>JAOSBN010000005.1:41901909-41942608 GCA_027563595.1 Erythroxylum suave | reverse complement strand
CTTATTCCATTTAATGCAAATATTATGTGTTTTGACCAATTTGCCTCTTCTTTTATTAGGAAATTCCTATTAACCCCTTTACTTCATTTTAATCCATACCACTTTATAAATTTTAAGAAATACCCTATTAGACTCCAAAAATTTCTAATTCATAAATTCTAATTTTTTTCATGCTAGATAATTTAATAAAATAAAATATAAAATCCTAAAAAAATACGGGGTCCAACAAACACCGCGAGGGTTATGAGGTGTTCGAGAATGAGTAGGTTGGTCGATGATCATGGGACAATGCTGAATCTTGCTTTAACGGAGTTAAGTAAGATTGTCGTGTAAAAGGGTTTGTGCATCTTGTGGGACAAGTTTATACCTGAAAGAAAATCTTTGTAACACTTACCAACATAGAAGGAATTGAAGTTGAGGTGGTAACGTGAATAAAAGAAATAATTGACCGAGGTTTGTTAGGGATTAGATCCTCAAAAGACCATATATTCCTTTCCAACAGCTTTAAGCAACTTTTAACGGTTTTGAGGTCTTGGTTCTGGGTTTTTATACCTAGCCCATGCTCTAAAATCTAGGTCATGAGTGTCATGTTGATAAGAGAATTGTTAAGAAGGTTGACAAAGATGGATTTCTTTCGACTATTGTCTTCTTCTTTCTCCTTCGAACATAGAGCTTATCATCACTGTTCAATTAATAATTTATACATATTTCACAGTCTGGGTCGCATATGGATGGGTCTACATCCCAGACAAAATGTGTACAATGATGGCTAATGTACAAAGATTCTCCATCAGGTTTGAAATAATAGATAGAAGGTCCATCTTTGCCTTAGTTTATATGAGAACATTGGTTGAAACATCAAACAAATCACATGTATTGGAGTGTCCAGGTTGATCTTCATTAGGTTTCATATAGATAGATTTCACTGATCCATCTCTTAGTATCATTTGAATGTGAGTAGTAGTTCGACGAAAGAAATGCTTGTGATGAACATGGAACACTTTTTGGTGATTGGTGATCAAATCTGTATACATCAATTTTTCAAGTTCCACCGAAGGTAATTGCTTCAAAATTTGGATGATGGTAGTCTGGTCATGAGCACTATCTACTACCATATTTGAAGCATTAGAGATAGAATTTAGGAAGTTTAGGTCTACAGTTGACTTTGCAAACGATGGAGGTCATTTAATGATAAAGAGCGATCATAATAGTCATAAGATCTTATTTCACTACAGTAATTTAGATTTGGACCTGGAGTCTCTCAGTCAAGGTAGGATCATCCAACCTAATATTGAAATCAGAGACAATGGTAAGGATGACATTTCCATTATTAAGGGTGGTAAATAAGGTACCAATCAATACAATTTGGTACGTAGTATAGGTATTATCAAGAAGAGATATGTTAGTTATAGTAGGAATTTCTTTTCTTCCTTGGAGGGTGAGAATAAGTCAAATAACACCAATATGCAGATATGTATGATTATACTCTCTCTAAAGAGAGATGAGTTCCTTTATAATTTCTAACTTCATATATTATTCTACGATGGTATCTTTTAAACCACACTACTCTATACAAGAACTTTGGATGATTTGTTTTGGACGTTTGGGCTATGTGTAGAGAAAATAGTCTTTATAATTCTTGTACATGAATGGTCACGAGAGTATATATTGTAGGTGAGTAAAGTTAATGAAGTATCAGAAATACAACTTTCTAGACGAAGATGAGTAATTCTACAAGGTTTTCGATTTTATTAGAAAAAGTAAGTTTAACATTAGAAGAGAAATTGTACAGAGAGTTAAGTAAAGATGAACAAGGTCACTAGATAAACAGTCACTCATGGCTGAAGGAAACTCCTTACTCATTATCATCCAGAATAATCCATTCACAGTTAATAACACTAATGACTCTAATACTAGAGGGGCAACCTTTGGTTAGAGGGCACACGAGAATAACATTACCAAGGTATGTGACATTATTACCACATGAAAAAAGAAAAGTAGAGGTAAGAATGTGTATTACTAGACCTCGTTAGACCTCACATTTCAACGGAACTCTCACTAGTTATTGTTGTTATTAACTATTTTACAAAATTGAAAAGTTTATAAGATGAATGTGTAGATGACCCATGCCTAAGTGTAGTTGCAAACCAAGTTGTTCTTGTGTTTTGCTTAATGTTATTTTTTTAAATAACATCATGATTATGTGACTTTTTTGAAGATTTAAATGACAGTATCATTGCAATCAAATATAAAATTTTGATATCGCTTTTAGATCCTTTGCTACTGTGAATGAAGGGTTTGTAACGATTTTTACAACATAAGGGACAACTTTCTCTTAATGGCAATTTTAGAGTTGATGTTACTACATAATGATAGTCACTCTCTGGCAAACAACATTTAATAACTTGATCAGGGAAAAACTTTCACAAATATAATTCATCCTAAAAATACTATTATGGATCGTTCCTTATCTTTTCATTCTTAGGCTTGCTTATATAATTAGGTATAGTTTCAGTTATTAAATAATTAATAAGGCTTGTATATTAAAAAACTATACCTTTTGTTTGATAGTACAAGTTTTAGAAAAAGGCGAAATATCTTCATCACTTATCAACTTAAATGTTTTACCATTAAATTTTCTGCTCCTTTTTATTCTCTTATAGCCAAATTAAATTCTTAAAATAGCAAAATATATCATATTAACATTAGTTTGAACTTCTTTCTTAAAAGGTATTTTAATGTTGTATGATAATAATACACAAAACTTTAAAGTTAAGCAAATAAGGTCCAAATTTATATAAAGCAAAACAATTACTATAAGGTCTTTCTTAATGATGGAGTAATTATACTTTGCAGCATCCAGTGTCATTATCACATAATAGATGACATGACTTTGTTGTCTAATTCACTGGCCTAAAATAGCTCCTATTATATAGTTGCTAACATCATATATGTTCTTGAATGGTAAAGTTTAATTTGGTAACTGAACAATATCCGCACTTGTAAATAATGCTTTGAACTTGTCAAAAGCTTCTCATTCTTTCCCAAATTCAAATGAATATCTTTTTGCAATAATTTTGACAATGAAATAGCAATCTTTTAAAAGTTTTTAATAAACATAAGGTAAAATTTTACATGTCCAACAAAAGAGAACTTCCTTAACATTTGAAGGGTAATGTAAGTTCACAATTAAATTAACATTTACTTTTTCAATTTTTATGCTCTTAGATGAAATCATATGTCTTAAAATGACATTCTAATCAACCATAAAATGACATTTTTCATAGTTTAATATTATATTTATTTTAATGCATTTTTTAGAACCTGAGATAAATGATTTAAACAATCATCAAATGAATCTTCATAAATGGTGAATACTTCAATGCGATTATGAAGATGCTAAAAAAAAAGTCGTCATGCACATTTAAAATGTACTTAGAGCATTATAAAGATCAAGGATATTCTCTTAAAGGTATGCATTCCAAAAGGACAAATAAAGGGAGTTTTTTTTCTTGATCTTCCTAAGCAATTGTAATTTGATAGTACTTTGAAAAAAATCTAAAAAACAAAAAACATGGTTTACTAATAAGTCTTGCTTTCATTTGATCTATAAAGAACAATGGAAGATGATTCTTTCTAGTAGCTAAGTTAAGCTTATGAAAATATATGCACATTTGTCACCCATTTTGTACCATTACTATCACCTTAATTTTCTTTGGCACAATAGAAATTAGGCTCACCCACTCACTACCAAAATAAGATAGATTATACATGCATTAGAAACCTTTAGAATCTCTTTCATTACCACCTCTTATTGTTAGATTAAGTCTCTTTTGTACTTTCCTTATTGTATTAACATTTTTCTCTAAAAGAATCTTATACATGCAAATTATTGGACTTATACCTTTTTATTAGCTAAGGTCTAACCAATTGCAACTTTAACTTTTTTTGAGATGATCATAAGTAATGACTCTGCCTCATTGCAAATAGACATATTTTAGGTGATCAGATAGATTTTCAATTCTAGCTTTGAAAATTGCAAAATATAAGGCAACACTTCCTTTTAAGATATAATAATTTCTGTACTTAAAGTTTTTGACTCTGTTAGCATTGCTGATAATGGTTCTACAACTTTACGAGTTTCATTAGTTTGCTTATTCACTTCTAATTTCACATTAAACTTTGAATCATTACCAACACTTTCTTCTTTAAAAATATCCTCCATAATTAACTCAACAATATTCACATGATAAATAGAGTGAAAATTATCTGGGTACTTTATTGGTTTTAAAAAAGTACCTTCATTCACATCAAATTTTGTTTTAGACATCTTTATGAAAGATCTTCCCAACATAATTGAAGTTAAATGTTCTACACTATCTCCATCCATTTTTAAGATACAAAAATCTGATGAAAGTATCAAACCATTAATTATTCCAAAACATCCTCTATAACATCAATAAGATGCACATAGGAATTGTTATCTAGCTGAATAATCACATTAGGTTCTTATAAAGAATTCATATTTAAAGCTTGGAAAATTAAGTATGGCATAATGTCAATAGATGTACCTAAATATGGCATGGCACACTCAATTTCCTTATCACCAATGATACAAAGAAGTGTAAACATACCTTCTTCTTTTTTTTTTCATATTTCTGGTATCATAGTTGATACATTCTTACTTGAAATTATTCTCATTTTATCGTTTAGTTAACATTTATTTGTGCATAGTACTTTCAACAAATTTGCATATTTTAGAAATTTCTTTACGGCTTCTAGTAAGGTTATATTGATTTCCACATTTTTGAAAGTTTCTAAGATCTCTTTTTCATATTCTTCTTCTTTTGATTTAGCCAATCTATAAGGGAAAAGAGGTACATGTGCATTAAATGATATAGGCAAAGAAAAATTATATTTTACCTTATTGAATCTTAAATTGGAGAATCATTTTTCTGCCCTCCTTCTTCATATCTTTCTAGCTTCATTAATAAAGATGCAGCACTCCACTCCGCAAGTCACATATCCGACATCTTGAGTAATGTTCGAGTATGTAACCCTACAAGGGTGTCATGCTAGAACAGTCACATACAGGAAACTTAGTACAAGGTTTTTTTTAAACATCTCACATATGTATGCGGAAATCAATAATCAAAATGGGCCCACTTTATTCATAAAATTTTTTCATTCGCAAGAGTTACAACTTTGATTATACATATCATCGAAATCCCAGTAGTCACTTGGTTCCATTTCATTTACAAACATCACTCGCCACAATTGATATTACACTTTAAAATTTACACATATACATTACACAATATTTGCAAAAATATAATTCAAAACTAAAATCACTGAAGACACATGCAGGTGCAAACTGATCCTAACCCTTAGTCCATATCTGATTTAAGTGGCTATACTCCAATTAGCCTAATTGGATATCTCCTTTAAACCTGAAAAACCATGTTGCAATTTTGGTGAGTTTTGTGAACTCAATGAGGTAACTATCATTGATAGTTCACTTAATTCAGGCAACAAATCACACATATAACATATAATTCTCATCTTTGCATTTTGTATGAATTATCACATATCACATATCACATTCTCATTCAAGGGTAAGACAATTTTGCAATTCAAACACTCAAACATACTTATTCAAAATGTATATGAAATGCTCATGTGACTCTTTTTCAATTATTACGTTGTTGTGACCAAGTGCCTAAACTGTCTCGTATCCATTGTGGTTATCAGGCTCATTTATACTGTCCCTTGTTTGTTGGGGATACAAGGATCATTTTACATAGAGGGCCTTTGGCTTTTAACCACATTTGGAGCTTTAAGCTCGTTCTCAGTGGCTACTCAGGTCATAACTCTCATTATCTGGTCATGCATTCATGTATGGAATGCATCTCTTATAATCAATCAATTATGTCAAGAAGCATTTAGTTCATCATATTCACATATATGTAGCACTTTAATATCACATTCATACATCAAGTCTCGGACCTTCATTGTTCAACATCCAGGAATTAATCACACATTCATAAGATAATTCAAAGCATAATAAAAAAACAATTAATTGAGTGAGACCACCTGGGTTACTCACAGGTTGCTCCTGAAGCTAATGCCTAGTAGTTCCAACAATGTCTGGATGTTGACGTTCCAATTGCTCCTCTATATCAAGCAATATACACATATCGCACTTTTGCACAATTATAAGTGTTTGTTAATGCACATGTATGTATATGAAATATATACAATGCATGTTCACGACAATCCTGAGTATCGCTCTATTATTCTCTTCATGTAAAGATTCATATTTTCAAACTCACATAAGTATCATTTATACTTATGGTTTATAGCTTAATAAAACCATAAAAATCAAAATTCATAACTCATTTCGTTAATTCAAATTTTTCCTAAAACATACCTTTGTGTCTATTATTCATGATCAATCTGACCACAAAAATGAAATAATTTGGCAGTACTTTATTCTAAAAAATTGTTCTCTTGTCTCTTAAGTTTCTAATGACACTAAGATCATTCAATTCAGTTCAGTACTCTGAAAGTTATACTCCAAACATTTTCGGACTATTCTTATATTGAAACAATGCCCTGTACTTAACTTCCACCCAGAAATTAAAATTCTTAGAGATATAATTAAAATTAGATTTCTTTAGAAAATTTATATCCTGATGCCTCCAGTTTACTCCAAATTAAAAATCATTCCATATGATACATACAGATCAAGATATTGTCACAATACCCAATCATGTTTAGTGAAAATACTCCAGTTATGAAATTACATAACTCCACATCAATTTTGTTTTAAATTTATCACTCAATCTCTTGCAAATGATTTCATATGATTGTATTTTTTGGTATAGATATAAAAATATATGTTTTGAGTCTGTTGGTTCAAATCCCATGTCATTTGGAGGTCGGGAAAAGAAGTTATGGTCAATAGAATGAAAGGTGTTTGAAACAGTCCCTTTTTTTTCAAAGTTTCGGAGTCAAGACAGTGCAACAGAATGAAAGGTGTTCGAAACAGTGCCTCTTTATTCAAAGTTTCGGAGTCACAATCATGCATTGCGACTCTGCTGATGAAAGAAGAAAGTCATAATCATGCACATACATGGCTATGACTTTCTTCTTTCATCAGCAGAGTCGCAATTGTGACTTCCCTCATGCTTTAATAGAGTCACGGTCGTGCTGAGACATGATCGTGACTTTCCTCGTGCTTTAGTATAGTCATAATCGTGCTGATGCACGACTGTAACTTGTCGTGTTTTCTTCCTTTCTTGCCATTTTTGACTTAAAACCAGAAGTTTTTAGGTAACACTTTCTTCTAACAAAATCTTCCTATATCTCGTAAGTTTTTGATGACATCAAATTCATACATTTTGGTCCTATATCGTGCAAGTTTTGATCAAAATACTCCATACTGTCTTTTATACCTCAACAAAAAACAAATCTCAACTTCAAGCTATTTCAGGACTTTTAAAGGTAGAGTTAGAATTTGACTTCTTCAAGAAAGTTGTAGAAATATGTTTCTAGTTTAATATAAATTAAAAATAATCCCATTTGGATTCTACTATTCAATATATGGCTAAAATACAGATGTATGTTCAGTAAAACACTGTGTATAACATACTTCAGCACACCTTTAACTTCATTTTCATCCTAGTTCTTCTCTTTTGCTTAGTCTATCATTTCTAACTCATGTCTTTAGTATTTCCTCTTCATTCCTACTTCCACTTCAACTCAATATCATACACAATAATTCTTGATCTATATTTGATCATTAACTCAAAACAAAACATGCGCATATACCATTCATTATCAATTTTCTGCATTATTTCACTTTCATTTTTTTGCATATTCAATTTTTGCATTTTCTTCATTTTAATCAATCTTTCTCATCTCCATATATCACCTATACACCTATTTCTAAACTCTAAATTATCTCTAAATCAATTTAAATCATAAATCAACATAAACATAAAAGAAGACATGTACATATCTGGATTTTTTTTCCTCATTCATGTCAAACACATATAACATCATCTTATGGTCATATGCCCTCTAACCATAATCATATATGCTTCGTTCAACAAATCAAGAAGAGCAAGCTTTTAAATTACTTTTTTACTTCAAGATCTTCAAAAATCATCTAACCCTAGCTTTCCTATATATCATACAACCATCAACTCTCAAGGAGGAATAGGATCGGTCTTCTTGTAGGAATTTAAAGAAGACAAAGAAAATAGAAGTAAATGATGGATGAGAGCAAGATTCAACATCAATGAAGCCTGGTGAAGTAAAAACGTGAAGAAGAAGAAGAAGAAGGAATGAAGAAGATGAAGGTAGGAGAGACTTACGAAGAAAGAGAAGCAATTGACAAGTGAAAGACCAAAATGTTGGTCTTTCAATTAACAAAAACATGGGTTTAACAAGTAGTGTGGCTAGTGACATCTTATGGTTTCTAATGGGTCCTCTTTATTACTAGTCCATTTGTCTCCAATTCCTACTCCAAATGTTTCCCAATTTTCAATGACATGAGTCATTAAATCCCAATATCACTTTTCAATAATTCTACTACCATTTGATATTTAATTCTACTACCATTTAACAGTTGTCCTGTCACTTGGAATTTTTCCTAGTCCATAAATACCCAAAAATTTCAGAAAATTATCAAAATTTTCCAAAAATTCTAAATTGATGATTTAATTCACATAATCAAATTTTCAGAACAAAATATTCACTATCCACCTCATAATCATATTAAATCAATCATTTATACCTAGAAAATGTCAAATGAGTACATGAACAAATTATTGTAATGTGTGCAATGATCAAATTTACGTGTATGCATGCTATATAATGCATGAGCATGAAATGCATTTTTGTTTCTCTCATTTTTATTTCTCATTTATGGTATTCCCGACTCTATACCTTTAATATGGGAACAGGATGTTACAAAAGAAGAGTAGGATTATTCAATATTTTAAATTGTCAAGCAACAACTACAACTATAAATGTAAATGAGAAGTTGATAAATGATGATAGTATAAGTATGGTAAATGCAAAGTATTATAGAAGCATGGTAGCTAGTTTAAATTATTTATCCTATATTAAACCTAACATAACATTTTTATGAGTATGTCTCTAGAGTTATGTAAAATAATAAGGTATTAGCTGGGACCAACAAAATGGATCTTATGATATGTTACATAAAATGTCAACTTTAGAATTTGGTATTTAAAAGTATTAAATTATCTGGCAATAATGATAGTGATTGGATAAGTTGTTTAGACAATAGAAGGAATACTTGGGTTACATTTTCTTCTTTATTTCATATGTTATTTTTTAAAGTTCAAAGAACTAAGAGACAGTAGCTTTGTCATCAGTAAAAGTGGAATATGATATAGCAATGTCAGTAGCGTATCAAGTAGTTTGGAAAAAGAGATTGTTAGCAAATCTTTAACAAGAATACACTAGTGTTACTGAAATTTTTATGACAATATAACATGAATTACTATAAGTAATTGCTATAAGTAAGAATGTTGCATTATATAGCTGAACACATTGACATTCACTTTATTTATGATCCGGTAGCAAGTGAAACAATGGCATTCACTTTATTTATGATCCGGTAGCAAGTGAAACAATCACATTAAAGCATTGTAAGACAAATGTATAAGTGGAAAATGTCCTTGTAAATTCACTTTTACATTTTAAACCTGATTTTCTTGAATTGAAAATAGGAGTCATCGACTTTAAAGAAAAACAAAGCAAAGCATTAGAGACTAAGTTAAGATAGCACTTCAAAAATGTTAAAAGGTTATTACTAGCTTTTTTCATTAATTTCAGTCAATATTTGGACAAATTTATATATTATCTTTTAGTTATTTACATAATAGGTTATGAGTTGAACTTATATATATATATATACTTTTGTTGCCAGTTAATTGTAAGGCTATATATATATATTCTCAATAGTCCTAAGGTTATGCTGCTCATAGGGTGATTAATCAAACTTCTTATGTTAAGACTCCAAGGAAAAGTGGGATAATCAAGAGAAAACATAATAATAGCTTGAGTATGGTTAGAACTCTTCTATTTTAGAGCCATTCCATTTTGTTTTTATATTGAGTTTATGTCTGATGTAAATTACTTAATCAATATGGTAATTTGTAAGAAAAATGACCATTTGAAGTGTTATTTTCTATATTACCTGTATTTTTTTAGCTTCAAGTTTTTAGTTAATTAATGTTTGCTTATACTATTGAGCAAAGTCACTCTGAGTTTTATTGAAAGCTAAATGTTTTGTATTTTTAGGTCTTAAAGCTTGATCTAAATGATACAATTTATATAGTTGTCTCATAAAATTATTATTTCTAAAAATGTTAAGTTTTGCGAAGAGTTTTCTCCTTATGCATTTAATATTGATGTTGCTTCAATTTCATGACCTATTTTTTTTCATAATTTTTTCATAATTTCCATCCTACAAATGAGGTAGACATATAATCCTTAGGACATTCTTCTATATAATTTGAAGCAACATTTAGAAGATTGATACGAGTTCAACACTCTTCTACTTATCTTCAATACTTTTTACTTTATAATTAAGGTTCTTTTAGGTTCAGCTTTCTAGACCTCATGATTTTCCAAATATGATGTTTATTTTTCTTTTAATTCTAGTCATCAAGATTTTGTTCACGTTTTATCAATTTATATAGAACTAACAAATTATCTTAAGCTTCCAAAATTCTTGAATCATAAGAAAATGTTGAGGTTGAAATTCAAACTTTAGAGTTGAACAACACTTAAAATGTTACTATGTTTCCTTGAGGTGCTTATTAGATGTAAATGGGTTTACAAGATTAAGTATAAGGAGGTATGTTAATAATTATAAACTTAAACATTAAGAATAAAGATTAAATCGTTAGTCTTTAATTGAGTATATGAATGGTCATGAGTTATATCTTTTCAGATTTAAGAGTTTAGTGTAATTAATTATATGCTAATGGATGGCTATATTACAAGTCTTAAAAGATAAAAAGTTTAGGTAGAGGCATTTGGTTGTTGCCATATATATGTGATCTTTTAGTATTGTATATAGAGGCATAGACACTACAAATGTAGTATTGTTATGACAAATGTTTATATTGATTAAAATCCTCCTCTCCTTGTGATTAATTTTTGAGAAAATACTTGTTAACTCTTCTTCTTTATCTAACAAGTTGATATTATAACTTTTGGTTTATATTTAAGAAGAAAAGAAGAAAAGGCACTTATAGAAAGAGAACTCCATTAAAATTGTTTCTCCAAGTTTAAGATAATAAACTTATCAAGAAGGTTGTCTGTAAGATTACTTTTCAAATTTATGAAGAGAAAATATAACTCTTGAGGTAAGACTACATAAAAGGTTATAAAGATAAGAAGAGGTCTTGAAAATAATTGAGATTGGATGATAACATCTTAGAAAAGATACAATAATGTCCACAAGAATAGTGAAAGTTTGAGTTATGGAGATTAGAATGTCAATTGTTGTAACAGTTGCATTTATGAAAATTATAAGGAATTCCTTAAAAAGTTGAATTTGTCACCATCAATTTATTTATATGAAAATTTGGTCTAGACCATCAACTAAGCTTCATGGCGATAATTTATTTTGAATACGATTTACAAAAGCATGCTTAGTTTAGGTATTAGGAATATATAAAAAAGGAAGAAAAATATGAAATAACTTAGTAGGTGATAAGACATCTAAATTGTCTATATAATATCACCACCTAAGATGTAATGAAAGTGAGTTACATAAAATAAAAAATGAACATTTTGAGTTAGTTTAAGTATATAAAATTTTGACCAATATTTATAAGGAAGCCAAATCTGAATTGAAAGAGATATATAAAGCTTATAAAAATTTAGGATAAGCTTTAATGAAGCTATTGGTAAGTTAAATGAATTGAATCAAATTATAAAAGATAATGAAACAATTTGTGGTTATACTCCACGAAGAAATATTTTTGGTGTTAGTAATTTTTCTCATAAAATTTCTATTAAGCGTCAAAAGTAAATAAAGAGACGTTAAAGTATAAGGGGGAGGTGGACAATAATAAAATTAGGTGTTAATAGTAAAGATGAATGTGCTAAACTTAAGTACATGAATGGTCACAAGTGGTATCTTTTAATATTAAAGAGTTTAATTTGTTTAATTATACGTTAATGTATGAGTTTGCTATAAGTCTTAGAAGATCAAAAGCTTAGGTATAAATATATGTATGTGTGTATGTTTGTTTTAATAATGTATATAGAGATGGTGACATTATAAATATAGTATTGTTATAATAAAAGTGTGTGTTGATTAAAATCCTCCCTCTTCTTGTAATTCTTTTTTTAGAAAATATTTACTACCTCATCTTCTTTATCCAACATGGTATAAGCTAAGACTTGTCATCTTCTTTATCCAACATGGTATAAGGTAAGACTTGTGACTAGAGACTATATTGACTTCTTTGATACTTTCTCTTACATGGATGAAATGATAAGTGTTTGGATTTTTTTAGTTTTAGCTTCCATTTATGGCTAGTTTCTTAAATAATTGGATGAAAATAATGTTTTTTTACGTGGTGATTAAATGGCTAAGTTTGCATGACATTACCATTTGCTTTTCATTATATTGATTCTACATCATTTTACAAATTGAACAATTTATTATATGAGATGTGAAAACTAGTAGACAATGGCTGTTGAACTTTCGAATGTGTTATTTTAGTATGGGTTTACTCAAACAAATGCAATTTATTCCTTCTATATTAAACCCTTAAATGGTATTTCTCTCTCTTTATTAGTGATATAGATGATGTCATTTTGATTAGTAATGACTAAAGTACTATTAATGAAATCAAATTATTTTTTGTATAATTAGCTTAAAATAAAAAATTTGGGTGTCTTGAAGTTTGAAGTTACAAGATATTATTGGTGCATTAATGTGTTAAAGGAAATATGCAATACAATTTTTAGGAGATGTTGGAAGACTCTTTGTTTATCTTTAAAGTTAGATTAAGGTAATTCTTCTTTAATAGATGGTGCTTCTCTTTGTTGCATATTGGTTAGTAGATAGGTGTATCACAAACATACTAATCCATATTTGGTTTTTTTATTCATTAATTATCTTTGATTATATATATTAACCTTCAAGATTACAATGATAATGATTAGGCAATATGTATAGTGTCTTACCATTTTATGATGGGCTATAGTGTCCTTATTAGTGATTCTTTGTTCTTTCAAAAATCCTAAAAGCAAGTAACTATTGTAAGTCCTTCTTCTGAAGCAGAGTTTCATATTATGACCTATATAAGTTGTAAGTTGCAATGGTTGTTATATTTTCTTTACGATTTATCAATCTCTCATTCTTTTCACGCTCTATTTTCTATAATAATTAATCATTAACATTTCTGCTAATAATATTTCATGAATGCAACAAACATATTGAGAGTAATTTTCCTGTGGTTCTTGTTGAAGTTTTAATTGAAAACTTTTTTAACTGCAAGTAAACAAATTGTAACTTATAGTACAAAAGATAATGTCCATCGAGGGTTGTAATAATCAACCCACAATTCTTGTAAAATTTGTTTAAGGTAAATAATAAGATGATCAACTAAGAATTAAACTAAAAGAAATTAATAACTAAGTAATAAACTAAGCAACAATAAAATTGATTGATTTATCAATGATGAAAACTAGTAATTACTTCAATTATTATTATTTTTCATTTTACCTTCTTGATTTAATCATACTTGATCGTAGATATCCTATAATTATGATTACCCTCTCTCTCGATCTAATTAAGTAATCCCAAGTAAAATAGATAGAAATTGAATTATTATCTCTCCCATCTATCATAACACTTCCCAACTATGTAATTAGATTTGAAACAATCCTATGGATAACTAATAAATAGTGAAGATCTCTCTTCAATTGCCTATTAATTATATGTTTATATGCCTATTGAGGTACCAGCTCTCACTGTGCTATATAACATAAACAATCCAGTCTAATCTCTTGATTCAAATTGAATGTAAAATAATAAAGATCACAAGCATATTTATTAAATAAAAATTTAAAGATCAATAAATAAATCAAAAGTAATTCCTAAAAAGGAATTTGGCAATCCATAGTTGTAACTAAATATCTGAGTTTAATCATCATCAATATCTATCAACAAGAAAATAAGAAAAAAAGCAGAGAATTGAATTTAAAAATCTTATTCTTTGCCCTAACTCGAAATTTTGAAGTCTTATTCTTCAAAATTTTTGCTCTTTTGATCTCGTTTAATTATACTTATATAACAGTTAAGTAATTTTTTTCTTTTCAATATATACTTTTGAGTCTTCTAGGCTTTTGTCTAGGTTTTTTCACATGTATTCTTCCAAAAATAACCCTAAAAAGTCAAAAGTATGAAAATTTTCATTATGGGAAACACCTTGCAAAGTTATGCATGAGACTACTTGAACTTCCATGCATGATCATATCAGAGACTTCCATCCTAATACTTCCTAGTGCTAAACATGTTTTTCTAGCTTTTTCTTCATGTTTTCTTCACTTTTTCCTGTCTCCATTCATCATCAAACACATCAAAAAATCCTTGAAATAGATAATTAAGATCAAACTCTTACCTTATATAACAATTAATCAAGAAAAAAACACAAAATTGTTATAAGAACATAAATCTAAGTCCTAAACATATGATTTTCTTCTAAGAAAATGCAAAAAAAGACTCTAACATTTAGAAAACATACTATAATTGACACCTATCAACATCATTAAATTTAAATCTTTTCTTATCCCCAAGTAAAGCTAAAATCACAAAACGCAAACACACAATCAAGCAACAACGTAATAATGGTTCAATGACATCAAATCTTATGAAATTAACTTAGCCCTAAACATCAAACAGTTAAAAAATTCCAACAAACTAACTTATTCCATTCATGTTTAAGTGCTTCGATTTAAATACACATTTTCAACCAAAATATTGCCAACTATTCTTACATCTATGACACTTGTAACCATGCACTCATTCTTATATACCAAGAGTCAGGTCTTCACTAAATACCCATTCATGAAGTTTATTTTGAAGTTTAACAAGAAATCTATAAGTTCAATTTTATTATCAACACCATATTATCAAGCTTGGTTGGAGTGTTGTTTTGGATCTTTTATATGAAGACAAACATTTTGTCATGAATGCTATTAATTACTCAAATATATCACAACTTGCAATTGAATACTAGCTTTATTCTTAACTTTTTTTTTAACAGTTCAACGGAATAGGAAATGTATTTAGCACATTTATACAACACACTTGGGTGGTTTTTGGGTTTTTTGTTTATTTTACCTCCGTCACTTTTTTCCTAGTTAGTCACTCCCATGGAAGCCTACTAATGATGTTTAACAATTTAAATGAATTTAATTACAGATATATCTAAAAAAGTCATAAATTGATATAATAAGTACCATATTCTAATCAACATGCATATTTATATCAAGGACAATTAAAATACGAACTTTATAAGTTAATGTTTCTTCAGAATTTAAATGATCATATTTATAGATAAACTAATTCCAATCAATTTTATGCCACTGGCACATTTAGACAATGCACACATTATGTAATGAAATGTTTATACAATGCTAACCTAATAAAAAACTAACATAATGTAAATGCTAATTCATAAACAAATGATATGCAAGTACATATATTTCCTTACACTTAAATAACATATTGTCCTCAATGTGAGAAACAAAATTCAAACATAAGTAAACACAAACTAGTAAAACAACCAACAGAGAAAGAAATAGAAAGGAAAGACAAGAGTACTTATGGAGATTGTGGAGGTGACAAAATAGGAGAGAACATATGGGCGCCTTGTGTTGAAAAAAATTCAGTAACTTTTTGGTTTGGTAATGCTAATATCAAACTACCAACTTCAATTATCTCTTAGTGACATCCATGTGACCCTATTGGTGTTAACTTGGTGGTATAGAACTAGAGCACTATCTCTTAGCCTTCTTTTTCATCTTTTGACTCTTCCTTAGAGGATAGCTATTGGTGTTGACTTGGTGGTATGGAACTAGAGCTCGCTTATCTTGTCATGCGCTTACTTTTTAATTTAGAGTTGGTATCTTAGGGTTCTATATAATGGGAGTCTAATATCTCAACCCTCCTTAAGTGAGTATAATTTAATATCTCAACCCTCCTTAAGTGAGTATAATTTAATCTTTTGGGCAAAATAGGGGTTAGTCCATCTAAATCAACATTATGGAATTGAGCCAAAGTAGTAACTAAATAACTCCTACCTAAATAGCTACTTTTTTTGCAAGTGAAGAAATTATCATGAGAAAATTTTGAGTTGATGTGTAAACATTAAATGTTATGATTCATATCCCAAAGTAAAAAAAATCCTTTATGGAGCATTTGTTACTCTAAATTTTTGCAAATATAGAGTGACACATAAACTTTTAGATTAACAAGTGTTTTGGAATCTGCATAACATTGTTTGGTGCATTTTATGATTCAAACACATTCAACCTAGTCAATTTAGTCTAATATATAGTAGCATGGAAATCATTATGTTTTTCGATAATTTTCTCTTTTTGAGAAACCAAACATTTTTTCTATAATAAAGTAATCCATATTATATGGTTACCCTTTTAACTTTCACCAGAAACTATCTAACTTGTTCGATTTATAGCTCAATGTAGTGTAAAATTAAAAGGCTAATTCTTCATAAACAATATAATCACATTGAATAAATTTATGCCAATGAATTTTAGCACTTAAATAATCAAATTTTTCTTTCAACTTCAAATCTTACAAAATGGAAAAATCAAAATATCTAGATGCAGTAATATTTTTAGAATGAAGTTTACAAATCTTCTTACCTTTTTCTTTAGCGAAGAATAGAAAAGAAAAGCCAAAATTAGTCACCAAATTTCTTGCTCCACTTTTAGATACCTTCTTTTCCCCTTTTGGTTCAGAATTACGAGCAAGATCCTTAACTTTTGGTGCTATCTCATGAACAAACTGCAAAAGAAGCATAAAAATACTTAAAAAATAAGAGAGAGGGGGCAAAAAATGTTTTTGTAAAAATCCATAAAAAAGATTATTTCTAGTTAGGAAACACTAGATTTAAGGGTATGGAATGTTTAAATGGAAGAAAAGTAAACAAAAAGGTTTGAAATCTTTGCAAAAAGTGAGTGAAATTTGAGCGAAAATAAGTGAAGAGAGACAGGGGTAGTTAACTTAGAGAGAGAAAGATATGAGGAGGAGGAAGAAAAGTGCTTTAAATTGGCTAGGGTTTTGTGGTAGATGAATAAAAAATTGACATACATGATTGTGTAAGGGGTTACACGATCATACAAACTATGCATAATCGTGCTAATGAATTGCTCCTTCAAAATACAAATTGTGCATAATTATGATAATGGGTTGCTCCTCCAAAATTGGATGATTACACAACCATACTATCATTCAACCTCTTAGATATTTTTTCCTAACCATTTGACACACTTAAAATTTGGGGGCACTTTGAAGGGACCACTCCAAGTCATTTTGAGGCTTCTTGCTAAAATTTTAATAATGAGTTGAATAATAAAATTGCATCTCTAACTTAAACTCATTTCTTTTGATGTAATAATCATGCCATTTTTTAAAAACTTTTTTCCTTATATAATTTGGCATTTTTATAAACATTCAATCGTAACTCTTCTAACTTGTTCAATTGTAGAGTCTCTTTTCACTAGCTATCTTGTAATTAAAATTTAAAACCTTTGTCACGCAATATGTCTATGCTCTAACTCAATGAGCAAGTTGAAAGGGTGTTGTAATAATAAGAGTTTTGAAGGTAGTTTGATAAGCTTATAGAGCATTGTCAAGCTTCAATGCCTAAATTTTCTTGAATTATTGACCGTCTTATCGAAAATTATTTTATGCTCGTAGTTAACAACCTCCACTTGATCACTTGTTTATGGAGGATAGAGCATGATCACTCAACAATAGACTTCATATCTCTTAAAAAGAGGTTTAAAATATTTGTTACAAAAAATGGGCTCCTTCATCACTAATTATTGCTTTTGGCACTCTAAATCTAGTGAATAACTATTTTATGAATTTTTGCACCACCTTACCATCACTAATTGAAGTCTCCATAGCTATAACCCACCTTGATACATAATCTACTCCTACTAAAATATAGGCATTCCCTATGGAGGATGGGAATGGACTCATAAATTCTAGTCCCCACATATCAAATACATCTATCTCCAAGATGTTAGATATCTCTTTGAAATGTTCCCTGCCCTTTAGCATCTATCAAATTACACCACAAATTTATGAGCATCCTTAAATAAGTTAGGTCAATAGAACTCGAGCTTCCATCTTATTTGCTCTATAATGTCCTACATAGGTAGAATCATGATAACATGTTAGTATTTCTAATATCTTCTTCTCAAAAATAGATCTCCTGATCAACCATCAACACAATTTTTATAAAGAATTGACTCTTCCCAAGACTAGTGAGTGCATTCATATAGGAGCCTTTTTTGTTTTTAGTAAAACAAACTGAGGTAAATGATACCATTTATGACATAATTTGCTATATCAATATACCATGGAACCAATAGGTAGCTTATCATCATCAAGGATTTATTGAGGAATTTCTCAATGATATCTCCACTCTTATGCAACTACCTTCCTTCATGACATGACAAGTGATCAGCCACTAAATTTTTGCTCCCTTTTTTTTGTGATCTTAATGTCATTCTTGTAAAAGTAACACCCATCAAATAAGTCCCAATTTTGCGTCTTTCTTAGCAAAAAGATACCTCAACACTGCATGATCAATATAGATGATTACTTTATATCCCAAAAGATAAGACCTAAATTTGTTTCATGTGAATACAAATTCTATTAACTCCTTCTCAATAGTGGTGTAATTAAGTTAGGCTCCCACTAATGTCTTATTTTCATAGTAGATAGCATACAACCTTTTGTTACCCTACTCCTTCTCAATGTTGGTGCAGTTGAGTTAGGTTCTCACCAATGTCTTCCTTTTACAATAGATAGCATGCAGCCTCTGGACCTTCCATTTCCCTAATACACATCTTACTGCTTGATCACTAACATCGCATATGATCTTAAATGGTAAAGACTAATCTGGCGACATCAGCACAGGTATCAAAATGAGGGCCTCCTTCAACCTATTAAAAACAAGTAAATAATTATCATCAAATATAAATGGTATATGTTTAACTAATAAGTAAGTTAGAGGTCTAGTAATAAGAGAAGTCCTTTATAAATTGATAATAAAATCTTACATGTCTTAAAAATACAAGATCGCTATTAACATTGGTCAGTGGTGGAAGATTCTAAATGACCTCCATTTTGGCTTTGTCCACTTCTATACCTTGGCATGATATCTTATGTTCCAAAACTATGCCTTCGTGCACTATAAAGTAGCATTTCTCCTAATTTAGAACCAAATGCAATTCTTCACATCTTTGAAGAACCCTATCCAAATTCATTAAGCACTGATCAACAGAGTCCAAAAATTGAAAAATCATGTATAAAAATTTCCATTTTGTCCTTAATCATATCTGTAAAAATAGACATCATACACCTTTAAAAAGTTGCTGATGCATTATATAACCCAAACGAGATCCATCTATAGGAAAATGTTCCATAAGGACATATGAAAGTTGTTTTCTCTTGGTCTTTCAAATAGATGAAAATATGATTATATCATGAGTATCCACAAGGAAACAATAAAATATATGGCCAACCACCCTTTCAATCATTTGATCCATAAATGGTAAAGGAAAATGATTCTTCTTAGTCAATGTATCGAGCTTCCTATAATCAATACAAACTTTCCAACCTGTGACTATTCAAATAGAGATCATCTTACTATTTTTACTCTTCATCACTATTATGCCTCCTTTCTTGGGTACATATTATCCTGGAATAACCCATTCACTTTCTAAAATTGGATAAATTATACCTGCATCCAAAAAATTCACCATTTCCTTCTTGACCACTTCGTTCATGTAAGGTTTTAGTTTCTTTGTCTTTCTATTGCCACCTTTCTTCCTTCTTTAAGATTAGTCATCTGCTTCACAATATTGGGACTTATTACTCCTATACCAGAAAATGGTTGTCTCTCAACTTTTAGCATCTTCATAATAGTCTCCACCACTCTCTTTTCTATTCCTTATCTAGTTAGTTTGAAACTATGATGGGTAAGGTGTTACCCTCGCCTAGAAAGGTATATCTACGATGTGTAGGTAAGGGCTTCAACTTGAGAGTGGATGGTTTCTAAGTGGAAGGTGGCATAAGTGCTTCTGTTGTCACTAAGATCTCTTTCTTCAATTTAACACCCAACTCCTCATTTCCTAGTTCTCCTTCATCTTTTATTTCCTTAACATTCACTTTTTCCTTGTAGCACTCCTCTTGCTCTTTTATGTTCTCATCCACTATATCTATCTTCATGCAAGAATTACTTTCTTTATAATTCTTCAATAATTTATTCATATTACATTCCACTTGCTTATCACTGATCTGAAGGATGAGTTTGCCTACCAATGCTTGTTCAGTGTTCATAAATGGTCTACTAAAAATTAGTGGACAATTCCTATGCTCTCAATTTCTAACACCACAAAATCTACCTAAATGACGAACTTGTCCACCTTGATTATAACGTCCTCTACCATAACAAATGATTTCTTTATGGATTGATCTACTGGAAGAGCATGGAAGTCAACTTCATATCTCTTACCGTTAATTTCCTAAAAATTGACAAAGGCATAAGATTAATACTTGCACCTAAGTCATATGAACATTTAACAAATTCTAAACTACCAGTGGCATACGGTATAATAGAACTCCCTCAATCCTTCAATTTTAAAAGCATACGGCCAGAAATTATAGAGCTATAGCTTTCAGTTAGAGAGACCAATTGATTATCCTCCCAAGTTCACTTATTTGTTAATATATCCCTGAGGAAATTCGCGTACTTGGGTATGTACTCCAAAGCTTCCTCAAAATATAAGTTGAATTACATTGTCTTTAGCTTCTCCATGAACTTTGCATATTGTGCATCTAATTAGTTCTTTTGTAACCTCTATGGAAATGGAATCTCTAGTGCTTGTAGAGGGGAGGAACATAAGGAGTTTCCTCCTTCTTCTCCTCTTCCTTGTCCTTTGTCTCTTGGTCTTGTCTTTGATGGGATTTAGCTTGTTTATTGGATGGTTCTTCTGACTCTTTCCCACTCATAAGTTTGTTGGTTTTCAGTTGCTCCTTTAGATTTGATTCCATGTTTCTCAAGAAATTCCCCATAATTCGCGTTGGACCCCAAATTTTTCTTAGTATTTTATCAGTTTATTTTGCAAGCATGAATAGAAATTAGAATTATTAAATTAAAATCTATTGGAGTTTATTCATGAATATATTTTATTTACATGTGTTTGCATGTATTAAATAAAAATATTAGAATTAAGATAGTGTGTAATAGTCATAAGAGAATAAAGGAATAAGTAGGCATTAAATCAAATATAGAAGGGTAAACTTGGAAAGACAAAAAGTTGTCTTAAATAAATAAGAAAATAAATGAGAAAGATGGAGTAAAACGTGTTAGAGAAGTTAGGAAGAAAGAAAGAAAAACATAGAAGGAACTAGAAGAAGAGAAGGAGAAAACGAACCAGAAAGAGGAAAGAAGGAAAGAAAAAGGAGAAAGAAGAAGGAAGAGGATTCAGATGAGCCTTACGTAACCTTTATCTTTTCTTCTTGCTTTGGTAGAAAAAGGAACGAGAGAAAATGAGTTTCATACTGGAAATAAAGGGATAAATGAGAGGATCAAGAAACCCATTTTGATTTCATGGATTTTTAAGTAGATCTTAGTTATTGTAGCTTAGATAAACCATGGGTAGACTAAGTCTAAGCTTAATTTGGATTTTTAAC
Source organism: Erythroxylum suave (assembly GCA_027563595.1). NCBI lineage: Eukaryota > Viridiplantae > Streptophyta > Magnoliopsida > Malpighiales > Erythroxylaceae > Erythroxylum > Erythroxylum suave. The sequence goes on along the minus strand of JAOSBN010000005.1, from coordinate 41,920,578 downwards.
GCTTATGGATTTTCTATTTGTATATTGGTTTGAATGAAATTTTGTTTATTTGAAGGAAACCAAGAAAATCCAAGGCAAGAACAAGGGGAAAGGCAAACTTAAGTTTGGACTTACAATCAATTAGATGGGTAATATGTTTATGGTTATTATGGATGATGGGCTAATTTCTTGCTTGCTTGTGTGCTTAATTACTTGATTTTTGAATTATTACGATTTTTGGAAAGTGCACTATGATTTATTACCATGTTATGCCTTGAAAGATTTTATGGCATTTTGTATTAATGAAAAGAGGAAAAAGCACAAGAAGCATGAAAGTATGAATATGTGATGAAATGAATTAAACATCAAAAAATTTACTTGTGTTTGGGTAAGAGATATACCATTTTGTTTTTCATGTGCACGTTGACTTAAAGCCTTCTCTCGGCTAACCGCTTGTGGCATATGAGCTCCTAAGAAACGGACTCATTTAGTTCATGGTGAAAACTTTGGTTCTCTATTTCGATCCATGGGACTCTCTTAAGCCATTATATTTGTGCATTTCATCTTGATTTGTTGAGCATGATACATAATTGAGTGTTATATTTTGATGATTAAATGTACATGATATGATTTATGTGATGACATTTTTTTTACCATGAGTTCCTTGAGCTAGAACTATGGATAGTTTAATTGCTAGAATAAAATTATATATCTATCTATCTATCTCTCTCTCTCTCTCTCTCTCTTTATATATATATATATATTTGTGTGTGGATGGTTACCAATGAATATAAATGTATTAGCCATTGAGCTTCGTATCTCACCCTATTATTTTCCATTCCTTAGGTGTAGAATGAGAAGATAATTGATTCTTACAGGCTTTGTTAACGTCCACGATATTTATCTTTTGTAACTAAGTTAGTTCGACTATTTTTGGTAGCTTTATAAGCATTTCAAGCAAGACCATTCATTTATATTTTGTATTACGTTATTGATGTGTAATTAAAGCTATGTACAAACTTTGTTTTGATTAAGCAATGAATGCAAGAGCTGAAGAAATTCCCTTTTATACATGTTCAAAACTATCTTCTTTGTTGGGTTGTAAATTATTATTGGAAATGGAATAGTATATTGTTAGATGGCCCTGGTTAGATTTAAAATAAATTGTTATACTGGGAGTCATGTATATACGTTTAGTGTTTATTGGATCCGGGTCTTTTTGGAATATGTAAAAGCTCATAATAGGTAGAAGAAGAAAAAAAGGACATAGTTGTAATGTTATCCTTGACAGAAATTATGTCCTGATTTCAACGAACTGTAATAATGTAGGCCAAATTAGACAAAGTTGTATTCATAAAAGTTGTAGCTTATCCTCTTAGCTTTCCAATGATATAAAGTTTGAAATTTTCAGACATCAAAATTGAGACATATAATTTTTGCAAATTTGAGTAACAAAACCCTTCACTCATCAAAGGTGTACGATCATGATAGAACCCATCATTCATCAGTTCTACACGATCGTGATAGAACCCTTCATACACATCGTCCACTAGCATGATCATGACAAAACTCTTCATCTAATTCTTACGTAATGTAGCCATGAATTAAGTATCAAGACCCTGCCCAACAGTTTGGTATCAGAGCCTAAGGTTTTAAGGATTCATAGGCTTAGAATACGTTGTGATATGAATTATTATGATGTGTGATTAATTGAAAATAATAAGTTTAAAGATTTTTAAGAATTTTTAATTCCAAATTGTTATTTTGTTTGTATTGTTGAATCAATTGATTGCATTAAGTGACATGCATATGATGTATACATGTAAGACATAAGATTAAAACGAAAAGTAAGCTAAATGTTAATCTTTAAATTGAAGGAGTAAGATGCCACCTTATAGAAGAACATAAGGAGTTTTGCAAGGATCTATTGCTCCTAACTCTCCCCCAAGAGAGGAAGGCACTAATGAGTTTAGAGCCTTAAGAAATGTTAAGGCTTTTGTTGGCATGACGGTGAGCCTTTTCAATCACAAACACATGAGGTAACTCTTCCTAAAGAGCAAGTTCCTGGTTCCCTTAGATCTTAGACTATTCTAATCCTTTTCGTTGGCTTTTTTCTAGGCCATGAGTTAGATGCGACAAACCTCTACCCCAACCCTAGCTAAGAAAGGAAAGCAATTTGATAAACGTAGGACGTATAGGGCAGTAGATTTTCATGGAACAATTGATCAAGAAGAAGCTGAAACATGGTTAAGGAAGACAAAAAAGATATTGGAACAAATGTACTGTGAGGATGATGAAAAGCTTGTATATGCTACAAGCTTGCTACAGGGAGATGCCTTGCGTTGGTTGGAAAGTGTACCAAGGAGTCAAAGAAAACCACCAGTATTGATATGGGGGATTTTCTAGCTGTTTATAGGAAGAAGTATTTATCTGAGGTGTATATCTAGTAGAAGCAAAGGGAGCTTCTGAGTCTCACCCAGAGGGAGATAATGGTAAGATAATATGAGCATAAATTTATGCAATTGTTTTGATATACAGCTGAGATGATGATGAGTGAAGTAGCTAAGTGCCGTAGGTTTGAAGCGAGATTGCATTTAGCCATCAGAGAAAAAGTGGTGGCGTAAAATTTCTGTGACTTCCAATAATTAGTAGAAGCTGCGTTCAAGGTTGAGAATGTAGAGAATATAAATAACGCAGTAAATAGAAAAAGGAAAGGAAGAGAACAGTTTAGGAGGGGAGGTAATGCTCCAATGCCAGAGAGGAGTGCCAAGACTTTCCCCGCACAGTTTGAGGATAGGAGAAGTGGGGTAAGCAAGCCCAAACAGATGAGAACTATCTCGCATCAAGCCTCAACGGTTGGAGGCAATAGAAGAGGAGAGGGGTATAAGCAATATATTCCCAAATGCAACCATTGTAGCAAATTCTATAAGGGGGAATGCTATAGGCTGAATGCAGCTTGTTTTAACAATGGAGAAAAAGGGCACACGCCTAAAGAGTGCCTGCAATATGCAAGAGAGGAGAGAACTCAGATGCAAGCTCCAAAAAGGGCTGAGACTATGAGAGTCAAGGCTGCAACTGAAGTGGGCAATTCTAGTGTAACCAAGAAAGTGAATCTTCCAGGAAGGCCGAGGGGGCAAGCACCAGTTAGGGTGTTTGCAATGACGGGGGAGGAAGTAGAAGCAGCTCTAGAGGTTGTGACTGATATGGTTAAATTGTTTAATGATGATATTATTGTTTTAATTGATTTGGGGTCTACCCACTCATTTATTTCGTCAAGTAAGATTATGTATAGTAAAAGTTTGAGTCCATTGGGCCAGCATATCATTATTAGTCAAGTTTATAGAGATTGTGAAATATACATTAGTGGAGTAACATTAATGGTGGATTTACTGCCATTGATGATGGAGGGGTTGGATGTGATTTTGGGCGTTGATACTTTATAAAAATATAATGCCAATTTAAATTGCAAACAAAAGACAATAGAGTTTGAGTTTGACAGAGGTGAAAAGGTGGTGTTTGTGGGAGACAGGAAAGCAAGCCCACCTAGAATTATTTCGACTTTAACAGTAGAGAAAATGATGAGGAAAGAATGTGAAGCATTCTTGGCATATGTGGTAGACACGAAGGTAGATGGAGGAAAATTAAAAGATATTCCTGTGGTCATGGAATTTTCATATGTCTTTCCAAGGCTACCACCACCTAGATAGATTGAGTTTACCATAGAACTTCTTCCAGGCACTGCACCAATATCAATTCCACCTTATAGAATGGCTCTGACAGAATTAAAGGAAATTAAAGAGAAGTTAGAAAAGCTATTGGAGAAAGGTTATATTAGGACTAGCTCTTCACCTAGGGGAGCTCAAGTTCTTTTTGTGAAGAAGAAAGATGGATCCTTGAGGATGTGTATGGATTATAGGAAGCTCAATCATGTCACCATCAAGAATATATATCCCCTCCCATGTATAGATGATTTGTTTGATCAATTTCAAGGGGCAAAAGTCTTCTCCGAGATAGAATTAAGATTTGGTTACTAGCAATTGAGAATAAAGGAGTCTGATGTGTCAAATACTTCCTTTAGAACACGATATGGGCATTTTGAATTCTTAGTTATGCCCTTTAGATTAACTAATGCCCCTGCAGCCTTTATGGATTTAATGAATAGAGTCTTCAAGTTTTTCTTAGACTAATTTATCAGTCTTTATTGATGATATATTGGTTTATTCCAAGAGTGACAAGGAGCATGAAGAGCACTTAAGTATTTCTTAGAGACATTGAGGAAGAAAAAGCTATATGGAAAATTCAATAAATGTGAATTTTGGCTAAGAGAAGTGATGTTTCTTGGACATGTAATTTCAAAAAAAGGAGTACATGTATATCCAAGAAAAATAAAAGCTGTAGTTAAATGGGAAGCACCTAAGAATGTAATAGAAGTTAGGAGTTTCTTAGGCTTAGCTGGTTATGACACAAGATTTATAAAATGCTTTTCCATGATAGTAGCCCAACTCACCAAATTGACAAGGAAGAGTCAAAAGTTTGTGTGGAAAGAAGAATGTTAGAAGAGCTTTGAGGAATTGAAGAATAAGCTCACAAGTGCACCAATTTTGACCTTACCTTCTTGTAATGATGGATATATAGTATATAGTGATGCCTCAAGGAAGGGATTGGTGTGTGTGTTGATGCAAAGATATAAAGTGATTGCCTATACTTTTAGGCAATTAAAACCCTATAAGATGAATTATCCCACACATGAATTAGAGTTGGCTGCCATAATTTTTGCATTGAAAATATAGAGACATTACTTATATGGAGTCACCACCAAGGTATTTACAGACCATAAGAGTTTTAAATATTTGATGAGCCAAAAAGAGTTAAATTTAAGGCAAAGAAGGTGACTAGAACTACTGAAGGATATAACTTGATGATAACCACCTGGGGAAAACTAATGTAGTGGCAGATGCACTGGGTATAAAATCTACTATGGCCCATGTGAAGAAAGTATACCTTCCTTTATTGAAGGAATTAGCCAAGCTTAAAGTGATGTTGAGGCAAGTCGAATCTAGTTGTATATTGGCTAATTTTAAAATAAGGCTAGTATTGAATGAGAAGATTAGGGGATTGCAAAAGTGAGATGAGTACTTGAGCAAGCTCAAAGAAGAAATTAAAAATGGTAAGCCCTCTAAAATAGAGATAACAGAAGATGCATTGATGGTGGTAGGTAGTAGATTATGTATTCCAGATATGCAAGTGTTGATGGGTGAAATTCTTGACGAGGCACACAATGCTCCATATGCAATGCACCCGGGGAGTACAAGAATATATAGATATTTAAAAGAGCACTTCTAGTGGAGAGGAATGAAGAAAGATGTTACATAGTATACTGGAAAATGCTTAGTATGCCAACAATTTAAAATAGAACACCAAACACCTATCGACAAGCTTAAACCTTTGTCTATTCCTGAATGGAAGTGGGAGAAGATTACAATAGATTTCTTGATGGGATTGCCAAGGACCAACAGGAAATGTGACGCAATATGGGCGATTGTCGATACGCTAACCAAGTCAACACTTTTCCTGCCAATTGAATAAACATATTCTTTGAATGCCTTATCCAAGAAATACATAGTTGAAATAATCAAACTTCATGGGATTTCAAGTTCTATAGTTTTAGATAGGGATCCCATATTCACCTCCAGATTCTAGGAAAGCTTACAAGAGCCTTTGAAAACCAAGTTGTATTTTGGCATAACTTTCTATCCACAAACTAATGGCCAATCAGAGAGGATAATAAGGACATTGGAGGCAACTTAAGAGCTTGTGTTATAGACTTCAAAGGCTTATGAGATGATCACCTACCTCTAATCGAGTTTGCTTACAATAATTCCTACCACTCAAGAATTCAAATGGAACCTTATGAAGCTTTGTATGGTAGGAGATGTAGAACTCATTTTTTTGGGATGAAAAAGGCAAAAAGGGACTTTTAGGACTTGAGTTGGTACAAGCTATAGTTAATAAGATTAATTTAGTGAAGCAAAGACTCAAGGAAGCTCAAGACAGGAGGAAGAGCTATAGGGACACACATAGGAAGGAGATGGAATATGAAGTTGGAGACAAAGTATTTCTTAGAGCCTCTCCATGGAAAGGAGTCTTAAGATTTGGTAAAAAGGGCAAGCTCAATCTAAGATACATAGGCCCTTAAGAAATTATTGAGAAGATTGGGCCTTTAGCCTATAAGTTAACCCTTCCACCAAAATTATCTAAGATTCAACATCTTCCTTATATCAATGTTAAGGAGATATAGATCAGATCCTTCACACATAGTCCAACCTTCGTAAGTCCAATTAAGGGAGGATTTGACTTATGAAGAACAACCGGTAGAACATTTAGATTCAAAGGAAAAGGTCTTGAGAAACAAGACTGTCTAGTTAAAGTCTTATAGAAGAACTATGCAAGAGAAAAAGCAATATGGGAGCCTTTGGAAGCCATAAGGGAGAAGTATCTACACCTAATTGTAGACTTAGGTAAGAATTTCGAGGACGAAATTCTTTAAAGGGAGGAGAACAAATTTTTCTTAGTATTTAATCAATTATTTCACAAGCATGAATAGAAATTAGAATTATTAAATTATAATCTATTAACTTTAGTTATGAATATATTTTATTTACATGGGCTTGTATGTATTAAATAGAAATGTTAGAATTAAGTTAGTAGTCATAAGAAAATAAAGGAGCAAGAAGGAATTAAATCAAATGTGGAAGGGTAAACTTGGAAAGACTAAAATTTGTCTTAAAGAACTAAGAAAAGAAATAAGAAAGATGGAGTGAAATGTGTTGGAGAAGCTAGGAAGAAAGAAAGAAAAATGTAAAAGGAACTAGAAGAAGAGAAGGATAAAACGAACCAGAAAAGGGAAGGAAGGAAAGAAGAAGGAGAAAGAAGAAGAAGGAAGAGGATTCAGCTAAGCCTTAGGTAACCTTCATCTTTTCTTCTTGCTTTGGTAGAAAAAGGAACTAGAGAAAATGAGTTTCATGTGCTGAAAATAAAGAGAGCAAGGAGAGGACTAAGAAATCCATTTTTTATTTTCATAGATTTTCAACTAGATCTTAGTTATTCTAGCTTAGATAAACTATGGGTAGACTAAGTCTAAGCTCAATTTGGATTTTTAAAGCTTATGGATTTCCTATTTGTGTATTGATTTGAATGAAAATTTGTTTGTTTGAAGGAAACCAAGAAAATCCAAGGCAAGAACAAGGGGAAAGGTAAACTTGAGTTTGGCCTTACAATCAATTATGTGGGTAATATGCTTATAGTTATTATGGATGATGGGCTAATTTCTTGCTTGCTTGTATGCTTAATTGCTCGATTTTTGAATTATTACGACTATAGGAAAATGCACTATGATTTATTACCGTGTTATGCCTTGAAAGATTTTATGGCATTTTGTATTAATGAAAAGAGGAAAAAGCACAAGAAGCATGAAAGTATGAATAAGTGATGAAATGAATTAAGCATCGAAATTTATTTGTGTTTGGGCAAGAGAGATACCATTTCTTTCATCACATGCCCATTGACCTTTTCCCGATTACCCGCTTGTGGCATATAAGCTCCTAAGAAATGGACTTATTTAGTTCATGGTGTAAACTTTGGTTTCTCCATTTCGATCCATATGACTCTCTCAAGCCATTATGTTTGTGCATTTCATCTTAATTTGTGTTTTAGGGTTTCATTTGTTAGGTATTTAGTGTTAATTTGAGTGTTGAATGCATATTTATGTGTTAATTGTGTCAATTTGTGTGTTTAAGTGTTTTTATGGGTTAGTATGAGTCTTTGAGCTTAAATGTTATATTTTTGAGGTACGTCGATGTGTTTGTTAGTGTTTAAGGGTAAACAGAGAAGAACAGAGAAGTTTTGAAGAGTTTTGTGCCGAAACCATAGCCCACGATCATGGCACAACAGGCCACGATTGTGACAAAAGGGGACGAGCCAGCATCACCACGGCCATAGTCGTGGCAGAGAGCTATGAGACAGGCCACGATCATACACATTGGGTCATGATTGTGATAGAAATGGTTAGGTGCTGGCCACGACCATGGCCTATGCCGGACTGGCACAAAAACTTCCAAAGTATAAATATAACATACAAGACAGAAGCAGCCAGCCTTGGAGAGAGCATTTGAAGAGCCTTGATCAGCCATCAAATTTTGAAACCCTAAAAGAGATCTTAAGAGATCGAGAAAGAGACAAAGGAAGAGAGAAGAGGAAGATGACACAAACACGATGTGCTTCCCAGATTAAGAAGCTTTCTGAAGTCATAGCCTCCCATCATCTCGTCGAGTTTTGGTTCCTCTATATTTTAGTTTTATTTAATTATAGAATTAAGATATATAATTGAATTTAAACTTCTATATGGTTGATGTTCTATACTCACCTTTGGATTATTATTGTTGATTTAATGAAATCTAGTCGCTTTATGTGTTTATCAAATTAATTGTGATTTATTCTCCACTTCATATCTCGATAATAAACTGAGAGGGTGAATCGAAAGAAAACGATTAATTTGGGATAACGAGAGTTAGGTAGATTAATAGATTCAAAAGTAAATCAAGTTAGTAAATCTTGTATAGAGAGATCACACTTAGGTTTCCAATTGTTTATTAGAGAACTTAAGAACTAATTAGGTTTTGGATAGGTTGGTATTTAAGAGATTACAACCTCCCATAATTTGATTAGTGTTTATGCTTTAGAGTTCAATTATAACTTGAAAGAGAGTAATTGATCCTAGGATCGCCTAAAACCATTAATTTGATAAATCGTAAGAGGCTAGGTTGACATTAAGGATAGATAATTTTCCCTTTCTCTCTTTTGGTAAACTCATTAGGTTGAAGTTGAGGGCGTGCGATCATTGTTCGTTATTTTGCTAAATTTCATTTAATTGTCATTCAATTTCAAAATTAAATTGTTTATTATCATCATGATTGTTTCTAACATAGTGTTAATTGTCGATTATTGTTTTGTTAATGGATTTAGTTTATTTGGTTTAGTTAGTTCTTGTACTTAAATTTACTGTTTGTTAAATAATTGTTTGGTAGTTTCTGACCTTAGATTTTAGGATTAGAATACCCTCCTTGTGGGAACGATACCTTAAGTACTATGTGAACTACCCATGAGCTTACAGTATTATCGAGAAAATTTTAAAACTTAGCACATGTAACATGTCAATCAAGTTTTTGGCACCGTTTTCGAGGAGGCAATTAGTTTAGTTATTTAGTATAAGGCTTTTCACTATCGTTTGTTTTAAATTTTTTAAAAATTAGAGAAGGAGTTTGGAGCGTAAAGTAGAGACACATCAGGACATCTTAGAATGAGAAATGAGACATCTAAAGATCTAGATGCCAGAAAGAAATGAAAAGAATAATGATGGAAGATAGATATTATGAGGAGCAAGGAAATTTTAAAAATTACAATGAGACACAATATGGTTAGAGAAATAATGAGCCTTATTGGAACCCGTATACTTTGGGGTGGCAGAACCACCTAAATTTCTATTTGTCCAATAATGCAAGTAATCATATAGGATATGAAGACCTAGTTGAATTCCAATATGATCAATCCAGTTAACGGGATTACAAGCTAGACAAAATCATGAATAAGCTCTCGGATATGGAAGAGAACCAAAAGACATTGGAAAAGAAGTTTGAGTAACTAAAAGAAGATCATGCATCTTCTATTCATAATCTAGAGGTTCGAATAATCCAACTTTCTAGGAAATTTTATAAGCGAAGTGTGGAAAACTGTTGGCGCAGTGTGGAAATAAATTCAATATAGTCATGTCAAGCTACCAAACTTAGGCATCGGGTAGAGCTAGAAGAATCATTCGACCACCATATTGAATCTTACTTGATAGAAGACTAAGAGATGGAAAAAGATATTGCACAAAAAAATGTTAACCCTCCCTTTTATTCACCAGTTCTTGATATACCATATGCGAGCATCGAAAAATCTTGGGTAGATGTCCATGCAAAGAACTATCCTTTGGATTGATGATGATAAAGAGACATTCAACATAAATGATGTATTTAAGAATCCGAAGGTTAGTAGCTCATTCAGGATAATTGATGTGTTCGAATCTTTTGAAGAACAAGAGGATGAAGAATAGATGACGAAAACCATTAAGTTTGAAGAAACTATGAAAGTCTCTGTACGGGAAGAAGAAGAAACAAAGGAGACAAAGGTGACTAAGGAAGAAAGAGAGCAACTCACCCTTGTACAAGGAAAACTGTTGGATTCAATGCAAGATTCAGAGAGTTTTGTTATTCCCTGTTATGTTGACAATTTATTCGAAAAAAGGAAATTATTGAGCTTATTTAGTTTCCATAATGTTATCCATATTGTCCTGTTCATTATTTTGCAATTTGTAGCTCACCTACAAGCTACAAAATTGATGTTGAACGAAAAGGGTGGAAACAACCCACTTTTAATTGATCATGGCTAAGTTTCCAAAGATAGAGTGTCGAGCTACTGACGTTAAAAGAAGCGATGCATGGGAGACAATCTATGGAAAAATTAGCTTTGTTGTTTAATTTTTTTAGAGTGTTTGAAATTTGGTAATTAGGTTTATTTTTTGTTTTTGTTTGAATAAAGTCGATAAAAGGATAGGATTTTGGAATTATGTGGATGATTGTGCAAGTATGTAAAGAGAGGTGAAAATGGGCTATAAAAGAGCCAAGTAGTGAAAGTGAAAAGATTGGGCAAAGAACAAAAGAAGCAAATCAGGAAGTGGTGGTACACCGTAGGCCACGATCTACCATTTTACCCTTTTTACCACCTATATATTTAATTATAACTTCATTTTTACTTCCACTTTCATTTTCACTTTATCTCTCTAGAATTTAAACGTCCAAACACTCTTACCTCTTTTTAAAAATTTTGACCTTCCAAAATTCTTCCAAATTTCACCCAATTATGCCATGCATTAAACAATCAGCTCGACGACAGCCATATGGATGACAACAAGTTGCGAGACACAAAAGAAGAAATGAAGCAACTAACCTCAGAGCACCCTTCCAAATCTAAATCGAGGAGGGAGGTACTCGTTTCTGGTCCCGAAATGCTAAACAAATTTTCTTTCCAAAATACTTTGATGTTGACACACTTGATAGGCTAGAGTTATATAAGTGGGTAGAAAACCCAGCTGAGAGAATCTAGTGAGAACAATTTATACGATTCCAATATCCTGTTTATCAAGAGTTTACACTAAAATTTTTCACCACACTGATTTATCACTCTAAGAAGCCCAAGGCATTGTGGTTTAGGTTGAGAGAAAGGGCATACGAATTGAATGTAGAACTCATATATGAGATGTGTGGATTGCCCGAGTCCTCCATCGTTGATCAACTGATGATTTTTGGCCCTCTTAATATTGGAATGAGCTTACTAAAATTGAGCAATTTCATGTCAAGAATGCTCATAACAACATTATAAGGTCCCATGAATACTCAATGCTGCACAAATTCATGTGTCAGTTAGTTTTTGACAAGTCAGAAACCAACAAGTGTTCTGCAAAGGAACTTTTTATATTGTGGTGCATAGACTACAGTATTCTAGTATGCATATCCACACATGTGCTATAAGCTATTATTGAGGCTCCACATAAGAGGAGCAACAATCTTAGAATGGGGTACATAGTGTCCACCATTGCTGAATATTTGGGGTGGATTGAAGTGGACTAACTGTTTACTTACCTGAATTCCTAAATCACAACCATTTATGATGGGATGAAATCTTTAAGTCCCAAAACATGGAACTTGGGGACATTAACCAAAAGACACATGTCAGGATTAGGGTAAGTCAGGGCACAAGAGTCCAGTGAAGAATCTGAGGAAGAGGAAGATGAAGAACTAGGCTGGAAGAAGGTTTTGGATGCAATTTCAGAAACCAACAAGACACTTGTGGATATGGTATAGACATAACAATGCCAAAGTTGAGGTATCCCATGGATCCATCAGCATTTCGAGTTTCAGGGCATTCAATTACCACATCCGACACCATCACTACCTCCATCCCTATAGGATTTATGTCTAACCTAATTTTTTGTCAAATTAGCCTTCAGTTCTATTTTATCTTTATGTTTATTTTTAATTATTTTTTGTTTTTAATTTTTTTCTTTTCTTATCTTATGTGGTGTGTGTTTTCTTCTCACATTGAGGACAATATGTTGTTCAAGTATGGGGAGGGATTTTGTGTTTTTCTTTTCTATGTGATTTTGCATACTATATGATAGTTATTAGGTTGCATTGTGTGAATTGTTTGAATGTGTCAATGGTTTAGATGGAGTGAAATCTATTTGATTTTGAGCATAGTTTATTAGGTTGTACATAATCATTAGCTCACAAAATTAGTGAATTAGGGTTCTTTGGATAAATATTCAGCTTAATTAGGACTTAGTATAAATTTAGCACCCTCTAAATTGTCACATTCATTCATAATTTGAGGCCTTTCAACTTAAGTAGCTTTACTAGTATTATTCATGAAAACTAATAACTAAACAACAAGGTAGGCAATTAAAAAAAGCATATGTATTTTTTAATAAATCACTATTCCGCTGACCTTTGGGTTATGAATATAGCTAGTAGCCAGTTGAAAACGTGATGTAGCTGAGTAAACGGATCGACACACATCACAAATGTGTGCATTCGTGTCAAAAGGCTATAGTGACATTTCAACCAAGCAGATTAATAGAACCATGACTTAGTTAAGTAACTGGATCAACATTCATTACTGATGTTCGCCTCCGTGTAAAAAGACTAAGTTTATATTCACTAATTAAAATTGATATAAAAATGTTTTCCTTAATAAAAATCTATCGGACTTGTAAATAGCTTGAATTTTCATGACAATATACTTTGGAACAGTTACAGAGTCTGAAGAACTAGTGAATTATTAATGTGTGTGTACAAATTAAAGGGGTAAATGAATTAACATTTATTTCTCGATTAATTTGTATATTTAGCTCAAAGCCCTTAGACATAGATTTTGTTTGTTAGTGATTAGATAAAACTTGTCAGATTGTGTTTAACATTAAATTTATTTCATGAAGTTAAAGTCATGGCCTCATTTTGCATTGTGTGTTTTGTGTTAGTTGTTTTGTTTGCTTAAGGACAAACAAACATTTGAGTGTGGGGATGTTGATAGTTGTGATTTGCATTGTGTTTTAGGGTTTAATTTGTTAGGTATTTAGTGTTAATTTGAGTGTTGAGTGTGTATTTATGTGTTAATTGTGTGTTTAAGTGTTTTTATGGGTTAGTATGAGTCTTCGAGCTTAAATGATATATTTTTTATGTACCTTGATGTGTTTGTTAGCGATTCAGGGTAAATGGTAAAGAATGAAGTTTCAAAGAGTTTTGAGCCAAAACCATAGCCCACGATTATGGCACAACAGGCCATGATTGTGACAGAAAGAAACGAACCAACAACACCTAGGCCATGATCGTGCACTTTGGACATGGTCGTGATAGAGAGCTATAAGCCAGGTTATGATCGTGCACTTTAAGTCACGATCGTGATAGAGAGGGCTTTTGAAACCCTAAAAGAGACCTTGAGAGGTCGAGAAAGAGATGAAGGAAGACAGAAGAGGAAGATGACACAGACATGACGTGCTTTCCGGATTAAGAAGCGTTCCAAAGCCGCGGCCTCCCATCATCCCATCGAGTTTGGTTCCTATATATTTAAGTTTTATTTAATTATAGAATTGAGATGTGTGATTGATTATAGACTTGTGTGTGGTTGATGTTCTATACTCACCTTTGGATTGTTATTGATGATTTAATGAAATCTGGTCATTTAATGTGTTTATCAAACTAATTGTGATTTATTTTGCACTTCATATCTTGATAATAAACTGAGAGGCTGAATCGAGAGAAAACGATTAATTTGGGCTAGGAAGATTAATAGATTTGGAATTAAATCAAGTTGGTAAATCTTGTGTAGAGAGATCACACTTAGGTTTCTAGTTGTTTATTAGAAACTTAAGAACTAATTAGGTTTTGGATAGGTTGGTAATTGAGAGATTACAACCTCCCATAATTTGATTAGTGTTTATGCTTTAGGGTTCAATCATAACCTGAAAGAGAATAATTGACCCCAGGATCATCTAGAATCGTTAATTCGATAAATCATAAGCGGCTAGGTTGACATTAAGGATTGATAATTTTTGCTTTCTCTCTTTCGATAAACTCATGAGGTTGAAGTTAAGGGTATGTGATCATTGTTCATCAATTTGCTAAATTTCATTTAATTTTTATTATATTTCAAAATTAAAATTTTTATCGTCATCGTGATTGTTTCTAATTTAGTGTTAATTGTCGATTATTGTTTTGTTAGTGGATTTGGTTTATTTCATTTAGTTAGTTCTTGTATTTAAATTTATTGTTTGTTAAATAATGGTTTTGTAGTTTTCAACCTTAGATTTTAGGACTAGATTACCCTCCTCATGGGAACGATACCTTAGGTACTACGCGAATGACCCGTGCGCTTGTGGTATTATCAAGGTAATAAATTTTAAAACTTAGCACACGTAACCTATCGTTCATATGATACATAATTGCATGTTATGTTTTGATGATTAAATGTACATGATATGATTTATGTGATAACATTTTTTTTTACTATAAGTTCCTTGAGTTAGAACTGTGGATATATATATGACTGTGTGTGGCTGGTTACCAATGACTATAATGTATTAACCATTGAGTTTCGTAGCTCACCCTATTATTTTCCACTCCTTAGGTGTAGAACGAGAAAATAATTGATCCTTACAAGCTTTGTTAAACTCCAAGATATTTATTTTTTGTAACTAAGTTAGTTCGACTATTTTTGGTAGCTTTATAAGCATTCATTTATATTTTGTATTATGCTATTAATGTGGCCTTTGATGTTAGGCCCCAAATTTTTCTTAGAATTTAGTAAGTTAATTTTGCAAGTATGAATAGAAATTAGAATTATTAAATTAGAAACTATTGGAGTTTAGTCATGAATATATTTTATTTACATGTGTTTGCTTGTATTAAACAGAAATGTTAGAATTAAGTTAGTGTGTAATAGTCATATGAGAATAAAGGAGCAAGTAGGCATTAAATTAAACGTGGAAGGGTAAACTTGTAAAGACTAACTTTTTCTTAAATAACTAAGAAAGGAAATGAGAACGAAAGAGATACATGTTAAAGAAGCGAGGAAGAAAGAAAGAAAAATGTAGAAGGAACTAGAAGAAAAGGAGGAGAAAATGAACCAAAAAAGAAGTAGGAAGGAATAAAAAAGGAGAAAGAAGAAGATGGAAGAGGATTCAGCAGAGTCTTAGGTAACCTTCATCTTTTCCTCTTGATTTGGTAGAAAAAGGAACCAGAGAAAATGAGTTTCATGTGCTTGAAATAAAGGGAGAAAGGAGATGACCAAGACAACCATTTTTTATTTTCATGGATTTTCAACTAGATTTAAGTTATTCTAGCTTAGATAAACCATGGGTAGATTAAGTCTAAGCTCAATTTTGATTTTTAAAGCTTTATGGATTTTCTATTTGTATATGGGTTTGAATGAAAATTTGTTTGTTTGAAGGAAACCAAGAAAATCTAAGGTAAGAACAAGGGGAAAGGTAAACTTGAGTTTGGATTTACAATCAATTAGGTAGGTAATATATTTATAGTTATTGTAGATGATGGGCTGACTTCTTGCTTACTTGTATTCTTAATTGTTTGACTTTGAATTATTACGATTGCTACAAATTTCTACAATTTATTATCATGCTATGTCTTGAAAGATTTTAAGGAATTTTGCATTAATGATAAGAGGAAAAAACATAACAAACATGAAAGTATGAACATGTGATGAAATGAATTGAGCATCAAAATTTGCTTGTTTTTGGGCAAAAGAGATACTATTTCGTCCGTCACGTTCATGTTGACTCAAAGCCTTGTTCCGAGTGGCTACTTGTGGCATATGAGCTCTTAAGAAACGGACTCATGTAATTCAAGGTGTAAGCTCTGGTTTCTCCATTTCGATCTATAGGACTCTCTCAAGCCATCACGTTTGTGCATTTCATTTTGATTTGTTGAGCATGATATACAATTGAATATTATATTATGATGGTTGAATATACATGATATGATTTATATGATAACATTTTTTTACTATGAATTTTTTGAGTTAGAATTGTAGATAATTTAATTGGTGGATTAAAATGATATACATATATATATATGCTTGATTGTGTGTGGCTACTTACCAATGGCTATAAACATATTAGCCACTGAGCTTCATAGCTCACCCTATTATTTTCCAGTCCTTAAGTGCAGAACGAGAAGATAATTGATCCTTTCAAGCTTTGGCAAACTCCAAGACATCTATCTTTTTTACTAAGTTAGTTCAACTATTTTTGGTAGCTTTATAAGCACATTAAGCATGAGAATTCCTTTATATTTTGTATTATGTTATTGATGTGGACATTAAATGTAATTAAAGCTATGTGAAAACTCCATTTTGATTAAGTAATGAATGCAAGAGTTGAAGAAGTTCCCTTTGCACATGCTCAAACTATCTTTTTTATTAGGTTGTTAATTGTTGTTGGAAATGGAATGTCATACATGTTAATAGTATGTCATAGATGGCCCTGATTAGAATTTAAGATAAATTGTTATGCTGAGAGTCATGTATGTACGTTTACTATTTGTTGGATCCGAGTCTCTCTTTTTGGACTGTTTAAAAGCTTATAATAGGTAGAAGAAGAAAAGGGGGACACAACTGCAGTGATATCCCTGACAGAAATTATATGCTAATTTCAACAATTCAACTGTATTGATGTACTCCAAATTAGACAAAGTTGTCTTCATAAAAGTTGTAGCTTATCCTCTTAGCTTTCCAATGGTATAAAGTTTGAAATTTTCAAGCATCAAAATTGAGAGATACAATTTTTTACAAGTTTGAGTGATAGAAGCTTCAAACATCAATTCTGCATGATTGTGACAGAACTTTCATTCATTAGTTCTGCACGATCGTGCACTAATACCATCTTGACAGAACCCTTCATTCATAGCTCTACATGATAGTGCTTGGTCATGACAAAACCCACAAGTCATCAGGGGTGCACAATTGTGCACAAGCACGATCGTGACAGATCCCTTTTCTCATCAGGGGTGCACGATTATGTACTAGCATGATCATAACAGACCCTTTTTCTCATCAGGGGTGCACGATCGTGCACTAACATGATCATGACAAACCTCTTTTTGCATCAAGGTGCATGATCGTGACTAAACTCTTCACCCAATTCTTACCTAATGTAGTCATGAAATAAGTATCGAGACCCAGACCCACATTTGATACTTAATTAAAGTTATGTACAAACTTTGTTTTGATTAAGGAATGAATGCAAGAGTTAAAGAAGTTCCCATTTATATATGTTCGAAACTATCTTTTTTGTTGGTTTGTAAATTGTTGTTGGAAATGGAATAAAATGTTGTTAGATGGCCCTGGTTAGATTTAAAATAAATTGTTATGTTGGGATTCATGCATGTACGTTTAGTGTTTGTTGGATCTGAGTCTTTTTGGAATATGTAAAAGCTCATAATAGGTAGAAGAAGAAAAAGGGGACACAGCTGTAGTGTTATCCCTGATAGAAATTATGTCCTAATTTCAATGATTAAATTGCATTGATGTAGGCTGAATCAGATAAAGTTGTCTTTATAAAAGTTATAGCTTATCCTCTTATCTTTCCAATGGTATAAAGTTTGAAATTTTCAGACATCAGAATTGAGAGATACGATTTTTACAAATTTGAGTGATAAAAACCTTCACTCATCAGGGGTGCATAATCGTGCACTGTTATAACCTATCATTCATCAGTGCATGATTGTGACAAAACCTTTTATTCATCAGTTCTACATGATCGTGCACTAGGATGATCGTGACAGAACCCTTCATGCACTATCGTGCACTAGCACGATGATGACAAAACTTTTCACCTAATTCTCGCGTAATGTAGCCATGAATTAAGTATTGAGACCTGGGCCCAACAATTCAGGTTGATTATGCATTAGGTAATGGACCCACATGAAACTCTAGATTGTGAATGGAAGGCATATATTCTTTTTTTAAAATTTGATCGAACTTGGTTTCCATCCTCTTTTTAGATCTCATTTTGGTTCATAAACTTAGAATTTAGCACATCTAGTAGCTTATCCATCTTCTATTCCTATAAATCAAGCCTATCTTGCTAAAATTAGATAGGCCTTGAACCCTTATTAGATTACTTACATTTCCACACCAAGAAAAATTATGGTGGTTCTTTCACTACGGATTGTAATTTGAGCTGCTCCATATTGTTGTTTTCTAATTGGAAGCAATCAACTAAGACATGGCTTTCTTGTTCACATAGTTCTCATCCAAGTTGAAATACCTTGAGTGGACTAGAAGAAGTGGGTTTCAAGCTTTTGAATTGTTTGGCTAAGTTCGATAATTCACCTTGTAACTGTAACATCCCATCACCGATGAGAAGGGTAAGATAGTAATTTGGAACGGGTTAGGAGTGTTTAAAATTGTTTGGCTATGTTCATGCATTCATATATGTACGTGTATAGTGAATTTTGCACATGTAATGATTGTACATGCATTCATGACATTTCCCGGTATATTTGTTAATAAATGTAATTG
>JAOSBN010000005.1:41859173-41895242 GCA_027563595.1 Erythroxylum suave | reverse complement strand
AAATGTTAAAAAAAGATAATAACAAATATAAATTTTGGACACTTTTTTAGTATATTTTTTAGACAATTTTTACCATCACAATTAAATGTCTAAAAATTCTACCAATTTGTATATTATTTTAGACACTTATTAGATGTGTCTAAGCATAAGTGTCTAAAATTCCTATATTTTGTTGTAGTGGAAGATATGAGATCATCTTGTCTCATTTTTCACTTTTGAAAACAAGTATTGGTTCCCCATTTATAAGAACTAAAAATGGAAATTTGATAAATAGTATTATAAAAATGAAAATTGGAATATATTTGATAAATTGTTGAAAGATTATATTTGAAATAATTTACTCGTTAAAATATGACTTAATGTGTATAATGAAATAAATTCTTCAAGTTTTAATTGTTTCGTAGTTATATGAATTGCGGGAACCTAATTGGAAGAATGGTAAGAAGGAATAAAAGTAGTTTAGCTTCTATGTATAATTATAAAAATAGTCGAACAAGTTGCCAAAGTACTTTGGTATGTATGTATTGAAGATTTCATAATTTCCAAAATATTGTTAATAGAAGTAAAAAAAGAAATATAATATAAAATTTTAATTTTTAAAAAATTTTGAAATCAACTTTAATTTTTAAAATAATTGTTTCACGATTGTAATTTGGGTTATTATATATATAATTAATTTGTTTACTTGAAAAATGATAAATGAAGGTGATGCGTTGGCAGTTTCTTTACTTTACTTTGATGTATTAGAATATTCTCAATAATATATCATTTCAGTTATTAAATAATAATAAAATTTATTATTTCACATAAAATTTGTTTCATTTATTATTCCTTATCAAATGTGAAGAGATTTATATAATATATAAAATATTTTAATGTGAAATAAATAAGAAATTATCTATTTTTGTAAAATTTATACCTGTAAACTTTTCATCACTATTTTAAAATTCTTTTGAATAAATTATTTACTTCTTAACATTCGTTACATACAAATTATAAATTAAAAATGATCTCATTTCAACTATATAGAATTATGGAATTATTATCATCTTTCAGAAAATAATATTGATTTTCTATTTTCTATTTTAATTTTAATGTTATCTCTCTCATGATATTTTAATTTATTAATAAATATAGTAATCTTAGAAAAACATATTTTATTATTAATATATTACAAATTAATTATTTTGCATTTTAAAATGTATATTTTAGTAAATAATTTTACCTGCAGAGATTATCATTCTTTGCTCTCATCCTGTATAAGCATTTACACTTAATGATGCTTGCCTTGAGCAAATGATATGGTCCGAATTCATTATGCAGGCCAGGTGAAACAGATTGAAACAGCTTCACGCATTGATTAGACAATTGGGTTGACTTATAATATTTCCATAACCAATAAAGTGCTTAACGTGTGTGTTTGCAGCATTTGCTTTATGATAATAAAGATCCTGCGATCTCATCTTCCAGACCTTTGCAAAGATCAGAGGTCTTCGGCATGCCAAAATTTTAAATGTTGGGTGCTCGATATCTCTGCAGTTAGCTTATATTTTGGACAATCATGTTGGAAATCTTCTAGTCATAGGATGCTTGTCCTTTGAACCAACATTTTTGCTTTGGGAAGTTTGTTATTTGTCGAACATTGCTATTTTAGTTATGTTGTTGGGGCACTAATTTCAGATGATGATCATTAGGAGTCTAGTTATTTGTTCATCTTTTTTTTTTTTTCCCCAATCCTTTCTCTAGGTTACAAATAACAGGAAAGTATTCCGTTTGTGCCATCTTATTTGATGTCCGGTTCTATTCACCGACCAGTTATGGCTTTTATTAGTTATAATCAGTCCACTTGATTACGGATTCCCGTCTAAAGGCCAATCTTGAGTGGAAACATCTTGTAGTTCTGCTAGTACTTTAGATCCTAGTACCGATTTAGTAGTGTGTTCTTGTTGCTTGTTTAGATAACGTGTGCTATCCCTCTAGGTAAAATAGGAAGGAACTGTCAGAAAAGTTCGTTCAACTATGTTTCAATGCGTGCAGTTAAGTTATTGGATCATCTGCAAATTTTATATACTAATAATATCCTTACAGATTTTGGAGTGAGGATACGTCAAAACTCATGGTTTATTTCTGTGGTCTTACCATTAATCTCATTGACGTGATGCTTTTCTGTTTGGATATGGTTAGATGTTAATCCCCACAATGACAAATCGTCGCATAGAAAAATATCACTGAGCTCTTTCTTGGTTGTTTTATTCATTGGTTTATTTGAGATCCTGCTTCCTCAATTACTTACTGGAAGATATCATATGTCTGTTTTACGCTCGGTCCATCAGCAGGAGTATAATTTTGAAGCTTGAATCATTAATTATGAAGTTTTTAAAGCTCTTGCAATCCCCTTTATCATGGAAGGTTATTGCAATGGCATAGACCCCAAATTTGCGAGAGTTAAAAACTTTGTTGTCGGTGATTCACAATTGGGAACAAATACTGGTGTCATGATGTTCAGTAATTTTTAACTTCACTTGAGATGTTATAAGATCTCAATGCTCAAAACTCCATATAGACACTTACAGGAATTCAGATTTCCAATCTAGAATTGGACTTACAACCCCATATTAATTACTAATATATTTCTGATGGGTAAGCGACCGTTGACTCCTGTGGTTATTGTTCTGGGCGGTTGGTGGGCTTGATCAGAATCATTACATTCTTCCAATGTGAGGGAAGCCATTGATAACGTGGTATATAGTCGTTGAAATACAAATTGTTAGAGGTTTGTTGAGGGGATTCTGCAGATATCTTTTGCCTTCTGTTGAGGTAGTTAAGTCTACTTCGGTTGACTTATAGTTCATGGCTTGGGTGGGCGAAAGTCCAACAACTCTTCTTAAAAACTCATTGCATTCTGTCATAGAGAAGTTGAATTAGTCCCAATCTGTTTTCTATACAAGTGTTGGTCACCGTTTACTACTGAGACACACACAACTGTGTGAGAGATAATCGAAAAATAGAAAAAGGAACTATATTATAGAGGCTCTATTTTGAACAAAATGGGATACAAAAATAAATAAAAGCCAAGGGAAGAGGAAATAGGTGACAAGATAGGTTAGATGTTGTATTGGAGAAACTGCTAGAGAACAAATATACACAGTTTTTAAATATGTTTCAGCTTTTTATTGTTGCAGATTTGTTGAGGAGCGTTCTACTTACCAGCTTCCCTGCTCCCCTCTTCAGATCAACTATCCCACTAAGATGCTTGTATTTGTAGAGATTTCGTTTCACATCCCAAACCAAAACAAAACACGCAATTATGACTTCTGTTGTTCTTGCAGACTCTTCACAGCATGGTAAAGTCATCAACGGTCCCCTAGAAATCCAAGAAGAAGAAGAAGAAGAGCTCTTTGAAATCGATCTTGAGGCTGTTAACAGCCTCCCTCCTCCCCATTACTGGGAAAGCTACTTCACTGCCACCAGAAGTACTCTTTTTGCCAATTGTTTGTTGCCAATAGCAGATGTTTCAAGTGCAGTTCCAATATCATCATCAAGTACTGCATCTTCATGTAAGGCCTTATCTTTGGCAGAACAGCTTATGCTTTTCGGCTTCCAAAACCCGCCGTTCCAACATTTTGGGGAGCTTTTGATCAGATACAGCTTGAATGAATGAAAAACACAAATACAGCAACGAAAAATCATATTATTAGAAGGACAACTTCTGTGCTTATGCTACCTGCCGGACCTTTCATACATAGGTGACGCTAATTTTAGTCGAGTAATGCATTAGCAACTTTTACATATTCCACATTGATCTTTCAAGGGAAAGTTTTTCCTAGCGAATTCACTTTTACTGCCAGATTCAGCCTCAACTCTAAAACGAGATGCTTGTTCCATCATTTCTCCAACGCATGTGACAATAATTGCAAGAATACAAGTCCAAGACAAGATGACAAAACATATGACCTAAAAGGAAAAGAAAAGGAGAATATTCTGAGTTGCTCCAATCAGTGAAGAAGACTCAATTTTATTCTTAAATTCAAAATATTGTTATTTTCTTTTGGTTTTACTTCTATTGGAGAATATCCCATCCCCACATTAAGATTTCAGGTTCGTTCCCACCGCAACAGAAAAGCCTATATTTGCTACTATTTCAGGATGGTATCATAATAAATTAACATTTATTTTGATTAGCTGTCAAATGACCTTTTACCCTACTCTTGATTAATCCCAGCAAAACCTACCCACACCGTGAACCTTAGTGAATTTGATATCTAAATTTTGTGGGTTCTGCTTGGTTTAAACGATCTATAAGAGACTGAACTGCCACTATTTCACTTTCAACTGAACGTAGATTTTATTAAAACAAATTTTCAACAACCACATCCGTCTATTAAAAATACATAAAAATCCCACTTTCGAGGTAGAACATCCATTGAGACTTATTATCTAAGTTGTATTTATTACATAAAACAATTTACTACTTTGATTAATATTCTAGAATAAGTTTCAAATTAGGATGTTTAGCTTCACTTTTATTTTTTCCAATTTTGAAAAAATATTTATTTGGTTCTTTTTAGTTTCAATTTTTGACCATGCTTAGCAATCAGCGAATTGCATTAGTTGTTAGTTACTTATATCCGTGTTTAACTGACAGCAGATCACTATAGCTGATTTGACCAACGAATAACATCAGTTGTTTATTTAAAAAAGTTTGGTAAACTTAAATGATTAGTAATAATTGTTTATTTGTTAAATGACTTATAAAGATATAACTTAAAAAAAGGACATAAGTGTTATATCTTAGTAATTATTTGGACATTCTTATGAGAATTTAGATAGAACAAAAGAACTTAACACGATCATTTAAAACAAAGGTTTATAATAATCTAAGAACAACATCTAACTATCATTTAACTAAAAGCAATATTTTCACAAATAGTTGTTATCTTCCGAGTTCTCGATTTTCAAATGCTTCCGTGTGTAAAGTTAACTTCAACATCTTCAAATACATCTAGAGGTCTAAATTAAGGAGCTTGATTGATGATGTTAAAAGTCAAGTTGCCAATTGTACTTCTTCTAATATAGTTATGTAATGCAAAAACTTCACAAATTATTCCTCGTCTGTGTAATTTACTCGATCTTTTTAGTTGTCTTTATGTTTACTTTTAAAATTAAAGGAAGACATATATTATGGGATGATAACTCTTTGTATATTTTGATTCAATTTTGATATTAATTCAATTTTAAAAATTTAAATTTAAATAATAAACTTACTATCCTTATCCCTATATCTCTATCTCTATATCTATCCTTATCTTTATCTCTATCTATTTGAGAAATTTATAATAACTTTTGGAAAACTCTAAGCGTTTTCAAAATTAGCGGATTGAGTTCAATCTGCCAACCAATGAACTGATTACCAAACATAATTATCAACAGTTTGATATGGTTAAACAACTAAAACCTTTCAATCCACCAAAAAAAGAGCTCATAAGTCATTTACCAAAGTCCTTTATTCATAAACTCTTCCCCTTTTATAACTTTTGCAAATCATAAGTTTACTAAAACTGTTGATGTTTTTATCATAATATTTATTGTTTAAACTAATTTATAAATATTAGTTGAACACGTCATTTCTTTTATTAAACAGTTTTACAAAGCTTTAATAATTAACTTTCATGGTAATAAATAAAAAAAATACAGGCAAAAGTGTATACTTCGGATTTGCATTTTTTTATTGGAATATAATTAGGGATGCGATTCTTGTGCAATCTTTTACCGGATGTCGAGCTTTAAAACAATATAAAGTTGGATTTAGACCTTGCCCATGATTAGGTCTACTATTTTATAAGCTTAACATGAGGTAAGCAAATTGTATAAAATTGTCTTGATGAACTCTGGGCTTAACACAAATTAAGAAACGAAGCAAACCAGCTAATCTATTCTTTGTGCTAAAGTCAAAGATTAAGTATTCATTCAAAGCTCATTCGTATATTTTTGAAATGAATCAATTTCAAGTTTCAACAAAATCAAACTCAACTTGATAAAGTTTGTGAGTAATTGGATTGCAAAACTCCATCGAAAACTTCCTTTAAGTTTGATTGTAGCCTTGTTTGAAATTTAACTATAAATTTATTTTAGAAATTAGATTGGTCGCATAAATTCCTTTGCTAATAAATAATTTAATCTAAAGAATTATCTTAACAAGTATTAATTAATAATTTATATATACAGATTAAAGTCTTTTATTAGTAGTTACTTCGCAACAAATAATTTCAGTATTTAGTACACAATAAATAATTTAGTTAAGAAATTATATAATACCTTTGTAAATATAGGTCACACTATGTATATTCTAGAAAGGAGTATCATTCATGAAGTTTGATACAAATTCAGTACAAAATTGGGTTTATATGACATTAATAAAACAAATTCCAGTTTCAAAACTCTTTTTACTATATTTTTCAATCTAGCTGAAAGAAAGCTCATACTCAAATTTGAGTTTTAAAAAAATGTTATGATTCTAACCGAGCTACAATAAAGCTAACATTGATTCATCTAAAGCACTCATTATACCTCTAAAAACTAGTTGATTCTTTAATGGACAATCAACTGTTGGAATAGACGACACAGTAAGTATATCAATCGACGTTGGAAGGGACGACACAGTACTTATGTCAATCACGGTCGATAACCATTGTCAACGGGTTGAGCTTGTTATGTTGTTTATGTATGTTCTGCTGTGTAGTCACCCAACTAAAATGGTTTTCAATTTTCAACCTCGAAACTTACAAGTCAAAGATTGCAGGCTGGATGAGGAAGTATAACATTATACTAAAGTCGGAAAAGGCATTATAATCTTATAATTAAAGTGACAGTGACTAAAAGTTTGAAAGTTTGTTTCGTTTGAAACATCCATACATATGCAATTTAAACTATCTAAAGATTAATATGACTATAAATAAAAATTTAATGTTTGCTTTAAAACAAGATAATATAAGCATACCCTGCAGGTTGCAAGCCTTTTGTTTTAATTTCCAGAAGGAAAACTAGAAGGATTAAGGCTTCGAGACATCTTTATTTGTCAAATCATGGCGGTGTATGGAATGAGACATTATATGAAATGCCTGTATTAATTAATTAATCTAACCTTTTAATTCAATTGAAATAAAAAGATTGTATTCATAATGTTAACTGAAAATTATACATGTCTATCTTCCTTCATGGTCTAAATTATACTCTATATTCTTGAAATAGTAAGATTTTATATAAATAAACAAATAAAATTCATGATCACAAAAAGTTCAAACTCTAGTATTTATATATGTTTGTTTTGTTAATTTATACTCTTTCAATTGATTGCAATTAATATATAACATTATTATTTTGTTTAAAAATACATTTTATCTTTATTTTATGCATTTCAGGATTATATTTAATGTTCAATACCAAAGATAAAATTCTCAAAATAATTACTTTTTAATTAAAATTATAATGACATCATAATTATGATATTTAAATCAAATTTAACTATTATTCATAAACTTTTTTAGTTATAATTTCACGAAGATGAGATATTGATAAAATGGTGAAAATAGAACATGTTATATTTTTTTTGAAGAAATAATTATCCTCATAAATTAAAATGTAGAAATATTTAAACAAATATGTGGGTACGTATTAAGGAATAAGCTCACTAAATTATCCCAATTATAAGGATCCTAAATGGAACTTTAGTTATTTATTTGTGAATGTCATATTGTGATGGTTGTATAATGATCCTTAGACTTGAGATTACCAAAGTATCTTATACAAAAATTACTATATTATGATACTACATATGATCATTATATTGTTTTTAAAATGTCAATTATGAATTAATTACTAATTAATAAGAAAGAACATTATTGAATTTAAATATAGTATACACTAATTCATACTCTATTTCTAATTGGAGCATACAATGAAGAAATGATTAAATTATGAGTTATACTTTAACATTCCTAATATTTAGATTGTCATCATTTATCGCTAGAGGTTAATATCGATTCATGATTATTATAAATTGAAAACTTAGAGAATTAAATATAAATTAAAAGAGTTTTAATTCATCTATTTCTAATTTATAACTATCATCAATATATTGGGAACCTTATAGGTCATCTATAACAATTAAAGAGAGAAAAATTAATCTAAATTAATTTGAACTTAACTTTTAGGTTTAAAAACTTCAAAAATCAAGTATAATATATTTAATTATATTAAAATTAAATTGTAATTGCAATTACAATTAGAGTTCGAGTTTAATTATAATTTAGGAATTATGTTTAATTATATTTTGAAAGAAACCTTAATATGTCTCTATAAAAGAAAAGACGTTAATAAAACTAGCATTCTTATTAATCCCCCTTAAAAGTTTAAACTCTCTTTCTTTATTATGAATATTAATAGGAGTTGGATAATTAAACAACTTGTAGTTAAAAACTTCATTAGAGAAGGAAAAAAAAATTTTATAGAATATTCAAATTCTTTTTTTAACTGTTGAAGATATTCTATTAAAGAGATCTTTTACAAATGTATAAATATAATTTGATTTGGGATTGTTTCCTTGCATGATTTACTCTGTAGTCTAAAAAGAATCCTTCAGACAAACGTGCAGAGGAAACTTATGAAAAATTAAGCTAGTCATAAATGAACATCATTTAATATACTAAGAGTTGAATCATTGACATTTTTTTAATAAAAAGAAAAAAAGTAACTAAAATGCGCAATAGTTTACAAAAAAGTTCCTTTTAGATTACTAATATTAAAAACTGTTGTATAAATGTTATTGATTGCTTCTAATTTCTAAGCTCCCGCTTGGAGCAGGAAGGATCTGTATCAATCACACATACATTCCTTGGCTTTATCACGTAAGCATAATAGTCTGCAATTAATAACAAACAATGCTGCCAGAAGTATTCTAGCGCTGGAGATCAAGGGGATGTAACTCATCATCAACTAAAAACATCAAGTTTAGGAGGCCAGTAATTAAGGAAACTTTCGTCGGATGTGACAAACTTATAGTTCAGAAGGAATTAGACATATAAGTGGTGAAGGGTGTCAGCTAGATATGGAAAGTGTAGTTTCATTGACTGTCTCAAACCATGAATGGTAGGTACCACATTTTTGGCACAGTTAAAAGATTCTGCCACAGAGATACGAAAGCCTGCAAAGCATGTATAAGAAGGCGTATGGGAAATGATAGTTAGACTTGATGTGATGATAATGAGCGCGATTAACAACACCGTCAAGCCCAACCAAAGAAACCCTAAAGAACTCAAAACTTCAAATCGATGATGGCAACGAAAGAGTTGGCAGGCTCGACCAGTGACATGACGTGACGTGTTACAATGATTCTTTTGTTGAAAGTGTTAGAAATGAATAAGCAATAACGTAACACAGATGATGTTATAAACAGGATCATTCATATGCATATAAAAATATAATCACATATTTGGATTGTATTAAGTTTTCACCGGTTAAAGTGCAATATAGCATAATGTGTTTTTTCACTTCTTTCATATATGAAAACAGTACGAAATTTAGAAAGCACACCCAAAACCAGATCTCATCTTTTATTCTTTGGTTTTTAACGTTCAAGCAACATAACTACCGTTACTAGTTATTTAAAAGACAATTACTCCAATACCCCTCCTGGGTGTAAACTGCTTGGTTATCTCTCACTCACACTTGATGCATGGTTTTAATCTCATTAAAAAACAAACTCTGCAATACTCATACTTATTCAATAACTGGTATGACCAGCATACGATGAGAGCACATTGTCATATATCTGTTAGGAGTATATGATATCTCGATTAATAAATTGATCCTTGGACTTATGTGTTCTTGAGTAGACATTGTATATTATACCCTAAGTCATATCTCGCATTTGCATTTTTCCTTTGATCTCATTTAGTTTTTTGAGTCATAATTGTATTTAAGTTCTCTACTAAAGAGACGATGACTATCTATGAATACTTTTCATGCGAGTCAATGATCTAAATTAAATGACCTTCCTCTATCCTCAATTCTCTTTTGAATTAAATTTAATTTGCTTTCCTAGAATCATTCCATAGGATCGCATCTTGTATGATCTTTTGGCAATAACCTAAAGTAGCAAACCTTAAATTCAACTATCAAGAATGAAACAAGAGTCATAAGGGTATATGATGAGGTTCTTCTTAACCTCAAGGGTCTCACACAATATAAGATGAGATCTTGTGACTTACATTAATCCCTTTTGTGGTTAGTTGTGTACACATGGAACGAGTCATATGTTACGGTATTTACCCACTTCGTTTAACTTGAACATCTTTCATTCAAGAAATACCGTACAGATGATAGTTCAAACATACTCAATGTTTAACTTAAGTTCACTTATCTACTCAAAAACTTATTAAGAACTGACATCTGGCAATGTAAGATAGATATAGTTATTAATAAATCACTTTGAACCAATTTCTTTGCGACATTTATGGTTTAAGTTTCTCGCTCTCAATTATCACCTAGATAATAAACTTTAAACATGCCTTATCTCTAGCGAGCATAAACACTAGAGGTGATTTCCCGTGTGAAAGAACCAATCTATAATCTGTCTCATATACTTATGATTCATCTCAAAATATATTTATGTAGAACACATATATATTCATGAATCAAATGATACACAATATATAATCTTCATCATACATTATATCTAAAATATGACATTATTATAAGTGAACATACACAGAGAAATGTTTAATAGTACATGTCAACATCTACATAGTTTTAGTAACTTTAAATGTTCAATGAATACATCTCTAGAAATTGGCTTTGTCATTGGTTCTGCGATCATATCTTGTGTAGATATATATTTCATGTTCACTTCTCTTCGTGCAACTATATCTTTCACATAATTATAATTGGTATCTATGTGTTTTGTCTTACAATGAAATTTGAGGTTTTTAGTATAAGCGATTGCGGCTTGACTATCACATTACTGGATCAAGATTAGTGACTCCCAAATGCATTAAGAATCGATGAAGTCACACAGCCTCTTGTACTGTAGTTGAGAATGCTATAAATTCAGCTTCCATTGTAGATAATGCTACGCAAGATTGTTTCTTACTTTTCCATAATATTGCTCCATGGTTTAGTAAGAATACATATCTTGAGGTATATTTTCTTTCATCTAAATCTCCTCCCCAATCTGCATTAGTATACCCTTGTATATGTAGATCATTGCCTTGATAACATAATGCATAGTCCACAGTTCCCTTTAGATATCTCAATATTCCCTTTACTGCTTTCCAATGTGCTTGGCCTGGATTTGATTGATATCTACTCACCATTCCAACAATGTAACAAATATCTGGTCTTGTACACATCATTGCATATATAAGACTTCCAACTGCACTAGTATAGGGAACATTCTTCATTTGTTCCCATTCTTGCGGCATTGATGGGCAATTTCTCTTACTAAGGCCTTCATCTTTAGCAATATGATTATCAATTGGTTTGAAATCATGCATACAGAATCGTTCAAGAATTCTTTGAATGTACATCGCTTGTAAAAGTGATAACAATCTCTTTGAACGATCTCTTGAAATCTTGACTCCAAGAATGTATACCGCTTCACCCATGTCTTTCATTTCAAATTTAGATGATAACCAATTTTTGATTTGCGTAAGGAACACACAGTCATTACAAGCAATCAATATATCATCAGCATATAAAGATAAAATCATGAATTTATCTTTGGATCTTTTAATTTACACGTAATGGTCTTCGTCAATCATTTGAAAATCATATGAAATGAGTACGTTATGAAAACGAATATACCATTGTCTTGAAGACTACTTTAGGCCATAAATTGATTTTAATAACTGACATACCTTATTTTCTTGACCTACCTTAATAAAATATTCAGGTTGTTCCATATAAATTTCTTCTTCTAATTCTCCATTGAGAAAAACAATTTTTATATCTATTTGATGTAATTCAAGATCCATACTAGCTACTATAGCCAGAATAAAACGAATTGAAGCAAACTTCACAATAGGTGAAAAAGTTATTGATTGCTTCTATACTGTTGTATAAATGTTATTGATTGCTTCTAATTTCTAAGCTCCCGCTCGGAGCAGGAAGGATCTGTATAAATCACACATACATTCCTTGGCTTTATCACGTAAGCATAATAGTCTGCAATTAATAACAAACAATGCTGCCAGAAGTCTTCTAGCGCTGGAGATCAAGGGGATGTAACTCATCATCAACTAAAAACCATCATGTTTAGGAGGCCAGTAATTAAGGAAACTTTCGTCGGATGTGACTAACATATAGTTCAGAAGAAATTAGATATGTAAGTGGTGAAGTGTGTCGGCTAGATATGGAAAGTGTAGTTTCATTGACCGTCTCAAGACTCTCAACCCATGAATGGTAGGTACCACATTTTTGGCACAGTTAAAAGATTCTGCCACAGAGATACGAAAGCGTGAAAAGCATGTATAAGAAGGCGTATGGGAAATGATAGTTAGACTTGATGTGATGATAATGAGCGCGATTAACAACACCGTCAAGCCCAACCAAAGAAACCCTAAAGAACTCAAAACTTCAAAACGATGATGGCAACCAAAGAGTTGGCAGGCTCGACCAGTCACACGACGTGACGTGTTTCAATGATTCTTTTGTTGAAAGTTTGAAGCGATGACCGACTACTTGATTCATGACATCTATCCATGCTGTTAAATGTACTAATAATGACACAAAGGTTTATTGTATTAAAATAGCTTTTTATCGTTTAAGCATACAATGACAAGAGTTACAACGCATAGCTTGTTACCTTGCTTCTTTCTGCAAATAAAATCTTTTTAGAGGTACGTAGCATTTGAATGCTTCTAGATTTAACCAAATCCCAAATGATGATTTTTAATACAGTATTATTTGGCCTGCCATTAAGAGTTTTTCAAGGGTCTGAGTTGTTCATCAGCGTCTTCTTGCAGCAGTTTCTCTTTGTGCATTGAAGTAAACAGCAGCGACAGGAAGGTCAAGATCGTTTTCCAGAGCAAAATTTCGAGTGCTGAAGTTATCTCTTGAAGAAGGTGGGTTGATTATTTGTCTACGTCTTTGCTTGAATAGAACAAACACAAGCCTATGTATTCCTATATAAGGCGTTGGGCTTTCGTAGCTCATCACCTCCCTCCCTATTCAGTAGAAATAAAGACAGGATAACGCTTTTAAGCATTACGCACCGAACGATGTTACATGAGGTGAAAGGAAAAAAAATTAATTATGAGTCGTGAATTTTACCGAATGTAGCATCAGTTGTGCCTGGAATGTTAGTCACCAACCTGTAGAATTTACAAGGTGCCCGTGAGAAAATATCTATCACCAACTTTCTTTAGGTCTACGTCTATCAATCTTATTTCATATACCAGCAACAATCGATCAAAAGTATATATATAAAAAAAAGTTTTTAGTTGTTGCTCTTTGCTCTGAACTGTTGCATTTTTTTTGAGGAAGATGGAGAGACCAAATATAAGAATAATATGCCTTCCGTCAGGATTTTGTTTCTGCAGGCTAGGCAGCCGATCAAAAGAAACCCTAGCTATTCATTAGACCATGATAGTAGTAAAAGCATGTTTTGTCAAGTAGAATATCAGTTGATATTCGGTACATCGTAAGTCTATAGATTACATATTTAGATGGTTTAACTTTTAATTATTTATGATATTGTTACGAGTCAACTAGCTCACAATTTCTCTCGCTTTCGAATATTACCAGTGTAGGTGTTCCCTCTGATAAGGATCGCTGGGACCAGGAACATCTGGGTCTATCATGACCTGGAATAAAATAGATCGACATTAAGCAAGCACACAAGATGCAAGATATCAGTTAAAAAGAGAGGATATACAGATTCACAGAAACTAAACAATACTATATGTATATAAGTGAAATGGGGGGCTACCAGTGTAAAGAAACTCCTCATATCACCTCCTTGGATCTCAACCCTAGGTTTTGTTGCAACTGTAGACGGATTAAGTTCATATCCGTTGTTCACTTGCCTATTGTTGTAAATGACAGAAATTTTTACAGATGGGGTGAATAAATCAAGAACATCTCCTATGACTCTCCCAACAATGAGAGGTTCTATTATTCTCGCCATATGGGATGTTGGATGGGAAAGAGTGAGTGAAGAGGGAAATAAATTATGGAAGATATAAAAACATGGTAGGGCTTGATAAGAGATGGACAAGACCACTTAGCAGGTGTCGATTCTTAAAGGACACCATTCCTGTAGGAACCCCATGTGTATATTTATATGCTCTGATGAAGTACATATACTGCAAGTTGTAGTTAAAGATCTGGTTGGTTTAGGTAGGGATAGGTATATAATAGAGGAAAGGTAACCCCGAGGAAGTGACTCTTGCAGCAGGGCTAGTTGCAATCTCTCTGTGTATCAGTGCTTTGTGGTTTAGTTTAGTTTCTATTACACAATTGATATGTTATTTTTGTCATTTGTTTTGCTTTCTCTTCGTGTCTCCCTCGTGTTGGGTCCCTGATATTGCTTCTTGATTGGCTATCATCGCCCTATAGTTAATCACTGGTCCAAGTGTCGTTACAGTGGATGTCCTACTTATGGGTCCTTATAATGTAAGTTGTCGTTATAGTTCAATACTTATATGACACTCATTTTAAATTGCAAAGGCCTGATACTACAGTTGTTGGAAGAATTATTATTGACGCGGACATAACTACAATCAGTATATAGTACAATACTGATTATAAAATAAAATATCAAAGTAGATTAAATATGAATCAAAAATCAAAATTGTAGCTTGCAGTTTAAATGTAGATTCTGTCAACAGTATATTAAATTAGTAAAATAAATCAATTAATTAAGAATCGATACATACTAATGACTTTACAAACGTAATATTTTTATTAATATGGAATAGAATTGTTAGTTCTCATATAATTAATGCGTGTATAACTACGCATTTAAGAGTTAACTGTCAATTTCCTAACAGTACATGATACATCTATATATCAATATATTAACCAATGTTACCAAATTAACATGCTAATACAGTGAGGTAGTTCTACCACTAATAACCTCCATTTTGAAGTAGAATGGATACTAAGAGAAGCATTAATTGGCCCTTATTAGCATTTTATAATTGTGGGTAACTAATACTTCTAATGATAGTTAAAAAGAATAGAGATATAGTATCATATAGGTTATGAGAACACTAATAAGTATAGATATATTTAACTTTTATTCTCAAGATCATGAAAAAAAAATGTTTTTGTTATAATGATCTTTGTTAACTTCATCTAGAATTCTGTTAAATTAAGGTTTACCCTAAACATTAGGTTGATTTTATCTAGACTACGGCTCATAGCTTTATATTCTTTAATATTTTTGGTATCATCTCTTTATGTTTTTTTACTAAATAGTTAAGTGTTTAAAGACTTTAATGGAGGAGACTGTTAAAGCATTTCTTTGCGTAATTATGCAAACAATAAAGGATTGAAGAAAATTAAAGAGAATATACATTCTGTGATCCATAAAGAGAAGTGAATTCCTTCATTTAGCAATGGAAAGGGACATGACGAATGGACCCTTCACTTGCATAGAACGGTACCAATTTGTAGGACACTTGTAGAGAAGCTAACTGTTTTCAAAGGAACCCCACACCATAGACCACCACAAGGACCTAGGGAGAACGAGTATTAGTGCTCATGGTTCGTTTTCACTTTAAAAGAGATCATAGAGAATCGGTGGCAGCCAAAAATTGGCAAGAGACCAAGATGGATATTCCATACTGACTAGAAGACAAGTCACCTTTACTTCGTATCTATCGAATAGACGTAATTTCTAAAGTTTTTGATTTCCTTTCTTTCTAGCTTTACCTATTCTCCCTTTTTTTTATGTTCCGCCTCCTCGTTCTCTCCTATCTCTATGAGCCTTTTTTTTTTTTTTTGAGTAGAGATCTCTATAATATATTGCTTCCATTCACAAGTTAAATGAGACATGTTCATTTCAATATTAATTGCGAAATTTTATAATTATATATATATATATCCAAACTTTTAAAGCATTAATTTACGAATCCTTTTTTATTTAAAATTTATTTTTATTTTACTTATTTATTTTCGACGTAAAATTTATTAATTATTTTTAATTTTCTTCATAGCTTATTTGAAAAGATCCTAGTCGATATATAAAATAAGATTAGTCATTTACGTTCTGCATGGTGAAAAAAAGAGCTCGAACTTTAATACTAGAAAAGAGTTGATGAGTTTGCTTGTCCACATATTATCTTTATCCATTAAGAGAAACATTAGTCCCTAAGTTTTACGCTACGAGGGTACTGCGTTCTTTCTTTGGTGATGAGCTTCATCAGCTTGACAATCGTCCAAATCTCCAATCCTGATTCAAATGGAATATGCACACGCAAGTTGGCATGCAACAATAACCAGAAAAGCCATAATTAAGCTGGAAGTCTCATAAATATTTAAATAATGTCGTCGCAGTACAGGAGGAACAGGAAAACATTTAAGAGATAAAACGTAGTTATGAGCTGAGCTCCTTTCATAGATTAAATCTTTTAACTGATTAATCTACTTCACATAGTATTATACTCCTTAGGATTAAGAGATAATATGTTTAATCAACATGCTTCAATTTCTTCTTATAAAAAATAAATTACAATTCGATTTAATTGGTCGAAGTATAGTTGATTGTACTTTTTCCCCACATTTTACTAGAGTTGATATACAATCTAGTTATGAAACTCACTCAATGATTTTAACTTTTTGTTACACAATTAACTACAAGTCTTAGGAAAACTTAAATAAACTGCATAACACATGGAAAAAGGAACATATATGCAAAATCTAATTCTTAGTTTTATATTGTCACACATTTAGGAGTTTATCTAAATATTTCAAGATATGTGTGAAATTTCAAGATAAATAATAAAATTTGCAAATAAGTGCTATCTTAAAATTTTATATATTTTTATGAATTAAGAAAGATAGTATGTTATTGAAATTTTTTACCCTTGCATCCATGAAGATTGTAACTCTTAACAATTATGGAAGTAGTCCTATAAGAAGACTAATTAAGTCCTTCATATAAAAGTTTGTCTTAATTACACTTTCAATCCTAAAATTGAAGGTTTTTTTTTAAGTTTTGAATAAAAATAATATTTTTATTGACAATGTTTATTCTTGGGGTGTGAGAATTCAGATCAAATTTACTTACATATTTACTAATAAATAACAACAAAAATAACTATAACAACTTAAAGTTGGAGGAGGCCTATAAGTACGTGACCTTAGTCTTATCTGGTAGGAAGATTGTTTTTGACAAACTATGAAAAAAATTAAAATAATAATAATCATTAGAAATAAAAAATAGACATGAAATAATAATAAAATAAATAAATAAAAACATATAAAAATAAAAATAAAAAATACAATAAATATAAAAAGTAAAAATAATAAAATGAATAATATATCGAATAATGGATAAAACAAAGATGCTAATTAAAGTTCAACCAAGAATCTTCACGCCCACCTCAAACTTTACAATGAACAGCTATGTTATAGCTCTTAAAAGAGAAGATGCTAAAATTTCCCCACAAATCTTCAGAGTCCAATCAAAGGTCGACACCTAAACTTCTCAAAGGGCGAATGTACTTCACCGTTTCATTCAGCCTTTTTTTTTTTTTTACTTTTCTATTCTTCTTTTTGTTAAAATATAGGTATAAAGCTTTAGTTTATTCTAGGTCCATCGTTTCACTTTATAACAAGTACAGATTCACCGAGAATAATTTCTATGGGAAACTATTACAAACAAAAATTAGTTCTACTTGATTAATACATCAATAAATTGATGATACATAATAAATTATCATTTAAATTACATTAACCGATTATGCATACACTGATTGATCAATTACATTAGTTAATTTATACAAATTAGACGATTACATTAATTGACTAATGTATCAACTAGTATGGTTTCAATTTTTTTAAGAGGAATTGGCCAACCACATATATACATTATTTGCCTGATTTATCTAAAAACTAATGTTAGTTGTACAAATTTTTATATTAGTCAACTAAATTTCTTGAAATATTTTTTTAAAGAATTAAAATATATTACAATCTTTTAAGTTATTTCAAATATCAAAAACACTTTTTTGATATCATTTCAAAAATTGACCATAAGGATTACAAAGATCAAGTGATTTTATTTAAAAATTATAATAAATTTGTCTTGATTATCAAAGTATTTATATATAGGGCGTTGTATAAAATTAATGATACAGTAATTGAACTGCTAATTTATTAACATGATCAAGAAAAGCTTATAAGAATAATTATGCTTAAATTTTGCTGTGCTTGGTTCCTTATCATTGATTTCCTTACTTGAATTGCATAAATGCTATATTTTGCTCTTTTTATGCTTTGATTGATCATTCAATTAACTCATTTATTTATTGAGATAATATATTCTAAAGTGTCCAATTTGATAGAATATTTTCAATTTAGTGCCAAAACTTTTAAATTTAATTAATTGATCAACCTTAATAACTTACTTAAAAACAATATTTGTGTTAGTATTTTGCTAATTTAGCTAAAACAATTTTTTATCCATAACATGTAAGTGTTCACATGAAAAATTAATTGTCAACTAATCATTTACACGGACTAAAACACTGAACTCACTATGCAAAAGTAGTTATAAGGAGGGTGTTATAGTTCATGTGGATAATTAGTTGATAATTAATTCTCTATATAAATGCCTACATGTCACAAAAAAAATTTCATTCGTCAAACTAGTGAAATGTTACTAGAATTAACATTTTGAATTGATATGTCAAATTTATAAAAGGTTAATCTCTTAGTTTAAAATTTTAAAAGCTTAGGTATTGAATTAAAAAAATTTTAAATTTTTTTCTTTTTATTTATGTTATCCTTATATTGAACTTATTTTTCACATACAAACTTATTAATATCATCAAAGATAAAATATTAACTATAGTCCAATATAAGTAACCCTTTTCTTACTCTCTGAAATTTTGCAAGAGGACTTATACTTGAGATTTACCAAACTATAAAAGTAGTTTATAACACCTTAATTTATTAATCATTAATGAAATACTTATACTTGAGATTTACCAAACTATAAAAGTAGTTTATAACACCTTAATTTATTAATCATTAATGAAATACTTAATTTGTTGTCAATGTTTTCTAGCCGATCCAAGTTAACCCTCAGTAATTATAAACATCTATTTCATTGTATAATTTCTATAAGAAAATTATCTTTGATTTTCAACTCTTTCGAGTCATTTATGGCATAAAATATTGATATTTTATACTTTTCATTTTTATAAATTAGTATTTGTTGTTTTAAAGTATATATTAGATATGTTTTCGGATGGAAGTAGGGGTTCAAATTTAGACTGGTTAAAAAATTCTAATAGATCTTAGAGAATATATTAAACTCAAAATTGACCTTAATTGTTTTAAGGAGGGTTCTTTCCATCAACTTTTTAAGGATGATTTTTTATATTTTCTACTAGTGTTTAGAAATACAAATCAAATCAAGCGATGGATCAAGTCTCGTCAAAATTGCTTCATAATTCGGTCTAAATATGTTAGGATATGTGTTATGATATTTTGAGCATTATTTGTAATTGGAAAATTTTGGTTGTTTGTGGAGTTTAATTATGACAAGTATTCTACCTTATGTGGGATTCTTTGAAAATGAGATTTATTTGGGATAAAATCCTAGTCAAAATAGGATTTAATTGGAATAAAATCAGCACATCTTGATTAAGATAAGATGCATATTTTTGGTGACTTTTGGACTGCTTTTGACAGCCTATTTCAGTAGTTTTATCTATCTAAAACAACTGAATTTTTTGGTCACTTTATCTATAATGGACAACTGTTTTTTTGAGCCCATCGCGTAAATTTTCTAGGCTGATTCATATGGGAAAAATGATTACAGCATGATGATTTGACAACTGTAATTTTGAGTTTTTTAAACTATTTTTGATGGCTAATTTTGTGGCAATCTTATCCAGATTTGAATTTGTGTTTTACTCCATTGGTTGCATAAATTTTTTTAGACTGTCTAGATACGATTTTTGAGTGAAAAACATTTAGGAGACATGTGATTTGCCAACTGTAATTTCGGTGAGCTTGCATTATCTTTTGTAGTTGATTTTTGATGATTTGGGCAATCTTTTGTGGTTGTGTACTATATGAATTAACTAGGATTTTTGGGCAGCTGCTTAATGAGTACTTTGAGAGGAACAACGTGCAGATTTTTAGTTGTGTGTGTAGTTGTATTTTTGTGAGATTTTAGTGGTGAAACAATTATTCAATTGATGAACATATAACAGCTATGTTTTCTCTATTCTTGTAAACATTACACTATTTATCCATCATTATTGGGCAGCTCTATTTTCTATCTATTGCATGATTTTTTTCAGGCTTTCTTAGTGTGGTTTTTGGTTGAAAAACATCCACTCGCTTTTTTTTTTGGGTTTGCAACTATTTTGTTTTGACGTTTTGGTGATGAAACTTTAGTGTTTTTGTTGAGTTTTCGTGGCTACTGTGTGTGGGATATCTTAGTGACATTATCGAAGGTTCACAGCAGAATTTCTTGGTGGACAACTTCCTGATCTGTCATTAAAGAAGATGGATTTTTAGGGGAGTTTTTTTTAATCTCACGTTTCTTTAGTTATGTCCTTTATTGTTTCAATCACTTAAGTTGTTTTATTT
This sequence comes from Erythroxylum suave, assembly GCA_027563595.1. Lineage (NCBI taxonomy): Eukaryota > Viridiplantae > Streptophyta > Magnoliopsida > Malpighiales > Erythroxylaceae > Erythroxylum > Erythroxylum suave. Next base: position 41,874,410 of record JAOSBN010000005.1, on the reverse strand, counting down.
TCATTCTTATTATCAAACTTTGTTGTAAAAATCCTCTGTTGAGATTAGCACAAGGTGGTCGTGTTATTGGGAGTGAAGTACTTTTACGGGTTGTGAGGACAAGGGATAGTGTCAAGGATAGGGTGAGTTGGCTCTATAATGCCTTGAATAAAACTATTGTTGTTATTTAGTGAAAGTGATTAAGCAGGTGAGGGCCTCGTAGACATAGGCAAGGTACGCCAAATTGCGTTGCTAAATCTCGAGTGATGATTTGTTTATTTTGCATTTAATTTTTTTGTTTCATTTGTTTTAGCAAATTTACAGTTGTTAACACGATTGCTTTATATCAAGCAACCATAGATACAATTCAAAGCAACTGCAACTGAAGCAGAATGTTTGCGAAACCACATCCTTTTTGAATTTTCAATTGGCATAAGAGCTGTTCACCTAATTAGAACTTGGTAAGTCAAGTTAGTGCAGACCCATGTTTCAAAATTATGGCTATGAGAGAAGGAGCATCAATCACTAAGCCACCATTATTAGATGGTTCAACTTATACGGCTTAGAAATTAAGGATGAAAGTATTTATTTAAGCACAAGAAACTATAACATCGACTTCGGCATTGAACTGTAGCGTCCCACCTCCATTGAGCACGTATTCATACATCTGAAGTACATTTGGACACATGCCCTGTGAGGGCAGTGCGGTAGTTAGAGCAATCACATCACTTAACATGGCATTATAACTTAAAACACAATACTCAATCTCTAAACTCAAATTCCTCATTTCATTGATAAAACCCAAATTACATTGTAACATTTCATACATCCATCATAAATATACAATATTGAAGAACTTATCAGAGTCTAAAGCTCTGTGTTAAAATATGCTACATGAATAGGGAACTATGCAAAATTCTATCTACTCTTCAGTCTTAGTTGACTTTTAAGCCATTTCTTGAATCCAAAAGTAGTACTAGGTTTCTTCTAAGTGATTTTAGAAGCTACGTCTCCTTACTCGTACCTAAAAGTTATCGTTGTAATTTTGGTGAGTTTTGTGAATTCAATGAGTTAACCATCCTCGATGGCTCATTGATATCACATAACACATACAGTTCACAGATATTTCACATCATCACATAAGGTACATCACTTCAAAATTCAACACATAACATCAATCATCATTTGTTTACTTAATTCACATTTCTCATCTAGAAAAATTTATACACTTTGTTTCAATCATTTAAAACATATGTATCAAATGTTTATGCAATGCTCATAAGACTCACTTTCAATTATTACATTGTTGTGATTGAGTGCCTGAACTATCCCATATCCATTGTGCATACCGGGCTTATTAAAAACTGTCCCATATCTGTTAGAGATACCAGACTTATTATACATAGTGAGCCTTTGACTCTTAATCACATTATGAGCTTTAAGCCCTTTTTCAGTAGCTACTTCGGTCACAACTGCCTTTATCTGCTCATGCATTCATGTAATAAAATGCATCAAATCTTATATATCAATCAGTCACTTATATTCACTTTTTGCATTAACTTTCATATATCATCGGACTTAAGTCTGACATTCAACAAATATGTTGAGTATCACTTATTTTGTCAAATTCATATATAATGAGCACTTCCAATGTGATTGTCATGCAACAAACGCCTCAAACTTAATGTCTGAAAATTACATGTTCACATCATTATAATTCAATACAGAATTTTTAAACAAAACAATCAATTAATATGAGACCATCTGGATCTACTCACTATTTACTCCATATAGCTATTGCCTTGATGTCCCGACAATGTCTGGATACGATTGCTCTATTTGTGCTTCTATATAATATAATACACATTTACACACATTAAAACATTGCGCAATCACAAAAGTGTTCATTTATAGACATATGTATACGTGTTAGGTATAGTGTATGCTTAATGACAATCTTGGGTACATTTCCTTAATTCACATCTCATGATCATTTAACATCATCTTTCAATCATTCTTTATTACCTAATACACTTTACTCACTTTAGTCATCTAGTCCATCATTAACTAGGTTCATTTTGGATCTCATTTGAGCCTAATTACATCATAAGGAAGTACCTTAGCACTAATTGTCTCAAACATCACTTAAAGGACAACTTTTCTCTTTTTGTACCTGCCCATGATCATGGTGGTTCCTCCCATGATTGTGACAGAAACTTGTGGGGCTGGCCATAGTTGTGGAGATTCTGCCACGTTCGCGACAAAATCAACATTCTACTAGGCCATGATCATGGGGTGAGGACCACGATCGTGCCCTACATTTTCTTCCTTATTTCTTCTACGAATTCAACATAAACACTAATATCATTTACACTCCAAAATTTTCTAATATTCACATCCATATATGCAATTTCATTATATGCTAATTCAATTACCATATCGATTGCATTAAAATCCACAAAACTCTACTCATCTTTTACTTAGTCTTTTCATACATATTATCCTAACTCCCTCCATAATATATCTCATTCATAATACATCAAACAATTCATTTCCATATTTCGTCATTTAGGATTCATAACCTCTTCATTTTTACCTCAAAACTATGTCAATAATATTCATAATACAACTCATAACTTAAGGTTCATCATTCATACAAAAACAAAATATTTCATCATCTTTCATTATTATACCTAATTGTCATTTTAAGAATATTACTCCAACACCTTTATTATACCTAAATTTCACATTCATTATACCTTAATTCTCAAGCTATTTCCTCACATAATAGTCTATAACTTATGGCTTTCCTGTCCTTAAAATAAGAACACATTACTTGTATTGATTCATCAATTTCTTACACTCTTCACATACACAAAAATGGGACATAACGATGTCCGTTTATTCATCAACATTATTAATTATTTTTCCAACATCATTTACACTATAAATCTATCCCAAATGATCATTATAAATGCTTTCTTTTAACAACCCATGGATAACATTAACACACTAAAATTTTGAACATAACCCTTTTTATTTTACACCCACTTTACATATATATATAACTCCTTGATCATGATCATTCAATCTCAAATCATTCATCATATTTGATTCGCTTATAGCTACCAATGAAGATCAATGTATAACTTACTTGATAAAACTACAAACTCTTCAAAATCACATGAACCCTAGTTTTCTATGCATCATATGATTATCAACTTTCAAGGGTGGATTAGATTAGGTTTTCAGTGACAAGTTGGAGAAGATAACAAAATGGAAGTAGTAAATTATGGATGAAAAGAAGGTGGAACATTGATGAAGGATGATGAATGTCGTGGAAATGAAGAAGATCACAAAGAGATGAGAGCAAATAATAAAGTGAAAGACAAATTAAATTGAAGATGGTATTTCATTTGGGAGAAGTGTCATGGGGGCAAATATATGGTATGGCAAGTGACGCTTGTCACTTGTAACATGTCCACTTCCTATGGTTCTTCATTTGGTACTTTTTATTAACTAGTCCGTTTATCTCTAATTTCTAATTCAATTGTCTCCCAATTTTCTATGAAAACTTAACATTAAATCCTATAGTCACTTATCAAAATTTGTATTGCCATTTTACACTTATTTCTACTACCATTCGTCAATTGTCTTGCCACTTGGCATTTTTTCTAGTCCAAAAATACCCATAAATTTAGAGAATTCCCAAATTTTACCAAAATTTCTAAATCAATATTTATACTCACCAAATCAATTTTCAAGACATATAATCCATAATTCATATTATAATCACTTTAAAACAATCATTTATACTTGGAAAATGTCATATGAGTGCATGAATAGCCATTGTAATGTGCACAAAATTTAACATTCACATGTGTGTGTATGCTAAGGTTATACATGAGCATGTAATGCATTTCTTGATCTCACATTATGATTTCTCATTTATAGAAATCTAGGGTTCTAAACCTTATTATGGGGAAATAGGATGTTACAATTCTTCCGTCTGTAAGAAATTTCATCCTCGAAATTTTTATCTAATTGTTCGAATAGGTGGTGACATTTTTTCGCATGTGCTCCTCTATTTCCTATGTAGCTTCTACATTTGAGTGATTTTTTCAAAGGACTTTCACCAATGGAATTACTCGGTTTGTCAACTTTTTCGTCTGATATCCCACTATTTTGACCAGCTCCTTAACATAACTCATATTATTAGCAACTTCAATCTTTTAAGCTAGTAGTATATGCCCCAGATCAAATTGATATCTTTTAAGCATTCTCACAAGGAACATATTGCGTATCTGAGACATCTCAATCGGTAAGGCTAACTTATAAGCCAATCGATCAATCCTCTCGATGATATCATAAAGACCAATATATCTAGGGCTCAACTTAACCTTCTTACCGAACCTTAGCACTCCTCGTCAAGGCGATAACCTCAAAAACACTCTATCTCTAACTCTGTACTCCATATTCCTTTAGTGTTGATCCACATAACTCTTCTGTCTATCTTGAGCTGCTTTAATTATACTTCGGATTAATTTTACTTTATCCACATTATCTTGTATCAATTCTAGGCCTTTTACCATTCTTAGAACCTCATCCCAATATCGAGGAGAATGACATTTTCTACCATAAAATGATTCATATGGTTCCATTTTGATACTATCATGGTAATGGTTATTGTAGGCAAACTCAATAAGAGCTATATACTAATCCTACGCTCCTTGAAACTCCAATACATATGCCCTAAGCATATCCTCAATAGTCTTAATTGTCCTCTTACTCTTTCCATCAGTTCGAGGATGAAATGTAGTACTGAAATTCAATTTTATACCTATAACTAACTATAAAATCTTCTAGAATCTCGAAGTCTGTCCTATACAATGGACACTGGAATCCCATGCAACCTCATTACTTCATCACATACCTTCGGGCTGACTGATCTAGCGAGTTACTCTCTCTCACTAGTAAGAAATGGGCTGACTTTATCAATCATCCACCACAACCCATATAGCGTCATGTTGCCTCAGAGGCTTTGGAAATCCTTGTTAGAGTAGTTCTTTAAAGGAAATCACCTTTAACAATTTTGTACAAACTTGATTTTGATTAATAAAGTGAAAGACATTTTTCGTTAATTTGATATTCATTTATACATGAATTGATTTTGATCTTGAATCAAATTAATGAAGTCCATGATACAAAGCATAGCATGAAGGAAATCATGATGAGATCATGATAATGAGATTCCTATCATGTGCAATTATATTAGTATCTAAATAATCCTTAGTCATAGGATTAATAAGATAGGACATTATTAATCCAGATAGACTAGCACGTGTTATATTCCTTGATTTGATCAAGCAGTAGATCTCATAAACTGTAAACATGAGATATTTATAGTTAATATGTGGATTCTTACTAAGGGTAGCAAGTACATTGAATGACCGCTGTGAGATTATCATATAGATGATCTATCGAGTGTTAATGATTAATCTCATTATAGCAATGGTGCAAATATCCTTAGACTTGAAGTACTCAAGGATATCTTGGATACCAATCCTGTGCTTTGACATCATTCCTTGTTACCTCAAGATGAGGTCGCTCTTAGTTTGGTGATTGGGTACAGCTATTGGTATTCGAAGGTAATTGGGTAGCCAATAAAGGATTCACCACTTCTGATAGAAGGAGATGATACCCACGACCTTTTGTCGGGGTCATTACTGGGGATTTTCCTGGCCAGAGTAGTTATATGTCATAAAGAGAGTCTTCAATGACACATAAAGTAATGAGATCCCAGGCCAAGAACTAACTTTACTTGGACTAGTTGTGATGTAGTCAGTCTAGTGTGAGTTGTCATATAGCCCATACTCCGAACTAAGTGGGGATATGGTGAAAGGATGAATTGTATGGTAATTATTTATGGAAAGGTTCATAAGTTGGATAATTAACTATTGAAGAGTTCATTTATTAATCAACTTATATTCTGGAAAAATGGCATCATGAAATCCTTCATGATTTGATTGAATTAAGAGTTAATTCAACTGCCTAAAACAATCGAGAATTTAAGGATTACACGCATAAAAGATCAGATGAAAAACAAGTGTGTATGACTAATTTAAGCAAGACATGATTGTGGCTCATTAGAGGGCACAAAATGGTCTATAAGTGAGTTCTTCACTTATGTACACGAGGTTGCTTCATTTCTTACACACTCAAGTGATAGAGAAAGGGTTTTAGAAGAGTTCTAGAGTGAGAGTAAAGTGTCTTGAATCTTGTTTTTGCTATTCATGCAATTGTTGCATGAATCAAAGTGCATGCAACAAGATTCTTGACCTATATTCCATCATCTTGAGCATCTACTAAAACTCATCTAGTTTGGTACTCAAATAACCCTTATACATTGTTTCTTCTTCAATCTTTGCATGTTCTTGGAGATCAATGAAGAGTTTGGTGTTTACAGCAACCCAAACAAGGAGAAGAAATACGAAAGGAGGAGATACAAAAGGTAAAAAGTTTATCTTTGCATGCATGCATGATTTTGGTGTTTGTGGTTGTCATGGTGTTAGAATCTTGATTTCGACACTTCTGTTGCATCTACATGCATATGATTCATGCAACCATGGCTAAGCCAATAGTGGTATCAGAGCAAGTTTATATATGTTAAAGATGATGTATTGAGCATGTGTAACGTGTTTGCTGGGTTGTGACTGACCTGCATCTTGATTTGGAAAAATTCGTGTAAATTCTAGAAATTTTTTTATTTTCTTTCTAAAAATGTTTATAAGATGTTGTATTATGTTTTTGTTGAAGTAAATTACAGTTGAATGTCATTTGATAATTTATTTCGAATTTATATCCAAACTGTTCATGTGTTGATTTCTAGAATTTTCTAGAAAACTGATTGTATGTACTAACTTTGAAAATTTTTATAATTCTAGAAAATTTTTTTATCTAATTTTCTTTCACATAAGTGTTTATAAGATGTTATTTTACGTTTTTATAAAATGAAAATGCAATTGAATGTCATTTGCTATTTTATTACGAATTAAGTTCCAGTTTGATGCATATATGAAGTTCTGGAAATGTGATGAACATGCATGCATGAAAATTCCATTTTAAAATTTTAAAAATTCTTTTTATAAATTTTATGCATCCACATGTAAGAAACCTGTTTTTAAAGTGATTATCTTATGCATGCATGATGTAACGTATGACTTGTTATAGACGTAATGTGACAAGTGTCACACACATGTGATGTGCTGGCTTTTTCCTATTTATTAATAAATAATTACTCAGAATTAGGTTCTGATATTTTTTATTAGACACATTTAGGATGTGTATAGGACTCTGTAATTTTTCCAGAATTAATTGAAATTGATTCAATTAATAAATAAAGTCAAAGTCAACATTGGTCAACTTTCTGAAAGTTGATGGATTTGACTTACTTAATGACTTATAATATATGTATTTCAGTTATCAGACCTAAATAAGGTTCTTATGTGATAAGATATATATTATTTTGATAGAAATAACATGCTTAATGCATGTGCTCGAAATTAGGGTTTTGTAAATTTTCGAACATCGAATTGGTCTTTTTAGGGTCGTGTAGGTTAACTTATTTATCTTGATGATTTTGGCCGTCAAGATAATTTTAGCATGTGCCAAAACTATTTAGGTAAATTTAAGATGACCTAGGGATATTATAGAGGACTAATTGGTGTACAGAAATTTTGACAACGCTAGGGATTAATTTAAAAATAATCCAAGTAGAGCATAACATTTCTAGTGTGACTAGATAACGAGATATAGACTAGGATTAAAATGTTTAGGGTTCCTAATTGAATCACATTTATAATTCGAATTAACTAAGACTAACACTAGTACCTGATTTGGTTCAAGAGTTGAATCAAATCATGATCTTTAGATGCATAGTCAAGTCACAACTTAAGTTAAACATCCTTTGTGTGATACATGCATTTGATGCATTTTAAGGGTAACAATGGACATAGGCTCAAAGTATTGATGAGTCCAAAGAACAAATCCCTTAACTGAATATTAGGACTCATGCCTTCCATTGATATGACAAGAACCAAAGTTCTTTTAGGGTTAGGTTGTTGGGCAAACCCAAGCCTGTTCTACACGAATATGTTCAAACCATAGAAACTAGATTTTTAGATTAATGGGTTGGTCCTAACTAGAAACGTTGGTTTGTTGGGCAAACCCAAGGTCAACGTGGATAGAGGCAAAGTTACGTTATATACATGGGATGTATATAATTCAAGAGTTGATATCCCAATGAGTGTGCTAAATCAACAGTTGATGGTACAAGTCGATCACATTCTCTAGACTTGAGTCCGGCATTCAACACTCAGTTGAGTACACATTCCATATTACATATACAATTTGGAAACACTTTTATATACAGTCCCAATTATCAAACTTCTTGGACCAACAATGTCCAAAATCATAGCAATCATATAAGTAACAGTTCAACAGCTAAAAATTAACCAAAAACAATTCAATTATAGTAAAAAATAATATCTAGGTTAAATGTATGGGTTTAAGTATTCTAGGATTAATTTCATGTTTTTGGTTTTATGGGTTTTCACATTGGAATTAACTTACAGTATGCTCCAAATAAGCTATTATCTTGATGATTCAATAATGTCTAGATATTGACGATCAACTTGTGTAACTATCTTCATGCAATACACATATTTCATGCATCAATAAGTTGTCAATCATATGATTATTTTATCATTCACATGCATATATATCATGTTTCAATGCATGCTCGATTGACCTTCCAATTATATATTGATTTACAAAGATCTTGATTGTACTTATACGCTTTCAGATCATTCAAAATTTTTAGCTTGTATACTACCATTTTGCAATTAGGTTTATACCTTAAGTAAGATTGATTTATTCATCAATCATATACATTCATATAATCATCCAATTCTCACTCATTATTATATAATCATCCAATTCTCACTCACAATTACTAAATGTTCTCCATAGTTCATTCATTTATACCTAATACACATTACTCATATCCTTTGAACTATATTTGCATTCATAAGAACATCTTACTTTAACAGCTCATAATTTCCAAATTTCAATACATTGATATCAAGACAATCCATTACTTAAGTTATGACATCAATTAACAACCTAAACTTATGAAACCCTTAACCAATTAATCAAGTAACAATCTAGGTTTATTTCAAGCCTCAATCAAGTCCAGATACACCAATATAAAGTGACTTATCCTTATGTGGTTCAACAATTACACAAAATAGAAGCTTTTCAGTTCAAAGCATTGCCCACAATCATAGGAAGGAGCTAATGCAACTGTCCACGATTATTAGCTCCTTCCCGCATTAGCTTCTTCCTACGATCGTGGGATGAGTGAACCAAATGTGCACTATCCATTTTCCTTTAATTTTTCCAGATTCTAACACCTTCATACCAAATTCAAAACACCTTCATAATAGTCCATTAATTATACCTTAATTATATGTCAATTGCTCATCAATTTCAACTCTAATTCTAACTCAAAAACATTCATTTGGCAACTCATAAACTATTGTCTTTTATGCATGTGAAAACAAAACAGAAACTATCATTCATGCATCATTTTCCAGCATATATTTCACTCCAATACCATTATCAATCCATCTCTAATTCAGTCATCATCAAGTTCAACACAACATGCCACAAAGAACAATACTTTACTTACTTGTTTAACTCAAATTTCACCTCAATGATCAAGCTAACCTAAGTTAGTCACTAAATTTTCCATGGCAAAAGTCATTCATTTTATAGTCTTAGTCATCCTAATTTTCCTTGTAACAACTTGTCTTGCCACTTGACATTTTTCCTAGACTAAATGTATATTTTAATTCATCGATCTCTCAATTGTAACAATTAATTCCAAGTTACCAATATATATAAGTTTTGTTTGATTTTAATTATTGATGCTCATAATCTAAAATAATATTTCCAACTCCTTGAAAAAAAATTAAATTAGATTAAACTCATTTATTCCTAAATATATATCGTTAAATATATATAATTCCTATTCCAAATAGAAATTTAATTGGAGTTGAAAACAATTTTCAAATCCAATTAGTAACTACTCATTTAATAAAATTTAATTGAAAATAATTTTCAATAAAATATTATTCTTACTTATTATAATTTAAAAAACTCCTTTTTCAAAGTTAAACGGATAACACATTCTAATCCAACTACAAAACTATTTCTAATCTAATTAGAAAGCTATTTATAATATTAAAAAAATACTTTCAAAATTAAATTAAACACTTTTAAATTTAACTAAGAAGTCATTTAAATTATTTATTTAAATATTGATTTCTTAATTAATTAGAAAATATTTCTTTAATAAGATAAAAATATTTTTAAAATATTAAAGAAAACTCCCTTTCTTAATTAATAAATGAAAATTTTCAAATTTTAAGCAAAAAAAGTCTTTTCTAATAAATAAAGATACTTATTCAAATTTTAAGCAAAAAAATCTTTTCTAATAAATAAAGATACTTATTATTCATAAATAAAAAAATTCTAAATAAATTGAATAATAAATCTCTAAACAAATAAAGTCATAAATTTAATTTACCTCAATCAAATTGAAATAAATAAATTTAATTAACACTAGCTTTCTTAATTACTTAAGAAAGCAATTTTTTAATTTTAAAATTCTAATTAGTTAATTTGAATCAAATTGAAACTAATTAATTCTAATTTTATAAACTACTTATCTAAAATTAAATAGGAATCAATCTAATTACTAATCTTAATCATATTAAGAAAAATAATTACTTTAATATAAAAATTAAGATCTCATCTTAATTAATATAATCTCATTATATTGGTTATCTAACATAATCTAATTATGAAAGATAACTTTTTTAAAGATTTGCTTGTTGATTTGGTAATTAATACAATTTAATAATTCAACTCCTTGAAAATTAAACTAAATTCCAAAATATTACTAGTAAAATCGAATGGTTGAAAACAATTTTCAACCAATTAGGTAACACATTTCAAATTTATTAGAAATTTAATCCTAGTTAATCCTAATTAAATCAATTAAGTTAAAATAAAAGGTTAAAACATATAAAGGAGGGTTGTAATGCACGCGCCAGCATATTATCATTATGGAGTGCGCTGCACGAGCCTACAGGGTTTGTCCCTTAGACGTTGTACTCCATGTGGGCGCGTGTAAGCATGTGGGGTTTCGCCATCGCCTGGTTATTCTCTGCTTATGTTGGTCCTCCATATTGTTGATGTCGCCTGTGCTCAAGCCTGCAGCGTCTATCGCTACCACATCGTAGTCGATATTTTGACCACTAGCAGAGTCACCGCTGCTACCACCAGGAATTGCTCCAAATCATCGATAGCTTCTCTAGGCATTAATGGCCTCTCACCAGCAATGACAGTCACCAGTTGCTAATGGTGAGTGCGGAAGGCTTCACCAACGACAGCTTTAAGCAACATAAACACACAAAACCCAACTGCAGACAACCAAACATTGCAACATAAAAGTGAGCTAGCTGCTACAATTATCAAAGAGGTAATCATAGCCAAAAGAAGCTGTTAGCCGGAACTCAGAGTGACTTGGCTAGTTTAGATGGTGTAATGTGGGGATTGGTTGTATGTTAATAGTAGTATAATAGTGGTGTCTAATTTTGTTATTATCTTTGTAAAAGAATTACTTATAAGTTTCTAATTTTGGTAATATATTTCATTTAAATTAAAAAAATTGCAACAGCCACAAAACCCTTATTCCAAATAAACCACATAAACCCAAACAATCCAACAAATTCAAATCTAGAAAAAATCTAGAAAATTAAACCAATCCATGTTTTAAATCAAGCAAAGAAGGATTCCACTCTGGAGTTAGCAATTTTAATTTTGGAGAATCCACATTCAAAAATGCGTACAAGTTTCTTAATTGTTCTAATATAATCATCATATTTTAGGGATTTTGTGTTTCCACAAACAAAACAATAACATTCATTTTGAATTTTCACATGACTAAAACAAAAAGGGAGTGTTCATTTAAGTTTATTTCAATTAATAAATTAAAACTAATTAATGAGATCCTAATCTATATTAGGAACGTGTATAATTTTTATTTCAAATCTACTTTTGCATTAATAAATTTTACGATGTAATGTTTTTTTAATCAAATCAACGACAATCAAACAGTTTTAATCAAATTATAGAATTAAAATTTGCTCTAATACTACTATCCGGAAATCAGGACAAGATTTGATCCTAACCACAGTAGAATAATTATGAAACATTTTTTGTATTTTGATTTTTCAAAAATTAATATCACTTTAATTCTATAAAATGATTAACAATTAAATCATAATAAAGTATTAATCTTAATTCGTAGCTTATTCCGAAACTTGATTATATTCTTATTGTATCCCTCAAACTGTTTCTGAAATTAATCCATCTCAACAACTGTAGTTACACAAGTATCCGAACTCTAACGATATCCGTAGAACAGGTTAAGAGAACTCTATAACTTTTACACAAAGGGTTAAGCAAGACATGCAAGCTTCGTTAGAGCTTAACCTAAAGGGTTAAGCAAGAAGTGCAAGCTTCATTGGACTTAACCCTTGCTTAACCCCATTTATAATAAGTTTTAGATATTTTAGTAATTAAAAAATTTTATAATTTTAATTAAAATTAAAAATAATTCTAATTAAATACCATTTGTGCTTAAATAAAATACAATATCTTATATTAATCCTTATTTATTAAATATCTCATATTTAATCATAAAGTTTCTCAAACTTTGCAATTAAGTCCAACTTGATTAAAATATCTTTGCTCTCTTCAATCTATTCTTTATGTAAGATCTATTAGGATCCAAATATATTGGCAATGATTATAAATTATAATTATAATTCATAATTATAATTAGATAAATTAAAACTTCTTTTTATTTATCTTTAAATCTCCAATTAATAATTTATAACCATATATCAAGATTAGTGTTTAGCAATACATCATGACTACTTAAATATTTAGAAATGTCAAAATGGTTTTAACTAGCCTTTCTGTGTATGGTTTTTTGTATAATTTAATCCTTTCATTATATAATGTTGCGATTAAACACATAGGATAAAATTAATGTCTACTTTATTTTGAGTTCAATCATATTAGTTCTCTGTCATTAGCTATTGATTCAACTAGTGACATTTGTAAACTATTTACAAACAATCATTTTACCATAGCCAAAGATTTTCCGAATCAATATTAATCAAGAACAACAAAACATTCTCCCTAATTATTTTAGGTGGTGAATTTTATCTTGATCACTCAACTACCTCTAAATAGTTCGTGCTACATCTAATGACTACCAACTAAACTACCTATGATTAAAATAGGTCATAAATAGTATCAAAATATAGTAATCCCTATACGAGATAACATTGGGGACTCCAAATCAAAGTATCATTTGTACAATTAACAATGATAATTTTTATAGCCATACAAGTAATATTTCAAAAGGATTTTTCATATTGGGCCAGTTCAATAAACTTATTCTCTAATAAGCACCTATACATTTATTTAAGTATCTCTATACTTTAACCTATGAGATCGATTACTTTCTTCATAAGGAAAAACATAACATGTGCTACTCTTTTTATGTCCTCTTAACGTCCAGTCTTAATAAAACAATGATCAGGAATAATTTAAGGATAATACATAAATGTAATATGAATCTCGTAATTATAATCTCATCATAATTTCATTTACAATGTATGATTATCCATTATACTTTATCATATATATCTAAATACACACAAGTAAAGAATACTTTTAAATATTTTGTCACTAAACTACGATCAAAACAATTGACTGTAGAGCATAAACCAACAGTAGATTACTTACAAGGGTATGTATCTCCACATGGGTAAAACTAGCACCTTTGAACGTTTACACATTTGTAGTCCCCTACATAGTCCTTATATATGTCCGTGTATGTTACTCACATGAACGTGTACATATTCACTTGGACGTGTGTCTCTAAAACAACTCCAATTGTTCCATTATAAGCCATGATTTCCCTTGAATTCTTCTCTTTCTAATCCACAAAAGCAATTGAGACCTGAAAATATACTTGAAACAAAATAAGTACCAAAAACAATACAAAACTCTCAAATAACAAACAAAGGACAATAATCGTTTATCACAATTAATTATTCCTTTTACATTCTTAATTAATTGCATTCTCAAATTTATACTTGAGTAGCTTACTCAAATTTATAATTGAAATAGCTTATAACCAAGTAATCGGTTTTTTGTTACATTTTGTTATTCCAATCTTCAAAACTGATTAATCCAAACATGGACCTACATTGGCATCAGTTGGTATTAACTTCTACTCAATTCGGTTGTTTTACCTTAGGCCAGTTGTTGGACAGATTTTGAGAAAAAAGCACCATGTTGACTTTCTCGCAACAAGTTTGCACAGTAGTTGCAGCTATACTGATCATATAGCTTATCAAGAGAGGCTAATACAAACTGATAGATTTCTCCGAGTGAAGTTTTATGTGGTTAACATTTTGCCTAATCTTTGTCATTGCTTATGGTTAATTTTAATTTCTAAGCTCTTTAAGGAGATGCGGGACAGTGGGAAGAACATAAGCATTATGTGACTTGATAGTTAAGATATTGGCCCTTTAAATCTAAAATATTCCTTTCCAGCCAGCGAAGGTTCTGTTCATCCATGACAAGGTGATGAAGATCGTCTTGTACCTGTACACTTGCAGCCCGACTTTGCTCCGCGACAGTCTTGGATTTAGCATCACGAGCCTCCGAATATTGGACCACTTTGATTCCGTATGATCATCAGATGTCAGATGCCAACATAAAGGCAATGTTGAAATATTTACAAGGATTTTATGATATTTTTAACAAGCAACTAATATTAGTAGTTATCTTTATTGTGATAGAATCAAGGTTTTAAATTTCGTATCGTACCGGCCGGAACCGGCCAGAATGTACCGTACTGGCCGAAAAATAGTACCGAAATATCGATTTTGGTACCGGATTCAAATACCGGCCAGTATTATAAATACCGGCTAAATACTGGCCAATACCGGAAAAATTAAAAAGTTTAAGGACTAAATTGTAAAAATTTTAATTTAAAAAAAAACAAAATTTTTGAAATTCTTCTCTCCCGCGTCCCTCACCCCC
>JAOSBN010000005.1:41838283-41852184 GCA_027563595.1 Erythroxylum suave | reverse complement strand
GATTTATTTTATTTTATATTACATTGAGTGAGAGTAGGAAGAAAAATCCTCTGTTGAGGTTAGCACGAGTCGGTCGTATTATCGGGCGTGAAAATCTTTCACGAGTAGGTTGGTTCGGAGATAGTGGCAGATATTAAGAGAAGTTGTGTTGAGTCAATTCTGTGTAATTCTATTAGACTCTCGTGAAAGTAATTAAGCTGGGTGAGGGCCCTGCAAACGTAGGCCGAGTGTGCCGAACTGCGTTACCAAATTTCGGTATTTCTTTTATTTTAGTTTCAGCGTGTTCTTAATTTTGTTGGTGAAAAAGAAATTTGTGGCTAGTTCGTGAAGTAATTAACTCATTCAGTTTTTCATACACGAATTGTCAAGTACAAGAAAAAAGTTTGATGAAAATTCCTCATCTTTGGTCATCCTAGGCCTTAAACTTGGAAACTAAGGTACTTCTTATTTCTAAAGAAATCTACAAACACTCATCAGCCTAAAGATCAACGACAATATCAATGGTAGTGACAGAGTTGGAGGTGATTTATCATGGGGAGCTGGTGGAATCGCCATAATAGTTTGAACAGCAGTCAAAGGCAAACCCATTTCCGTCTCTGGGAAGACAATCTTCTATCTACTCTCTAACGCTCGATGAGTTTCAGTATGAACTTAATGAGAGTGGCAATAACTTCGGCTCCATGAATATGGCTGAGTTTCTCACCAGTACATGGAACGCCGAGGAGAATTAAGCCGCCGTCGCCGCAGCTGCCAGCAACAATGTTGGTCAAGTTAATAACGTCAGAAACTAGGCTTTAAATGAAGTTAGCCCCATCAACCACCAAGGAATGTTGAAGCAACCCAGTTTACCTAGACAAGGATCACTCACTTTGCCTCTGCTGCTATGTCGGAAGACGGTGGATGAAGTCTGGTCAGATATGCACAGAGAGCAAGGACATGGACAGAGAAATGGCTGGAACAATATACAGAATCCCGGTTCTGCCCATCGCCAACCCAATTTTGGAGAAATCACGTTAGAGGATTTTCTCATTAAGGCAGGGGTAGTTAAGGAACAGTTTGGTGTACCGACAGTGCCAACTCAGCAAGTGTTTGGAATGTACCAAGGTGGCAACGATAACAGCAGCAACACTGCGGTGGCAACAGGGTTTGCTTCCAGGCTTGTGATTGGAATGTCTACTGGCCTCGACAGCGATGCAACAGTTGTTAGTTTTCAGGCAACACATCAGGGAGGGTCGTCAGGGAGAATTGGAGGGTATCCACCACCGCCTAAGGCGAGAGGACCACCGCAAGGGAAAGCGGTTTACAGAGGTGGGTATGGGCTACGACAGGCAATGGGAACGGTGGGACCGATGAGTCCAGCGTCGTCTAATGGACTAGTTGCTGCTACTGTTGATGATGTGGGAAATCGGTATGGAATGGCCATGGGTGGTTTAAGAGGTCAGAAGAGGATTATTAATGGACCAATGGAGAAAGTGGTGGAGAGGAGACACCGGCGGATGATCAAGAATAGAGAATCGCCAGCAAGATCTAGAGCTAGAAAGCAGGTACCTATGTTCTAAACTGGAATGTTTGTGCTATAGTTTCAGTTTTATTATGAAATATGTGTTTTTATGTAAATAGGCAAATACAGTCGAGCTAGAAGCAGAATTGAACCAATTAAAAGAAGAAAATAGACAACTTAAGCATGCTTTGGTAAACAATGATTTCTTTTCCAAATGTTCTTAAAATGATGGTTTGTGTTTATATTGAACTTGCACTTTAACGTTGTAATTGACCAGGTAGAACTTGAGAGGAAGATAAAGCAACAGGTAACCTTTATTCTTCGCATGAGGACTCGATCAGTCCTGAGTTGTAATGTTGCAGGCATAGTAGAATCATATTATAATGTTGGAAACATTGATTAGCATTGCATGATTTTCATTCTGCATTCTTGTCGCCAGTTCAAGCTAATATCTTATAATTCTACTCGCAGTACTTAAGAGGATCTGAAAGCGAAAGCTCATATTGAATCTCAAAATCCCAAAGACAAACTTCTAGCGTTGAGAAGGAACCCGAGTTGCTCCTTGTGATGTAAAGCTATGGTAGACATGTACTTCCAATTATCGTAGAAGTTCCACCACTATCTCTTTGTGGTTCTTACAGCTGACAATCTTCCAAATACATGATGTTGAGGCGTTGGAGGCGGAGTCATGGCCTTATGCGCCCTTGAGAAGAAATTTGAAAAGCCGAGGGCAATTAGAGTGTGAAGTTTTCTATTATCTGCTCAATCATGGGAATGTATAGAAAATTGCTGTGATGGAAGCATTAAATTTTACTTCAAAAGAGTGACTCTTTTTTAACAATAAGTTGAGCAGATTCTTGACGTATAGGGTTTAGTATTATTTTATAAAAATCAAAGGGGTCCTGAGCAGAAATTAAGCAGAGTCATAAAGTTCTTATCCAAGTGAATAGTGAAAGCAAATATGTTCAAATGTTGTCGCATCATCAGGCTGGTAAAAAAATGCAATCACAGTTGCACAGGAGCAAGGAGCTAACCATAATGTCAATTGCTTCAAGTCCATATGAATATGCTCATCAATGGGACCTAACTGCCAATATAACTAGTAGATGAATCCACTAATGGAGTTTCTTGTGATATAATGAATTTGTCGATTGGTGCAATATAGTTAGAGCAACATTACAGAGAACACCTAAAAAGAAAGGGATTTGTAGGGTCACAGTAATTACACCCTGATTTATAATAAATATGAAGTAGAAGGATACCACCTTGAAAAACAATTGCAAATGTTGCAACTTCTTCAAACTAGCATATGAATTTGACCTCGTATTCAGAGGAGAGATAAGCAATCATATAATGCAGTTGCTTCAAGTTTACGAGCTTATGTGGCGACCTTCAATGAGAATTCCACTCCGAATAAAGCAACAATGATCTGAAAGTGTGTAATGATAATATGAATAAACTTGCAGAAAAATGAATTAGCATGTTCATTCACCACTAAATTTTCTCATACAACTAAAAGCTGACCAGGTGTAAGCAGCATCTGAATCTATTTGCAATCAAAGTGAACATGTACATTCATATACTTTCTCATAAGCTGAACAATTGATAAGGAAAATCTGGCACTTTTTATGGGTTTTGGCCTCTAAAACAACTCCACATATGACCAATTTCCTCAAAGTGGGGCACCTATCTAGAAGTCTAAAACTAGTCTTTGAAGTGATCACTTACACATCCCGGCTCCAATAAAACATATCAGTAAGCTGAGATGACTTGTACCTATGTGTCATGTCAGGTTTTAAGTCATAGCATAGAGATAGGTGGCTTAAATGCGGGAAGAGAGATAAAATGAGAAATAGAGTCCAAATATATCATCTCATGTCATCAAATACAACACTCCACAACAAGAGCATTTTTAAATCGGATGATCTTGAACCATATTGAAGAACTTTGGCCCTGCAATTGTGAAGTTGCAAGCGTGCAAAAACTTAAGGTTACTAGTACTGTCACCAATATCAAGAAGGATGACACTGACATCGTCTATCTTCAACACCTTCATGGAACCCTTGCTAGCAATCAAATGCCTTAAAAGTACAATCTTTTAGATGCAACTTCACATGACTATTAGCCTCTAATACAAACTTATCCAAACTATTTGATTCAAGTAACTCATCTTTCAATTAGGAACTTCCAAGTTCAATGGCTGCCTGAGTATCAGACATGGCTATATCCTAACTAACAAGATTCAAGGCCTTGAGTTTAGGACAAGCTGTCAGCAGGAGGCTCAAATCTAAAATCGAGATACTAATATAACCTAATATAAGTACTTCCAAACAGGAAAACTTTTAACAGCCAGGTTCAACCCCTGAAATAGGGCATCAGATTAGCTGTCCCATAATCGTTATCCCACGCTGTTCCCATACCAAAACGTAGACGTTTTAATAAAACCAAATCTCTCGACTTTAAACTTGCCAAAGCCAAGCCCACGCCCCTTCTTTCTTTTGATTTTCCTTCCCGCCACAAAAAACCAGCGCAGTCCTCTTTCTTTTGACTTTGCTTCCCGCCGCAAGGAACCAGTGCAGTCCTCTTTCTTTTGATTTTGCTTCCCGTCGATGCTGCATTTTCCTTCATTGCCTTTTTTTAGGCATTATCTTTTACTGACTTCTCTCTGTGTAACCTTTCTCTTGTTTGAAACTAAAGAACTTTGTTTTCTTGACAACAAAATCTTCTTAATTTAACGTCATCCCAGAATGTGTTTGAGTTTTTGGTGGTAATACATTCATATTCAGGCATATTCTTAAAATAGAGCTCATTGTTGCCTTAAGTTCTTTTCTTTTTACCATTTCTGGTTCTTTACCTGCATTTTTTTATTGTCTCTTAGCTATAATTAGTTGTAAGAGAATTGGGTATTTGGATTTTACTTATTGGTTTGGAGAATTGGAAATCTGGATTTTAGTTAGTAGTTGCTTGATGGCAAGAGGCCAACTTGCTTTTCTGCTTTGTATGTGTGCGTCGTAGAACAGTGTTTCCAGAATAACATAATACATAGAGACCAAAAGGCTGCCAATCTTTTGATGGATGAAAATGGAGTAAGAGAATCTTTTTTATTGTCTACTTATGTATTGCAACATTCTTGTTCTCGATTTTTTTACTTGTTTTCGGGAACATGCTCTGTTCTTTCTGATGGAAACTTTTCTCCAAATTTGACTTTCTACACATACTATTTAAAATATCTCAAACAAGTGTCAAGTCCCAAGAATTCTTAGCAGAATGATATACGTCTTGAGTTGATTGTATTCTTTGTACATAATTTTTTTAACAGTTTCAACTTTCAAGACAGCAAAACTTTATCATTTGAGTTGTGAATTGTTATTCATAAATTTCGAAATTGTGGCTGAAAGAATCGAAGGGGGTTAATTATTTCGTAACTTTTCGCAAACTTCTTTGCCGTCAATAAAATAAAACAAGCAGAATCGAAATAATAAATCAAGACCAAAAATTTGGTAACGCAGTTTGGCACTCCTTGCCTACGTCTGCGGGGCCCTCACCCAGCTTAACCATTTTCACGAAAGTACAATAGATTTACCCAAGGCTTTACTGAGCCGACACCACTCAACCTTGACACTATCCCTAAACCTCACTTCTCGTGAAAGAATTTCACACTCAATAGTACGACCGCCTCGTACTAACCTCAGCAGAGGATTTGTCTAACTACTTTCACTCAAAACAATAATAAATAAAAATAGCTCAAGTATTTAATCAATTGAAAATTAAATAACAAAAATACTTGAGACAAAGAAGACTTCCCTATGAATTTGTCTTCTCAAAATAACCCAGCAGAAAACTTTCTTCACAAAATCAGTCACGGTGTTCCTTTGAGTAACGATCAATCCACAAATTACCAAAGAAGATGTTGGCTTCACTAACAAAATAGCATCACTGTAGCTCACACAGAGACACGTTAATCACCTATATTCTCTGTCATATGCAGCAACAGTGTTATTCTTCAAAGACTCACAAAAACATCTCCCCCGTAAACTCACGCACACACCAGCTGCAGTCACCACATTAATACGTTTCAGATCATAAAAATTATAGTGCAGCTAGCCAACTTATTTTCCAAGAATCGCATGATTTGCACTATTACCCAATTAATTAACGCAGGCTTCTATGTTAAAAACACAATCTTCAACACATAAAAGACCCCCAGTGCACACACAGCTGTTTCTCTATTCTCCAACCGTGACTCACCACGCAAACACCAACACACACACCTCAACTCTGATGCAGCCCACTAACATTAATTAACCCACCTTGACATAAAAAAGAAACGCAGCCAAAGAAAACAACACATACACCAGCAGCTATACATCCGTCACATCCAAGCCACTTGATTTAATCCACTTTTTATGTTTCAACAGAATTCAACCACAACTAGGAGATGTCCACGTATTTTGATAGACTTCAAGGATTCTGCCATAGATAGGAGATCTAGATAGCATCATATTTAAAATAAACTTCTACAATAAGTAGGACATGTGTACAACACCTGCTGTAGGGATTCTAACGTGAATGCAATCTTCAATCAATAAGTGAGAGTCCCATTATATCTTATATGTCCAATTAAAATGCCAAAACTAAATAAAAGATATATGTAATATATCCTAACTGTGGCTAATAGGTTGTTAAGGTTGCTGATTTTGGTGTTGCTAGAGTGAAAGATCAAACCATTCTGTTGGATTAAGATAACTGATAAAACTTATCTTTAGTATATCCATTTTCATAAGTAGTGGCTTTAATTTTATTGAGGGTGTCGTCATTTTGTGACATCTATTTTTGATGTGAATAAGTTTCAGTAGTTTAGACTTTGCACGGTATATGATTTAGCTGGTTAGGGTAATCCATTTGATGCAGGGATGTCTCGAAAAGAATGGGAAAGAATTGAAAAAGAATCGACAAAGTTTGGAGAAGTTTTGTTCTTCTCGGGTAGAAAACTAGCAGCGGCTTTTAGGTAATTTTCTGGAAAAATAGAGACAGAATCAGGGTTTGGTGTAGAAGGGAAATTTGTAGAACTTTTTATGCTAATTATTTTAGACACAAGAATCGTACAATTTGGTTAAGGGACGAGTGAGTTATGGAGGTTTTAGTGCAGGCATATTTGGCTGGGAGACGGGAAAATTCTAGGCAATGGGAAAAGATTCAGTCGAGAATTTTGGAGGATTGGGAAATCAGTTTTTGGTGATTCTTGATTTGAACTTGTAGTTTAGGATGTGGTCTAAAACATAGGTTTGGAATTTCAATCAAACGAATTCAACCTGCTTCATAGGATAGATTCTAAAACGGGCGAGCATATTCAATCGACACAGGAACAATCAACAACAATGAACAAATTTGGATTATTTTCGGAAAATAATCAAACCCAATTGTGTTTTGGAAAAACAACAAAAAAAATCCAGACAATTTCTTGCCAAAAGATCAAAGAGAAAAACTCTCAAAATCTAGAAATTTTTTGATAAGTTATGAATATGGTAATTAGCTAGATTTTGGGATAGCTTATAAGGAAAGTGAACCAACAAGTTAATCGGTTCGTGTCCCTTCAGCTGCCCCTGAACCGAAACTAAACCCAACACTAAAACTCACCTTTAAGTCTCCAAATAACTTAAAGATGGGAGACCAAAAAGCTGGTTCAACATAGTCAAACCGAAACAACAAAACAAACTAATCCGGAAATATAAAATGTCAACCGGCCAAAACAATAATATAAGCCAGACCAAATACATCAAACATACAATATAAAGTCTCTAATAGCATAAAGTAAAGTCTTCAAATGTCAATTTAAGGAGTTAAAACAACTGCCTTGTGATCACCTTGGAACTTAAGCATTAAATGTAAGCCAACTTCACCTTGTTCTTCACCCGGATCATTGTCTTCACCTTGAGCTTCATTGTCTTCATCTTTTTCATCAAATCCCATGGCTTCAAAGTCCTTCAAAACTTATGGAGATGGTCCTCCAACATCCTCTCCCTTTTGAGAGTTAGCCTCAGTAGTAGGAATTTCGGCCATAATGTCATCTTTATAAAGTTTGAGATCACTTACATTGAAGCTATTGGAAATTTTGTAGCTCTCAAGCAGCTCCACCTTGTATGCATTGTTGTTGATCTTCTTGAGAACCTTGAATGGACCATTGGCTCTATTGTTAAGCTTTGACTTCCTTCCAAACCGATCCTTCCTCAAATGCACCCAAACTAGATCTCCCTCCTTGAACTCAACTGGCTTTTTCTTCTTTGCTAGTCTTGTATAGGCTTCTTGTGCTTCCTTATATTTTCCATCACTTGCTCATAAATCTTCACAATTTGTTCACTCATCTTTTCAGCCACAATGCTAGAAATGGGGTTAGCTTGCACAAATGGAGTTAAACAAAGTGGAGTCAAAGGATTAGCTCCATACACAATTTGAAATGGTGAGTACTCGGTTGACCTAGATTTAGAACAATTATATGCAAACTCGGCATATGATAGCATGGAATTCTAACCTTTAGTTTTTCCTCTCAAAAAACTTCTTAAAATCCCTCCTAAGGACCTATTGAAAACCTCGGTTTGGCCATCTATTTGTGGATGAAAGGTTGTGGAAAATTTCCGTTTTGTCTCGAATCTAACCCATAAGTCTCTCCAAAAATGACTCATAAACTTCACATCCCTATCACTAACAATGCTTCTCGACAAGCCATGCAATTTAACCACATTATGAAAATACAAATCCATCACATGTTGAGCATCAATTGATTTAGCACAAGGAATGAAATATTCCATTTTAGAAAACCTATCTACCACAACCATGACACTATCAAAACCCCCTAGTTCTTGACAAGCCTAGAGCAAAATTCATACTTACATCTTCCCAAGGTTTTATAGGTGTAGGCAAAGGTGTGTAAGGGCTGTGGGCTTGGGATGTCATCTTGGCTCTACTACAAGTATTACAACCGGCTACTAACCTAAACACATCTCTAGCTATACATCCCCGGCCAAAAAAAGTTTAAAAGGGCTAGCTCATAGGTTTTCTCTCTCCCAAGATGGCCAGCTAGTCCACCCCCATGGACTTCTCTCAAAATTACATCCCTAAGTGAACAATTTGGCACACAACATGCACCATTTTTTAACAGAAAACCATCTTGCAAAATAAAGTCCCTAAATGCACCATTACACTCAATAGTCCTAGCAAGAATTGGACCAAAATCTTTATTACTCTCATACAAACCCTCTATATCATCAAATCCTACAACATGTTCATACATTGAATTTAAAAGGAGGAATTTGTGAGACAAAGAATCCATAACAACATTTGTGGTCCCTTTTTTATACTTAACGACAAAGTCAAACGATTGAAGAAACTTAACCCAAGTAGCATGTTTTTGGTTTAAGTTAGCTTGACTTTGGACATATTTGAGTGAATCATGATTAGTGAAAAGAACAAATGAATTGGCAAGAAGAAATGGCTGAAAATGCCTAACAACCCTAACAATTGCATAAAACTCTTTATCATATGTGGTGTATGTTTTTATAGCATCATTGAGTTTTTCAGAAAAGAATCCACTTGGTCTACCCTCTTGGCTAAGAACAGCCCCTATGCCTACCCCGCTCGCATCACATTCAAGTTTAAATGGTGCACTAAATTCAACAAGTCTCAAAACAGGTGCCTTTGTGATCAAATTTTTAAGAGTCCTAAAAGCTAGAGTTGCTTAAGGAGTCAACTTGAACTCACCCTTTTTCATACATTCGGTTATAGGAGCAATTATAGTACTAAAATTTCTGATAAATCTCCTATAAAAAGAATAAAAACCATGAAAGCTTCTAATTTGGAAAAGATTGCTTAGGATAAGCCAATCAATGATGGCTTGGACCTTTGAGGGATCCATCTTTATGCCATCTTGGCCAACAACAAAGCCTAAGAATGTCAAGGAATGATCACAAAAATGGCACTTATCAATGTTGGCATACAAAGACTCTCTAGCTAACACATCAAACACAGATTTCAAATGTACCACATGTTCATCTAGACTCTTAGAGAAAATCAGAATATCGTCAAAATATACTTCAACAAAGTGATGAAGGATAGGTTTAAGCACCTCGTGCATAAGTCTCATGAAATTTGATGGAGAATTGGATACCCCCATCGGCATCACCAACCACTTAAAAAGACCCTCACGTGTTTTAAAAGCTGTTTTCCACTCATCTCCCTCTCTCATTCTAATTTGATGAAATCCGTTAGCAAGATCAAGTCTAGTGAAAATTTTTGCTCCATGTAGATGATCTAACATGTTGTCAAGTCTAGGAATGGGGTACCTATATTTGACCATAATCTTGTTCACTGCCTGTGAGTCAATAACCATCTGCCACTTCTCATTTTTCTTTGGCATAACAAAGGTCGAAACTACGCCAGGAGATGTAGATGGCCTTATAAAGTCTCGGTCAAGCAAGTCATCAACAATAGCTCTCAATGCTTCACCCTCTTTTAGACTCATCCGGTAGGATTGTTTATGTGGACTAACAGCTCCCGAAACAAAATTGATTTGATTTTGTATGGTCCTCAAAAGGGGCAGCCCCTTTGGAAGTTCTTTTAGGAACACATTTGGATATAACTCAATCAACTCTTGGACAACTTGTGGAATGGGAGCTCTCGGCCTCTTGTCATCTTCCCACCCAATCGGACCAAAACTTGGCAATTCATCCCTAATTGCTTCCCTTTCTTCAACACTCAACAAGCAACTTGTGGAATAGGTGCAACTAGTTTCAATGGAGTTAGAATAAACCTCCTGCCCATATGGTCTAATGTGTATGTATTTGCTCTACCTTGATGGCTAACATCACAGTCAAATAGCCAAGGCGTTCCCAGGAGCAAGTGACATGCACTCATGAGAATTACATGGCACCAAGCTTCATCCTTGTAGCCACCAATTGGAAACGGTACCAAGCATCTTCTACTAAACCGAATCTCATGCTTCTTATCCAACCAAGTGAGCTTGTAGGGGTTTGGAATAGGCTCGGTCTTGAGCTTTAACTTATCAACCATCTCATTTGAAACCACATTTTCACAAGCTCCACTATCAACTACAACTTTAACTTCTTTCCACCAATTATGCAAGTGGTGTGAAAAAGTGATTTTCTTCTCCAATCTTCTCCACCATTCTCACTATTCAACAATCTACACAACACTAACATTTTAGCCTCTACCTCCTCATTGTTTGCGTATTCGGCCACCAACTCTTGACTCTTGACCCCGTCTTGAAATTCCCCAAAAAGTTCATTTTCCATCTCCAATTCCACCTCTTGATCAATAGCCTCCACCTCTCGAATGGTCATGATAGCTCGGTTGGGGCATTCGGCACTAAAATGACTTTAGCCTTGACATTTAAAGCATCTTAACTTGGTTTTAGGGACTGGTGGAGTTTAAGGAGTTTAGGGAGTGTGGAGTTTAGGAGTGAATTGTGTTGGTGAAATGGTGGATGGTGGATGGTGGCTTCCTTTGGGAAGGTGAGGCTCTTTGTGGAGTTGTTAGTGGTGTAGGAAAATTTGGCTTTATTGGTGGTGAAAGTGGGCTGGTTCTTTGAGTAAAATTATGGCTCTATTTGGGTAGTGTTGGCTTGGTAGATTTCAAGTTAACTAAAGGCAAGTCTTTTGGCTTCACTCAAAGTGTCAAAAGGATAAGTCTTCACAAAGTTTTGCAAGTCAATGTCAAGTCCCCTGACAAACCGTGTGATAACTTCTTCCAATCCACACTTCAAAAGGAATTGTTCAAACTCCATCACATAGACTTCAACTTGCCTTCTATTTTGCTTCAACCCAAACATCTTATCTAACATTTGATGCCTATGTTGAGGAGGCACAAATGTCTCTTCTCACTTAATTTTCATCCTATCCCATGTAGTAATTCTAGGCAGCCCACCTGTAAGCCTTTTCTTTTGCAAGTTATCCCACCAAAGGACAGCATACCCCTTGAATTTCATAGCCACCAATCTGACTTTCTTCTCCTCTGGAACCTCTTTCAATTCAAAAATGCGTTCAACGATGTACAACCAATCACTAAACACATTAGCATCAAGTTTACCCAAAAATTCAACAATATCTATCTTAATGTTTAGATCATCATTCCTATCATTTCTAGGTGGAAATACATTGCTAATAAGGACCATAAGGCCAGTAGAAAAATGAGCTCTCCCTCTTCCTCTTGGGGTCAAACCACCAATTCTAATGCTATCATCACGTTCAAGAGAATAAGAATCATTTACCTTATCACCAAAATCTTCTTCTACGGATGGGTTGGCTTAAGATGTCTCACCAGGTGCATTAAACGTCCCCTAGGTTGCATATGCTGCCTCTTTAGCCTTGGCAACCTGGATCTCCTTCCGGAACACATCAAACTTGTCAATTTTGACACTCATCTCATCCAACTTTGCAAAGAGCTTCTCCAGATCATTTGGGCTCGGTCCAGAAATGGTTAATGATCAAAGACACATCCCAGATATTGGATCTGATACCAAAATATGATGCAGGGATGTCTCAAAAAGTTTGGGAAAGAATTGAAAAAGAATCAAGAAACTTTGGAGAAGTTTTGTTCTTCTCGGGTAGAAAAATGGCAGCGGCTTTTAGGTCATTTTCTGGAAAAATAGGGATAGAATAAGGGTTTGGTGTAGAAGGGAAATTTGTAGAACTTTTTCTGCTAATGAGTTTAGACATAAGAATTAGACGATTTGTCTAAGGGACGAGTGAGTTATGGGGGTTTTAGTACAGGCATATCTGGTTGGGCGACGGGAAAATTCTAGGCAATGGGATAAGATTTAGTCGGGAATTTTGGACGATTGGGAAATCGGTTTTTGATGATTCTTGATTTGAATTTTTAGTTTAGGATGTGGTCTAAAACATGGCTTTGGAATTTCAATCAAACGAATTCAACCTGCTTCATAGGACAGATTCTAAAACGGGTGGGCAGATTCAAACAACACAGGAACAATCAACAACAACGAACAAATTCGGATTATTTGCAAAAAATAATCAAACCCAATTGTTTTTCGGAAAAACAAAAAAAAAACCAGACAATTTCTTTCCAAAAGATCAAAGATAAAAACTCTCAAAATCTGGAAATTTTTTGATAAGTTATGAATATGGTAATTAGCTAGATTTTGGGATAGCTTATAAGGAAAGTGAACCAACAAGTTAACAGGTTCATGTCCCTTCAGCTACCCCTGAACTGAAACTAAACCCAACGCTAAAACTCACCTTTAAGTCTCCAAATAACCTGAAGATGGGAGACCAAAAGGCTGGTTCAACACAGTCAAACCGAAACAACAAAATAAACTAATCCGGAAATATAAAATGTCAACCGGCCAAAACAATAACACAAGCCGGACCAAATACATCAAACATACAATATAAAGTCTCCAATAGCATAAAGTAAAGTATTCAAATGTCAATTTAAGGAGTTAAAACAACTGCCTTGTGATCACCAAATGGGTTAAAGCTAGCTTGGAACTTAAGCATTAAATCCAAGCCAACTTCACCTTGTTCTTCACCCGAATCATTGTCTTCACCTTGAGCTTCATTGTCTTCATCTTTTTCATCAAATCCCATGGCTTCCAAGTCCTTCAAAACTTATGGAGATGGTCCTCCATCACCATTTTTCCAAATTGAGTTTTACGTTACTACTGCCACTCATTTTATGCTAATTTATTTTCAATTTTCAACTAACATTTCTTGTCTGATCAATGACGAACTAGCTTAAAAGAGTTTTTTGTACTCACTCTTCAGGTGTTCTTTTTTGTAATGAAGTGAGCGACAGTAGCACACCTTCACCTTTCATCCTCCATTATTTAGAAAAGCATAAGATCTTTTCTTTTCCATTTCTTTTTCATGGTAGTGTTAGCTTGAACTTGTGGTTTTAATTGGAAATAGTACAAAAGGAATGCACAATCCAGAATAAGTTTTCTTAATGATCGTTGTGATGATAGACATATTCCCATCCTTCCTGAAATATTATTTTACTTGTTCAGAAGTTTCTAAATTCTACACATAGCTGTCCTATTCTCCTCTCGTGTAATGAGCATACGCTCAAGGATCTCTTTTTTGTTATTCCTTTCTAATTCCTGTGAATGATATGCTAATGTCATTTTTTTTCCTTTTGAGCTTTAACTTAATTTATATTCGAAGGAACTTTCCATGTTGTCAGACAAAATGTTGGACCCCAAAACTTTTCTTTGAAGTTAGAACTATTATATGTGAAAATGTTGGAAGTTAAAAGTTGAAACATGTTCATTGAGTATGCTTTGGTGTTTTAGACATAACTTTTTCTCTAGTTATCCAAATGAGATGATATTTGATTTGGAGTAAACTAGAGAGATGGGGCTACAAATTGT
>JAOSBN010000005.1:41807241-41838183 GCA_027563595.1 Erythroxylum suave | reverse complement strand
CAACCTCATCGTGGGATATGTGTCGGGATGACCTACGGGCGTCCCGGTGTATACTCTACGGTGAGGGGGTGCTACAGTAGTTATATTCCATATATTTTAATCTAATTTTAGTTTAACTACCAAAAAAAAGTACATGTTTTTTTTTATAACAAACAGACCTTATGTTGTATAGTCTAATACTTTAATGAGATGAGTTGAGATTTTCATGTAAATTCATATGTATTAAGTGACATCTTTGCCATATTACATTCAAACTTGATTTTTATTTAATAACACTAAATTGATTGTGTTGAAAAAATGAAATAACTTTTATTTTAATTCTTTAAAAGAAATATGTTGTTCTAGTGCTCGTGAGTGACAATTTGGATCCTCAGTTTCAATAAATTTGTTCAAACGTTGTTTCATCACAATGCATCGTTTTAATAAAACTCAATTGTGTTGTGTATCAATCAGCTCTCTTTTAGCTTCAGCAAGGCTGATGCCTTTTCCTTTTCCTTTCTTTTTTGTTTCTACTTTAGCAACACACAGGAATGCCAAGTAGAGAAACTAAACTTTTTTTAAAGAATTTGTTTAGCTTCAGTTGTTAGATATTTATTTAAGTTTAATGCTAAAGGATTCATTTTTGCCTCTTAATAAAATTATGAATTCTACACTTAATGTTTCTTTATATCATAAAAGTGAAGTATTTCAATAATTTTCATTTGTCTCCTACTGGGGTTTTGCCTCAGGATCAAACCTAATAATTCTATGGCTGGTGTATCTTCGTCTTGTCGTCAGTTAAATTTTGAAGATAGTAATGAAGTTGGCAGGAGTGAAAGTGAAGATGAGCTTATAGCTGTCATGAGTTTAAATAGTAATCAGGATTTGCAAGCTACCCGCTTATTTGCATCCAAAGAATTAATACCAAAAATTGAAATGAAATTTAAGAAAGAAGAAGATGCTTACCAATTCTATTTGGCATATGCTAAAGAAGTTGGGTTTGGGATAAGGAGAAGCAGAAACCACAAAGATAAATCTGGAAACTTCATTGACAGATTGTTTTGTTGTAGTTCTGAAGGCAAACAAGAAAAAGAAAAATGACATATGTATGTGAAAGCAGCACGCCCTGAAACAAGGTTTGGTTGTGAAGCTAAAATGAGAGTTAATCATCGAAGAGGTGGACAACTATGTGTGGTTCAATTTATTAAAGAGTATAATCACTACCTCTCGAGTCCAAACAAAATGCACTTACACAGATCTCACCGAAAGATAAGTTTACCTGTAGCAATGCAAATTGAAATGGCAAATGACGTAGGAATCCTACCAATGGCATCATATGATGTCATGGTTAGGTAAGTAGGTGGTCGAGAGAATTTAGGTTTTATACCAGATGACTACAAAAATTACTTACGGTCTAAAAGAATGAGAGATGCAAAAAGAGGGGATGCAGGAGGTGCTCTGGAATATCTGCATAAGATGTAATTAAATGATCCGAATTTTGTTTATGCTATCCAAGTTGACGAAGATGATTTAATAACCAACATTTTTTGGTCAGATGCAAAGATGAGAGCAGATTACTCAAAATTTGGTGATGTGGTTTGCTTTGATACAACTTACCGGAAGAACAATGAAGGTCATCCCCTTGCATTACTTGTAGGTGTCAATCATCACAAGCAAACTACATTCTTTGGTGTTGTATTGTTATATGATGAGACATCTCTCACGTTTGAATGGTTATTTGATACTTTTGTGAAGTTATGTGTGATAAAAGACTTAAAACTATTCTTACATACCAAGATGCAGTAATGGCAAAGGCTCTAGTACTAAGATGGTTTGAAATTCATCATCGCTTATGGATTTGGCATATATATCAAAATGCGACCATCCATTTAAGTGGTGTTTTCTCTCAATTCAAAGATTTTGCTCCAAATTTTAGCCCATGTATATATGATTTTGAAGAAGAGGAAGATTTTGTAAATGCATGGAATGAGATGTTGTGCAAATATGGACTTGAAGACAATGATTGGTTGAGGCGCATGTTTGGGGTAAAGGAGAAATGGGCTTTAGTGTATGGAAGACAAATGTTTTGTGCAAACATGACGACATCACAAAGAAGTGAGAGCATAAATAGTGCTATAAAGAGGTATGTTACTTATCAACACAAATTCTTAGAATTTTTTCATCATTTTGAAAGACTCCTTGAAGATCGTAGATATGAAGAGTTAAAGGTTGATTTTAAATCAAATACAAGTATTCCCTCATTATTGTATCCAGTTGAAACTTTGAAACATGTAGCTAGTGTTTATACTCCTGAGGTGTTCAAGTGGTTTCAAAATGAGTGGTGTAAGTCTCATAATTGTTGTATTGAAAGTTTTAGGGAAGATGGATCAATCACAAAATATCAAATTACCCCTCATAAGAAGAGCTATTACCATACAATTACTTATGATTCATTAAATGGAAAAGTTGATTGTAGTTGTAGAAAATTCGAGTTTGTTGGAATTTTATGATCTCATGTTTTGAAAGTTTTTATTGTGAAAAATATTATGGAGATCCCAAGTCAATACATATTGAAAACGTGGACACGTAAAGCAAAACTTGGATTTGTGGGAGATGAAAATTCTAGAATCAACATAAGTAATTTAGATCCTAAGATATGTCAAACTATGCGGTATAAAGAATTGAGTGGGTTATATGTTCAGTTGGTTATAAAAGCATCTGAGAGTGAAGAGACTTACAAAATTGTTAAAGATTGTATTTTGAAGATGTTAAAAATCGACGATGCTAGACTACAAGGTAATGGATCAACTGTCCAACAGTCAATTGCGAGCTCCAATGTTAGATTACAAGGTGAAGAAATTGTTCAATATTCGAGTGTTATAACAGATCATTTGAGCCAAAATGGGATTGAAATTCGTGAAAAGAACATTATTGGAATTAAAGGAATCAAAATCAAGAAGAAAATTGTTTCAGGTAAGAGAATGAGGGGTGGCTTGGAGAAGGCTATGGAAAAAAGGAATTCAACCAAAAAAGTTTAGAATCAGGCAAACCTTACAATTGCAGCACCAACATTACCATTTAATCATGAGGTTCTATTTGTAAATTTTTTTTCTTGAATTCCATGTCCTTTACATGTGTACTTTTTAATTAAAAAGATTCAATGTTTTAATAATTAATCTAGTATTCTGATCATATACTCTTTTGACTTTTTTGATGATAGGTTGCCTCCGCCAATTCAAGTCAAACGAATTCTATTAAAGGTGCTCCATTTTCTATGGACATGACCTACTCCCAATTGGTATTTGTCTTTTGCCAGAATACTATTACTAATGACATTATGTTTAGTCACTTATTCACAATTCACTAATGATACTATCTTTTTATAATTCTTATAGGCACAACAATCACATGGTATAAGCGATGTGATGATAAATAACTCATGACAAAATAATAATGTGAACTACGATAATGCAGATATAGGTGGTTTCGTTGAGACATGTGATTGTCTAATTCCATATGCAGGAGGCATATTTTGTAAATACAAAGTGAAAAGAAAGTAAAGTGTTCAAGTTAATTTGTGCATCTTTATCGACAAGGTGCATATTTTGTTTCCTATTGAGAATTGGCAGTTTCTTTCTTATACTCTCATTATTATGTAATTTTATATATTTTGTTGATTTTGTATTGTCTATAAGTGACAAATCCTTCTGTTATAAAATATTTTTGTGTAAAATGCGAAATGTTTAATATTTGAGATTGTCATTAAACTTCTTATAATGGTATAGACAAAAAAAAATGAATATCGAACTTCTATTTTTTTCTGGGTTGACATTGTGGAGGAAAATATTAACAAAGGTAAAAATGTAAATGAAGTCGTAATGTAAATGAAGCTGTGAGAAACTCATGGTGGAATGGAAAAAAAGAAACCAAATTGTATATAAATTTGTATTTATGGGTTAAAATCTTGAAAGTAGCATTCTAGAAAACAAATCAACACTAGTCAATTTTAAGAATAAATCACAATCTACAAGTCTAATTGCCACAAAGGATCTTTGGATT
This sequence comes from Erythroxylum suave, assembly GCA_027563595.1. Classification (NCBI taxonomy): domain Eukaryota; kingdom Viridiplantae; phylum Streptophyta; class Magnoliopsida; order Malpighiales; family Erythroxylaceae; genus Erythroxylum; species Erythroxylum suave. Next base: position 41,834,145 of record JAOSBN010000005.1, on the reverse strand, counting down.
CATAAGCTAAATAATTATAATACAAGTATTGGCTTTAACTTCAGCTTTCCTTAAATAAGCACCGAAGAGACCAAAGAGAAGGAAAAAGTTGATCTAGTTCCATCCGGAAAAACGAGCACCTTCGTTGGGAAGAAAAACAAATAGCATGAATACGGAATTACTCTTCTTGAGCAAAACTCATGCTATAAAGGCATAATATCTACCTCTGATCTAGCCAGAATTGCTCCTTTTCTTGGATATATGTTGCAGATCTTTGCACTAAAGTATCTTGTCCTCGATACCTACATCCCCATTCAGCATAGTGTAGTAGGAAATTAGATGTCTACAATTAAATAGAAGGAAAGCATATAAAGAGTTCAACATTAAGATGGCCATATTTCTATTACCATTAACACCATTTGGGATTTTACTGAAATCATCAATCCCTATGCTGATATAAGGAGTAGAAAAACATACTCTGTTATCTGAAAAAAATTTTCCCTCATCATCATCTTATGGATTTACATGTTTAAATTCCCTTAACACTTGTTCAGCAATGGCAGAATGCGTATATAAATATAAAGACTTGGGGAGTGTATAGACGTGCAACTGGACCTCAAAACGCAAGCAAGACTTCAAACTTCTATATGTAATGACTAAAATGTAAAATATATAATTACTTTTCCTATTTAAATATAAATACCATAAGCAAAAAACAAAAAAGTCTTGAGCTAGGGGAAAATAGAAAGCAAGTTAGAAGTATTCAAGAAATTCTATAATTATAACTTAGTATTTTATCTAAGAACTTTGCATGGTTTACCAAAAACATAAATGCATGGTTTCACCAGTTATGACAATTAATTTTTGGCTTCTTTCCCCTAATGTTTACTACTAATATAATCAATACCATGGTCAAACCTTGAAAAGCTATAATCATTAGAAAGGATAACAGAATAAAATCTTCAAACAGTCTAAACAGTAGAACATATACAATCCATAAATTGACTAACAAAGTCATAATAATAGTATGAACTCACTACTACAATTATAAATTGGAATAACAATTAATCTGGGATTTAGGTATAGTGTAATTAATTACTTTCTCTATATTTTCTTCACTGAGCTCAAGCCCAGTTTCTTCGTCAGCTATTAGTTCCACAACATCAATTTCAGGAATTTTTTCCATTAAACGACGCTCAATACCTAACTTCATAGTTGTAACAGAAGCTAGATTGGAGCCACATGCTCCTTGCAGCTTCAACTGCACAACATTACCATCAATCTCATGTAATGCCACATTACCCCCATCGGCAATCAGATATGGTCGAACTTCGTCCATACTCTCTCAACATTCTCTGCAATTATTAGCAATTCAAGAGCTGAATCTGGTGCAGCAACAGCTTGTACAACTGCACAATATTTAAATGTGTTGTGAATTTGATTCATAAAGTGTATATAAGAAGAAAAAAAACCAAAAATAGCCACCTCTGTGCATATAAATTAAAATTTCTTTCCCTCACAAATCAACTAGAAACATCATCAACAATAACAACAATTCATTGAAAATTTTCCTAAAACGCGGGGTCTAGAGAAATCCAATAATACACAACTTTACCCATAACTAATAAAGAGGTTGTTTGCAATAATTAGAAGCATAAACAAGGGGAAAGAAAATTCATCTACAAATCGAAAATACTTCTAAGTCTGAAAGTAACACAATGAGTTCATTTAGCATCAACCCCAAGTTTGTCAGGCTCAGTTAAATGGATCTTTGTTACCATTTTTCACTATTTTGAGCCAGTTTATTATCAAAAAAACGTTGATGACAAATTTTTTAAAAAATCATATTGCATGATCAAATGTGTAAATGCTAGAAGAATAGATAGATAGTTGAGGGAATTTAGCTCATGACCTAACAAATCAATAATTACGGTCGAATTCAAGAACCTAACGAAGCAACCTGTAAGCAAAAGAACAAAAGAAAAACATTTTATGTAATTAGATACGAGAAATATGTTCAAGAAACTAACCTCGGCTCTGAGTCTGCACAGAACGAAATGGGTTGCACCGCACCTGACTGAAGGCAAGCTGGGTATCGAAGAAGCTTGAACTATGTGGGATTACAGACCCATTCAACGAATTAATCATAACAAAGACAACTAAAAACAAGCATTTAACCTTCAAACATAGAGAGATAGGAAGAGAGAAGGAGAAACCTTGGTGGCAGGACAAAAATTGGAGGGCTCGAGGGCTTGCTGAGGCCTAGAGTAGTAAGAAGTTGGATTCAACACCACAGCTCTCATGTCTATTGATGTTAAAACTCAAATTTAATTTCTTTGATAGAGAGACATGGAGAGAAAAAGTAATAGTATTTTGATTTCTGTATGCGATGATGAATCAAAATATAGATTTTGGTCTCTATGTATTATGTTATTCTGGAAACATTGTTCTTCAATGCACACATACTAAGCAGAAAAGCAAGTTGGCCTCTTGCCATCAAGCAACTACTAACTAACCCAGATTTCCAATTCTCCAAACCACTAAGTAAAATCCAAATACCCAATTCTCTTACAACTAATTATAGTTGAGGCAATAAAAAAATGTAGGTAAAGAACCAGAAATGGTAAAAAGAAAAGAACTTGAGGCAACAATGAGCTCTGTTTTAAGAATATACCTGAATATGAATGTATTACCACCAAAAACCCAAACACATTCTGGGTTGACGTTTAATTCAGAAGATTTTGTTCTCAAGAAAACAGAGTTTATCAGTTTCAAACAAGAGAAAGGATACACAGAGAGAACGCAGTAAAAGATAATACCTGAAAAAAAGCAATGAAGGCAAATGTCGCATCGACGGGAAGCAAAATCAAAAGAAAGAGGACTGCGTTGGTTCCTTGCAGCGGGAAGGAAAATCAAAAGAAAGAAGGGTTGTCGGATTGGTTGTATTAAAATGTCGACGTTTTGGTATGGGAACAGCGATTATGGAACAGCTAATCTGATGCCCTGAAATAGAATTATGTGTTAATTCCAACAATTCCGACTTTTGCCAACCACAGGTACTTGAGTACATTAATGTTTGGGGTAATCTTGACATTATAAGACAATTGGCACAACATACCCCTAGTATACATAAGCCAAACAATCACAAGAGCAGCAGAGAATTCATCAAAATCATATATTAGAATTGATAAACTTTGAAGCCCTATAATGATGAATATGGCTTGGGTAATGACAACAAGCCAGTCATTAGAATTGAACAAAAGAGCATGGAGATGATTATGCCAAGTTTCACGCCATTTCTTGCAAGTAGTAGATGCAATCATTACATCCCTTACAGCCTTTAGTTAAGACAAAATGTCTGCCACAACTTCAAGAGGAAGTTGTTCCATGCCCAAATCAAAACAACTAACAAATGACAATAACAGAGATACCAAAAGGTCCAAAAATCAAATTCCTATCCTCTTGCTTCTCTCTGCTTTCAGGAAGATGCTATAACTGATGTAAGCTTTTATTAGTGTTTATTTTTTAAATTATTTTTTGAAAATCATACTTGATTTAGTGACACTGAATCTTAAGTTTGATAATCTCTTAATTAATCTTGTGATAACATAGAGACTGGTAACATAATTTTCATTATTTACTTAATACAAGACGAAGATTGCTAGTTTCGCATTAGTACTAGCACTGCTGCAAAATTAATTCAATTCTTATTTTTTATTGAAACTCTTTATTTTTTTTAGAAAGAAGCTATTTTTATTGAATAAAGAAAAAGAAAATTAACGGTGAAAACTCTACATACCATGGACTTCCATGGTTTTGCGCATTTTAGGCCCAAAACTAAGCCCTGTAAGGTTCTTCTCAGTCCACTTTCCAAGCCTTTTCACCTTTATTTTCACAAGATTTTTCCGCCAAAAACAAATTAAAAAAAGAAATAAGCAACACATCGATTAATTGGAAAGAAAAGAAAAGAAAAGAAGCGAAAAATAAAAGACTCCAACTAAAACCTGAGACTCAGAGCAACCCCCATTTGGACTTTAGCTGCTGCATTAGCTCTTGCTACGCTCCATTTTGGCTCAGGTGCTCTCTCTCTCTCTCTCTCTCGGTGAAGCAGTTTCATGATTGGATTTGTAGTTGCTATTCTTCGTCAATTGCTGACCCTTCTCTTGTGTAGACCTTTTGAGTGTTTGATTTCATTTCAATTTGGCGTTTCTTTTGCCAACTTACTTTCTTATTTAACGTGGCATTTCTACGCTTTTCAAGTCTTAATGTCTAATTTGTTTCTGGCTTGCTTGGGTGCGCTTCGGTTAATTTCGTGCGAGATCGCTCATTTGTCTGTCTTTATTTCTACGCCTGGGAGAATAATGGGTCTTAGTTTGTTCTTTTTGTTCCTACATGTATACTACTTGCTAATGTTTTCTGTTCCGCTCTTGGCTTACGTTGAACAGTTATTAGGAGACAACTTCCTCGTATTTTGCTGCATATAAGTCGGTTGCTGTGATTAAGGTGGCCATTTTTCAAGATGGCAGCTTGTGCGTTGCCGTATTGCATACCTTCTGAGACTAGGAACCCCATGGGGATGTTGACTGTGTTGGGAGGAAAAGTGTCATTGGAGAACTACTTGGGAAGAGTTGGTTCTCTTAAGATTTCTGAAGATAGGAACAGGTTTCTGGGTGCCAACCAAAAGTCGCACTTTTCTGTGTACAAGTGTACAGCGAATTCCCACAGTGTTAGCCCATATCAGAACAAGGACCCTTTTTTGAATCTTCATCCTGAAATATCAATGCTTAGAGGTGAGGGCAACAACACAGTGAACCCCGCAAGGAAGGACACTTCTAGTGGAAATGTCCCTGACAGCCTGATGGATGAATCTAGTCCGACTAATTACAATGAGGCTAAGATCAAAGTTATTGGTGTTGGAGGTGGCGGGTCTAATGCAGTCAACCGCATGATAGAGAGTTCAATGAGGGGTGTGGAGTTTTGGATTGTCAATACAGATGTCCAAGCCATGAAGCTGTCTCCAGTCTTTCCAGAAAATCGTTTGCAAATTGGTCAGGAGTTAACAAGAGGTCTAGGAGCTGGTGGTAACCCCGAGATTGGTATGAATGCTGCCAAAGAGAGCAGAACTGCAATAGAAGAGGCACTTTACGGTGCTGACATGGTCTTTGTGACTGTAAGTTTGAAATTTTCGTTTATTTCATAATTTTCCAGCAATGATTTTATGTGTCATCAATTTTTAAACCATATAAAGTAGAATTTGAACCTAAAAACATGTAATCTATTTATATGCTATTCACAAGTTTCTTTTATCTTTGAATGGTTGTCAATCAAAATGGGATGGATTGATTATGTTAAGTCTTTTAGAGGGATCATCTTTATTAGCCTTGGAATTCAGTAGTGTCATTTTCATTTACGCTCCAACTTCTTTTTCATTATGGGAATACCAATATCATGTCTTACTGATAAACGGCATGAGGAATTGTACTCATTTAAACAAAATGGCCTAGGGTTGTAACTTACGTTTTTCCTATGCTGTTAATATATGATGTTTCTCTCTGTAACAATCCTCATTTTCTTTTGTTTCTCTTCCTTTCTTTTTGTTGCTTGTAAGTAGCTATAAGTTGTGATAGTGCTATTTTAAAGACTTCCATTTGCAGGCTGGAATGGGAGGAGGAACTGGCACTGGTGGGGCTCCTGTAATTGCAGGTGTTGCAAAGTCAATGGGCATACTGACTGTTGGTATTGTCACAACCCCTTTTTCTTTCGAGGGTCGCAGGAGGGCTGTTCAGGCCCAAGAAGGAATTGCATCTTTAAGAGATAACGTTGATACACTTATTGTCATACCAAATGACAAGTTATTGACTGCTGTCTCTGAGTCTACACCTGTAACAGAAGCATTTAACCTGGCTGATGACATTTTGAGACAGGGTGTTCGTGGCATCTCTGATATTATCACAGTATGTAATATATTAGATAGTTTTGTGACAGCATAAATTGCTGTTCTTTCATTTATTTTATGAACATTTAATTCTTACCTCTGCCCTTGTTCATCTTTTGGTCCATGATAATTGATCTCTTGAAAATTTTGTTGATGAGCTTAAAATGGTGTATGTCGTTTCAGAAAGATACAGGGCTTTTTGGGAAGCATAAAAAACCTTAATATATAAGAATTTCCTAAACGTATATATGTTAAAACTGTAGAAGGTTTGTGCTGCTGATAGGCAATATAGCTTCATCAATTATACATTTGGATAATAAGATTGTTTGGGGTCTCATATATTATGCAGATTATCGGTCATGTACTTCATCGTGGTGTGTGGATTGCAGATTCCTGGACTGGTGAATGTGGATTTTGCTGATGTTCGAGCTATAATGGCAAATGCAGGATCTTCATTGATGGGGATTGGAACTGCAACTGGTAATTTTTGAGCTGTTTATAGCAAGATGTATAGGTGCTAAGATGATATCCATTGTCTATCATTACATTCAATTTCCGTTCAACTTAATATCAGTCTTCCTACTTCAAGCATCAAAATAATATATAATCAAGATTATAGATTGTGTTGGGCTAAATAGTTAAGAGGGTTGCAAGATTGTGTTGTAAATAAAATCTAATGTGGATAAGTGTGCATTTACATGCTTTCGCATACTGTTAAAAATGATAATTTCCTCAGTAGTCTAACTAAAAAATCTTAACATGTTCTTGTCATATATTAGTATCTAATCACTTTTTATTAGATTATTGGGTATCAATATTTTGATTGGCTGAAGATTAACCTTTGTAATACTGTAGTCCGTAGTTTATGTTTGCATTGTGATCATTTATAGGGAAATGAACTTTTTGTTGCTTGTGCATTTACAGGGAAGACAAGGGCAAGAGATGCTGCATTAAATGCAATTCAGTCACCTTTATTAGACATCGGTATAGAGAGAGCAACTGGAATTGTATGGAACATTACTGGTGGAAGTGATCTGACTTTATTTGAGGTACCTTACTACCTCTAGCAACTGTAGACCTAGCTTTTCATACCTCAACCTTGTATGATAGCTGACACATAGTAGGTAATACAGACCATGCTTTCTAGAAGCTGCTTTCTTTGAAGGAGAGTGCATATCTTGAGCTATTGTTTTAAATTGTCTTCATGCCAGTTATTTGTGTATTGGTTCTATCAACTTATGTCATTAAATACATTCATTGCCTTTTGAAAATGCCTTCTTTCGCTTTTTTTAGAGGATCACGATTTGTTGATTGGTTGTGTTGTATACTAAATGTATATCAAGAAAAAATAGGGCTGTCCTTGAAGGTACAGGGTTGATTTAATCCTAGTTGCATTTTGGCCTACTTGATGCTGCCCTATCAACGTGTTTCTATTCTTTGCAAAGGTAAACTAGGAAATAAGGAGAAAAAGTAAAACTTCTGTCTTGACCTAAAAACAATTGCACATTATGTTGGTAACACTCTGTTATGGATAATTATAGAAGAAACTGCTAGATTGTGACCTTATCTTCATTTCGTAAAGCTACTTAAACGAGGACCTTTTTGGTCTTAGTGTAGTTTTTCTTTTTCCTTATACCATATTTCTTCTTATTCATATTTTAATTCATGCAGGTGAATACTGCCGCTGAAGTCATATATGACCTTGTAGATCCCACTGCTAACTTGATATTTGGGGCCGTGATAGATCCATCACTCACTGGTCAAGTAAGTTGGTTATTCTAACTGCAATAGTGTAAACTTTGAGATCTTGTTTATATCTGCAGGCTACAGCTTTAGTTCCTGTTAATGGATTTAAGAAAGCCAGTATAATTGTGCCTACTTTCCTTAAACATAGATATAAATATAAATGGCTTGCGTTTTTCACCTTTTCACAAGATCATGGGGATGTGATTCCTCTTTTTCTCCCTTCCTTTCACACACATACCACATACCAACACAAACACTGTCGAGATGATGCCTTTAGGCTTTGTGTTCTCTACCTAGAAAGATTACTTATCAATTATCAATTACATGTCTGCATCTTGAGATGGCTAATTTTGAAACTCTTTGGATTACAAGGGTGGTCTGGTTAACAAATGGCATAGTCCAGGTTCTAGTATCACAGATTTTCACCTTGATTGAGCAAATTGTTAGACGGCCAGGTTAGTCTGACTTGAATTGGCATGGATTTTAAGATATGATTTCTCTTCCAGGTTAGTATAACTTTGATAGCCACTGGTTTCAAACGCCAAGAAGAAAATGAAGGCAGGCCCCTGCAGGTTCTCCATCCACCCTGGCCCCACACTGCATCTCTCTCTCTCTCTCTCTAAATACGTACATATATACACACACACATGCACATGAGCCATGCTCATTGTATCTATTATATATTGCCACTAAAAGCATTTAGTTGTGGAGTCATCACAATCATCAATCATTCCAAGTAAAAGTTTGCGTTGTTGTCAAATTGCAGGCAAACCAATTAGCATCAGGGGACACCTCCTATGGATTAAACCGACGGCCTACCACCTCCTTCACTGAAGGTGGTTCTGTTGAGATCCCTGAGTTCCTCAAGAAGAAAGGTCGATCTCGATATCCAAGAGCTTGAATAAATTTTGACAAATGCTCCCACATATCAAGCCTAAGACTCTTCTTTCAGCATTTTATGGTATATAACGGTAGGCGTTAGTTTCTTCGTGGTATCCCATGTGGTTTTAGATTATGAGACGATAAAAGAGTGTATGCTTGAATAGGATATACAATGCTCTAATAAAATGTAGATTGGTATTCAGTTGTATACTGCTGACCAGATGAAAGATATTACATGATGCCAGTCCCCACATAAGTACGATAGTTTCACAAGTTTTTGTCATGCACCTCTAAATGGTCTACATAGACATAACACATTAACTTTGTACAGCTTCGAGACGGCAAATAGTTATCTTTCGTTGATATTCAGGCACTTTGAGGCTAATTTCTTCCATGAGTGATTGCAGAACCTCTGGGATTGCCAGCCAGACAAATGAAATTCATTAAGTTAAGAGTCACATGATATACATATATCTCGTCTTTTGCATTGCCACTATAAACATAATACAAGGTTCAAGGAATGGAAAGAAATTCATCATCTTTTTTTTTTTCTTTTTTGGTTTTTTTGATAATGCAGAGATTCTTTCCGGTATCTGTAATAGCATTGCATGCCCTCGTAGTCATAACATAACTGTACGCCAGAAAGTTTCATTATGGTTTGGTCTGACTAAACTGAAAAGTTCCATTTAAGATGTCGATTTGGTTTTGGGTGTATGTAAAACCAGACGCTGAATAGATCCTTTGTTTTCCTCAACCAATTTTCATCTCATTCGTATTTGTTTCTTTGTTCCATTTAAATGCTTGGATGAGATATGATGGAATAGAGTAGGAATTGGTTAAAAGAAACAGAAGATCTTATCCCGATACTTGTAGACACATACTCAGTCCGTATTAGTTCTGACACTTGCAAGACCTACCTCTATTGTAACCCGTTTTTGTAGCTTTTCAATAATTTGGTTTCTTTTCATTCTTCAAGTTTTTGTATGGAATAAAAAGCTTTTCTTCTTCCAACGTCTCGGGAATGAACGGTGACTCATCAATGCTAATTGTAGGCTCATTGTGATATTAAAAAAAAAAAGTTAACATGATTGAGAAACTGCTATAAATAGGTTAATTGAACGTAAAAATAATATCATATCCTAAAATGTTACTTATGAAATTTTTAAATTTGAATCTTAATCCACCTTTTTGGTGTCAAGGGAATGAATGTTGTTCTTAATAAACAAATTAATAATGCAAAAAAGTGAAATAATAAAACACCTTAATTAAGATAAAATATTTTTAAAAATCTAATGAATTATTAACCAAAGAAACAAATGATTGAACTGCGATTTCCTTCTGGGGTCTATCATTAGCCACATCCACGTGAAAGGCGAGCCCACCATACCTCGGGAGGGCCTAATGGTGGGTTCTTTGTACTATATAGTCCAACTTGCTTACATTGCGATTCAAGCCTGTCAATAACGTAACACAGGGCACAATCCTATTGCATGATGCTCTCTAGCGTCGGCTCATACAAATTGTTTATGTAACTTGAATTATGATCTTCTAATTACAAAATGAATTTTACTAGTTAATCTAAGGCTCACCCTCATTAACCTAATAACTAAACAATCAAACCAATCTTCTTAATAATAATAATAATAATAAGATATATATATGTGTGTGGTTTGAAATGAAGCATTTGGAGGAGAAACCAAAACAGGCAGCCAGACAATACCAACGGCCGCACAATCCAGTGGGTAACGCCTACATGAATTTTAATCACAATCTCAATAAATGAGAAGAAGAAGAAGATAATGCTTCTAGATATTTCAATCAAATTACACAACTAAAACAACGTTTTATTCACATGTTATTTATGCAATCAGATTTTTCCCTTGCTAAATAACTTCTTTAAAACAATTAATTTATGGATTATTACAAAACACATATTTTCTTTAAATGTAAAAGATTTCAGATTTTGTTAATTTTAGAAATTTTCCTGATTTATAAAATTATTAAATATTTGTTATAATTTTATCTATTAAAAATCTCTCCTCCTATGCCATCATATTCGGAAAAAACAGAAGAAGGAAAACTTGAAACACCAACCTCACATTCCTCCAAAAATCAAAGCCCAGGAAATCCCTTGTCCTCTCCTTTTCCGATCCTTTTGTGTTACTAACAAAAAACATCAACTTGACCACATACATACTGTAGAATCCCAATCCCTAGAACATGACACGTACACTTGTCACTTGCCATACATAATAAACATGTACGAGGTGACGTGTAAACTGACTTCCCACCCGTTCTCTCCTCTTTTTTTATTCCCTCCCCCTCTCACACATACACTCCGTACATCATCCAAAAACAGAAGCAAAGCAAGCAAGCAACCGTGGTCAGATGGAGAAGAGAAAGAGCTTCGTCGCCTGTTCTCTTGTCAAAGAAAATCCCACTTCACTCAAAGCTCGTCAGTCAGAAGATGATAATCATGGCGACACAACTAGTCTATCCTTTAAAAGCTGTGAGCTTGGAGCTCATCACTCCAAAGATCAAGAAACAGTTTGGCGTTGTCTTCCCCAAGACGCCATGAACATCGATGACATGCATGAGAAGCCAGGTGGTCCCGAGACAATATTAGAAGAAGATGATTGTGGACGTGAGAGACTGAAGAGACACAGGATAGAGATGGCAGGTAGGGTGTGGATTCCTGATATCTGGGGTCAAGAGGAGCTTCTCAAGGATTGGATCGATTGTTCTGCTTTCGACTCTTCTTTAGTGCCTGGTGGGATTATGTCTGCTCGAGCAGCTCTTGTTGAAGAGGGAAGGAGAGCAAACTCTGGTGGATTACGGATACAATACAGGTGTTGAGTGCTGTTTTTTTTTTTTCCTTTTCCAATTATCTTTTTCATTGTTTTAGTCAAAAAATATTACTAGAGACTACTCGAGAAATATGTGATCATTGGTGATGGTTTTCATACACAAATTCGGCAAACTTGCCGAGTGGTCCTTGTTTCAGTGTTGATGCATGCCGTTGCTTGTGAGAAGAAATCGAATATACATTGCAGTTGCAACATTAATTAAACTGAAATGAAGAATTAAGCTAATTATATATGTACAGGTAAGTTCGAATTTTCAGTTTCCTAATCTCGATTAGAAGGCAATAAATATGCTGTATAGAAGCTCGGGATATCAAAATCATCGGTGGAGCTAAGGCTGTTGATGGCTTGGAAAATTGGAATGCATTGCTTTGAGTCTCAAACCTTTCAGATAGATGTGGTGCGAACTGTTCGGTTAATTGTAGAAAAACTCAATTTGTGATTAATTAATCACGTGGTGATAACATAACTGGATCGCTAGCTCAATATTTTCTTGTCTACCTTGGTCTCTTAACTGGCAGACGGTATTGGCGTTGAATCATCAAGTCTTTTCAACCATGGTTGGTAATATCATAATGCGTGCGAGTGCAAGGGAGAAAGAGAGAGCTGTTTTCTTCTTCTAGTTTAGGACGAGGTCGTGGCGAAGGAGTGGATAGTATAAAGATCACATGCAAAAGCTCAAAATTGTTAAACAATGGATTTCCTGTAGATGAAGTAACTCAGAAGTCTATACTTCACATTTCATGTCACTTTTCCCTTGTACAACTGTTGAATCTCATCTCGCAAGCAGGCAGGGCATTTCTACACCTTTATCAAATTATACACATCATGATAACTTGAGAAAACCTCAAAACGTTCTATCAGACTACAGTTTCCAGCTCCCATATCTTTATTTTTCCCTCATCACCTGCAGAGGCAAGTAGCCGATTCTCCTGACAATTTAAGAAAAAAAAGAACGGTAATTATCAAACAACTGAACAAGGTTTCAATGCATAGTAGAGGTTCATAATGTCAATTGTCATGCTTCATTCACACAATGACACTCCAAACATAAACTTGCTCAATTATTGGAAACCCGATCAACAGGTTGCATGCATTTTGGAACTGTAGATTTGAGTTAAAACTAATGTTTGCCGTAAGAACAATTCATATGCATGTCCTTGATTTCACTTATTTCAGACAGAATTCTTACCCCTGGGCTCCACTGCACTGAATTTATATCCATGTTATGAGCCTTTTCCTTCTTCAGGAGCAGCTTATATGATGGATTGCCATCCTGTGACAAACATGATTTACTTAGTACATACTAACTCAATAAACCGAGTATGGAGTCAAGAAAGTGAAGAGATCCAGGATTTTAAGTCTTGCACGATCGTGTACTTCATGAATCCACGTATTTATAGTTTTCCCTCTTAATCCTTTACATGCAACATGATCATGAATTATAACCTGCTAAAGATAAGGCTCTCACATGCAACGTGATCTCTTGTTTAAAACAAAAAAAATACAGCTTACCAGGATTCACTGAAAAGTTCATTCAGATCTTGGCATGTCGCTTACACAAATATCAAAATTGACAAAGTGAGATCCATACGGCCAATCTCCATATTTCTTGGCACAAGCATATTAATTAAATATGCCATTTTAATATTAGCACCTCTATTATACCTCATTTTTCAAAAAAAAAAAAAAGAGTGTATTATACCTCTACTTTTCAGGCAACACAGAAATAAGCAAACAAAATAGAACATGAGAAGGGTGTGCTTGATATATACAAGGGTGTCTCGGCCCATGATTGAAATGCCCAAAATGCAAAACAAAATGTTTACTCCTATTGTGTTAATAATGGCTTGAATCAATGGTTAAAATGAAATTGGACAAAGGAGATACATACCAAACCATCTTTGCTCTCCACAAAGAACCGGATAGCATCATCAGCTGCTCCACTGGCTATTATACCCTCCCTGGTCACAACCACACAGCATACATCTAATTTAGGATCAGACAATAGGTGAAATATCAAGGCAATGCAAGCAACATCAGAGTTATAGATTTAAACTTGAACAACAAATCTAAGAAGCCACTATAAAAACAAAGTTAAACTCCAACAAATGGCAAGTTAATCTCAACAAGTAAGCCTTTTATCTCTCCAGTTTCTATCTCAGAATCATTCCGGTTAACTTAACAAAATGCAAAATGACAAGTCATACAAATTGTGGTTCTTCTGTAATCTGACTGACGAGGATAATTAGCTTGTTTCACGCATACACCATGCCTATTGCCAATCCAATTGCTATTGATGAACCATATACAGAAAACAGTTTTGAGAAACATCAAGACAACATTAAACCTCTTCTTTAAGGACCATAGTGCTAACAAGGGCCCAGGGTGCAGGTAGAGCATACATTTCAGACAAGGAAGAAAATGACATTCGATTACAAATGTGTGCAAACGCAGGCCAGAATACTTGAAACTATCTGTTATTGGATCTTACTGACTTGTAAACACGAAAATGATGTTGAGCAGAGAAAACAAATAGAAGTATCAATATGAAGTCAGAAAACAAATCATCCTAGCAGATAACAATTCATGAACTGCAATTTGCAAAATTAAAACATAAAGCAAGGACGGATTGTGATCATTTTGAGAACTGAACGAACAATGAAAAGCCATAGTAACAGAAAACCAAATTGTAGCTACCTTGACCAATGAACTGAGAAAATAGTTCGATCATGATAACCAGTTATAGTGCAGAGATGATTCCTGCAAAGAAATCACGGGGTCACTTCAAACTTATTAATTCAGCACCTGAATCAGTAATAAGAAGATAATTCTCCTAATAAATCTAAATTTGTTTACAAAAGGATACTGATTATTCTGCATGAGACCATCATAATACACAATTTACTATTCGTGTATCAGTCATTTCAGTGATTGGCACACTCTTAACTTAATCCAGAAAGCAGCCCTACGGTAAAAATTAGAATGTATTTTAACTAATCTTCAAAGCTTGAATACAGTTTCAGCTATACAAAATTCCAAGAAAATCTGTAACAAATCCAATATACATTTTAAGTGCATGTTTCTCACCAAGGTACATGCTCATCAGCAGATTGCATCCTTCCAATATCTGTCCCCCACACCTTCAGTGTAAGATCATCACTGCAAAAGAAATGCAGCCTCCCTTAGTTCAGCTTCCCATATCCCTGATGTTTTTTCTTTGTGATATACACCAAGTGGCATTCTAACAAACAGATATTCTAGGTCAGCAATTATAATTTTCCTTAACGTACCTACAGGTGACCATTTTGTCCCCTTCAGCATTAAAAGATAGTGCCCAGACAGTAGAAGAGTGACCACTGAGAAAAACAGAAGCTGTGTATTAGTCAAATTTAAAATATGTAAATAAGAAATGTTGATAAGCCAACAAGTACATTATAAATAGAAAAAGGAAAAATAACTCTCAGATCAACATTGATCATCACTGATTATAGAACAAAGCAAAAGAACAGACCAGTTCATAACAGATAAAAAGAAACATGTTGAAAAGAGAAAGGACAAAAAAGGGAAAAAGAGTGAGTGAGTGAGTGAGTGAAAGTGAGAGAGAGAGAGAGAGAGTGTGTGTTACTTGTTAGATTCACCTAAGGTTTGAATACAGTGCCAATCACCTGTACCATCCTCCGCCCAAACCTGTGATTAACAAATTACCACTAAAATTTGCATATTGCTTCCATCTTATTGCCATATAGCAGGTATAAATCTTTAGTAATTATACAATTAAACAAATGAGAAAGACAGTTAGGGGTAGATAATACCTTAACAGTGTTATCATAGCTGCAAGAGAATAAGATATCCAAAGTCGGATGCCACTTAACCATTTTGACATCTTGTGTGTGCCCTTGTAACACAGAGGCACACTCAAACTCATTTCCTGGCATCACTTCCCAAATCCAAACAGTTTTATCTCGACTACATGTAGCAAGCAGAGACCCAGATGAATTCCATGACACACTTTTGACTTCATTTTCATGACCCTATTTCCACCAAAGGGGAAAAAATGGAAAAAGAACAACAGAAAAAGGACTTGTGTAATTCATTTTTGTTCTGGAATTGCTTTAACAACAATCAGAACTGAAGTTACAATTAATCTTCAGTTTACGACAGTAGTACCTCTAAGGTAGACACGCATTCAAAATCACCCCCAATATTCTCCCAAATGGCGGTTGTGGCATCAAAGCTGGCGGTAGCCAACAATTTCCCAGTGGGCGACCAGGCACAAGATCTAACAGTTCTGGTGTGCGTCTCTTCTAGTACTGCCTGCAAAACATCATGTCACAGTAAATTATCGTACAAAACAGCCGCCATACACATCAATACAACCTGCATCCATTATCAGCAATCCTAATGATCGCAAAATTAAAATATGAGACATCAGTACTAGGATAATCCGGCAGATGAGCTAACAACAGTTTCAGACAAAGGCAAAATTGTAAAAAAGCAATGATCAAGCCAAAAGAATACCATAAAATGATCAAAAGCGTCAACTTTCATCTGTAAAGAAATACACATAAGAAACCCACCAAGCGTGACCCATCAACAATACAAAGTCCAAGCAAAAATTAACCATGGGGAAATTAGAAAATAAAGAAAAAGGAAAAACCTTGCACTCCCAAGTACGAGAGATGCGACTCCGCTCCCAGATTCGGACAGTCTTGTCGCCACTGCAAGAAGCGAAGACAGGAGGAACGCCGGAAGCGGCGGTGGCCGGATTCCAGGCGAGACTCCACACCCGGTCAGTGTGACCCTGCAGTGTCTGAATCTCCCTCAGCTCCAAGTTCCCGTCGTACAAATCCATTCCACACAGAATCTACCAAAAGCTTTGAACCCAAATCTTATTCCTATTGTCTATAGCAATCGCAGCCAGCAAGACAAGACGAGAGCAACAACAAGTACAAGATACTAAATTTATAAAAATTGCTAATAGTTTGTTAATATTAATAAAAAACTAAACAGTTTAAAGAGAGCGGAGGACACGGACAGGACCCGTGGCCTCCTCGTGTCCTCCTAAAGATTCCTTTTTCCCCAACATTTTGCACCGAAAGCTCCAAATTTGCAAAGTTGGATAACAGTAGCAAGAAAGAGAAATATGAGAATTAGTGCTTATTGTATTGTTTTTCCAATGGTAGAGACAATAGCCTCTCGTCACCTCAATCTTCGCCGTCAACATACACTTAAAATTACGCTAATACGTACAATTTGAACAAGTTTGAGCCTTACTTTTACTTAGTAAGGCTCAAACTTTAATCTTTATTGAACATATAATAAAGATTAAAAAAAGAAAAAGAAAAGCTTGGCTTGGGCTTGGGCTTGGGCTTGGGCTTGGGCATTAGGTACATGGGCTTCATTGACTCAACAATTGCTAGGGGCCTGACTATGCCTGTCCCTTAGCTCGTCTTCGTCTTCGCGAAATTTCAGAAACAAACGTATCGCATCTTGGCTTGTTATCACAAACCCTAACTCACAATTCTCCAGCACAGAACACCGGAGTCAATCGCCATGGATTTCACGCCTAGAAGAACTCAGAAAGGGCCATTCGAAGCCATCTACAAGCTCATCATGCGGCGCACCTCCGTCTACGCCACCTTCGTGATCGCCGGCGCTTTCTTCGGCGAAAGAGTAACACCTTTGATTGCATTTCTTATCAAATTATCTTCTTTTCTTATAATGTCTCACTGATCTTCCTTTCGTTATTTACTTGATGGATCTGAGATGAATACTTTGCCTAATTGATTTGGACTTTTGATAAACCTGATGGTCAGCTATTGATAATGGCTTGTTTCACAATTATTTTGGATAAAATATCATCAAATACTGTGTACTTTGTTGAAAAATGGAAGAAAGACTAAAAAAATGTTGGCTTTTTCCATAATTGAATTGGATAAATGTCGTCAACTATTGTATACTTGCCTGGAAAATGGAAGAAAGATTAACAGGTGATAGTTTGTTACATAATTCTATTGGATAAATCGTATCTTGTGTAAGTTTGTTATAGAAACTGGTGTAATTTAGAAGTTGATTTTTCTGGGTGCAGGCTGTGGATTATGGAGTTCACAAACTTTGGGAGTACAACAATGTTGGGGTATGCCCTCTACTATCTCATATTTTCTTCATTTATTATGGTTTTTTATTGACCAGATGTAGCAACTTTCATTTGTGCTGTGAAATCCAAGTGGCATTTTTCCATTATAAACATTCGTCTTTTAAATCGTTATAAACATTAATTTCTCTTGTGCTTTTTCTTCATTCATGGTTTCTAAGAAATTAACGTTGATGCCATTTATAAGTCTAAGTTTTGGTGTGTCCTTATGATGTTTAATGATGTTCTTGCTTGAATACTTTACTAATTATGATAACTGCTAATTGTTACCATCAGCTAAAAGTGTGCATTTATCATGTGTGTTGTTGCCATTGTTGTGCCAAAGAATTTTTGAATCATGTAAAACACAATCAAAGGAACCACAAACAAGAAATGAGAATTCAAAGGACACAAAAATTTACGTGGGAAACCCAAGTGTCGGGAGGAAAACTCATGGAGCAAAAAGCCAAATTCACTATATTCAGAGGAGGGCACAAGGTGTTTTAAATCTCACACAACACTCTATTAGCACCACAAGTGTCTACTAGAGATTCACTCATGGCAAGTTCAAGACACTACAACAAGATGAAGGCATATGATCATGTTTCCTAAGTTCATGGGCATTTTCTGTCATGGCTCCTACTTTTCAGTTCTGTTCCTATTTTTGTAGTTGATTTTCTTTCCATGTTGCTAGGAGGTTCTCTTAGAGGAACCTAAGCCTATAACCTTAGGTTGCCAAAGGAAATACCCTTTCCATTCATCAAACACTACACAAACCCTATCTAAATCACAACTCTTGCAGACCCATAACCAGAGCTATCTCCAAGGAACATAATAGACTCTTACAAAGCTATCAAGAGGTTGTTAAGTTGGCACACACAGACACGTATATATTCTTAGCTGCATCCTAATTATTGATTACACTTTACACTAGTATTTGACATGGGCCTTTTGTACATGAAGTAACTTATTGCTCCTTAGGCTCCTAAGCATATGTTATTACCTTATAAGCGTTTGGCTGTAACTACATAGTTATTCCCTATTCCATTTTGGCTGAGATATTTGAGTGATTACTATTTGATCCTTTAGCAGTAGAGACAAAAACCATTGCAAAACTTTTAGTTTGTCACTTTGATTTTTTCAGCGTCTCTCAAATAAATATCCGATGGTTATTGATCAATCTTTCAAGCATTTTGGAAGACACTTGTGTCAACATTTGTCTTCAAAAAGAAGGGTCTACTGACTTTGGTTTCCTGTAGTTCTTAAGTCCTTTGTTGCATTATTATTGATCATCATAAAATTTTTTTAATTGGTTGCATTCTGTTTAAATCCTTAATGAGCCTAACTCAAACCACAGTGCTTAAATTCTCACTTCAATCCCCTTCTTCACATAAGTGTATGATTTTTTTTTATTGCATTTATTTTATATGTTGCAACTATTTCTGGGAACAAATTTGAAAGTCTAAGCTGAGTTCCCCGGATGCCATATCTTACACACCCTATAATTCTGTAATCTTTCTTATTTACAAAATTTATTATCGTGGGCCATCTAGATTGTGGATCATTAAGATTTTCCATGTTTAATTTTCCTGGAGTTTAATACTAGATTAGGACATAATCATGCATTTGCAGCAATCAATTTATCAATTCTTACTGATTGCTAACGTATTGAAGAGGTTGAAATGCCCAAACGGAATATTATATTTGTCAAGGTAGTTTAACACAAACTTCATTTGATCTTTCCTTTTGGTTTGCTACAGAAGCGATATGAAGACATTCCAGTTTTGGGGCAAAGGCCATCAGAAGAATGAGTCAATTTGAAGTTGCATGTGGAAGATTTGGAGAGGGCATCTATATTGTAGGTATAGTTTTTCATTGTTGCAATAAGTATAATTCGTTGGGGTACACCAGATCGGCTTCTTAAACATGGTTTCCAGTTTTTGGCTTTAAATGGGTTAAAACCATACTAGATTATAATCATTTGGTCGAGAACGTTGCACTTTGGACGTTAGTTTCGTGATTGCTTTGTTTGTTTCCGTTGTCTGGTGTTCGAGAGTGCTACAATTCAGTGGGTCATCCTTCGTATTCATTAAAAATTGATGTATACTCTCAACGAGTTTGGTCGGATGTAACTGTTGCCATATTTTCCAGAGATTTAATTCGCGCCTAACCGTGCAAGCAATTTTATAAGACTCTCTACGCTTAAGCTATTGCCTTTCTTTCCTCCTCAAGTTTGTGGCTTCTGGTTCAGACTCGTCTTATGACAAACGGGGCGTTTAGTACAAGTGTTGGACGGGTTTGCCTTGTAATAAATCATGCCGAGTCATATGATGACTTTCAAAAGTTCCCGCAATCATATCCTTAAGTTGCTTTTGATGAAATTGCAAAAACTCGAGTGAGTTTTGGATTCAAGTGAAACTGAAATAAAAAGTTTGATGTGAGGTCGTGCGGAGAACTAATCTATAACTGAAATAAAAGTTTGATGTGAGATCGCGCAGAGAACTAATCTATCTGTTTTCTATCGAAGTTAGTGAAGTTGAGAGGGCTGCAGAAAATCAAATCCGATGTGATGGTGTTCATCTAATATACCAGCCACCAAAGCGAAGTAGAAATATACTTGAGGAAATGATCAAGGAAAGTAATGACACAACTGTTGGTCCATTTATGAGATTGTAAAATGTACTGCTAATTTAAGTTGTAGCGATCGTCAAAGTTAAAACAATTGGAGATAAGAAGAAAAAGCCTCATTAGATAATCGACATACAAGGAATTGGCAAAACAATTGGATACAAAAATGCTACTCAGACAAAACACCATATGAATGATAAATTACAACATTAATAAATCTAGCTGCCAATGTATCGGATGGTGCGGCAAGTGTTACTGTTTCGCCATGAAAGAACTCTTACAACTACATCCACCAACTGCACTTGGATTTGTGGTCACCTACGCGTGAAATCAGAATTTAGAGCTCAAACCATTAATGGAACAGTAGTCAGTGTCAAAAACTTGAACTGGCAAGCCTGTATGAGGCATCAAAGCTAATTGCCAGTCTTTGGGGAAAAAGCTAAGGATGTAACCATTATCCTGTACCCAAGTAATGTAATTGGATTATTTCCATTGCATTAACTATATCTTTCAATAACGATCTTTTCCTTAGCATTCTAGCAGTCCAATACATGAAGGATCACTTCAATTTGTTGATAACCAAACAAGTGTTTCATTCTTTTCCCTTTTCCATTTCCCCATTCTGTTACGTTATGATCACCAAAGTAAAGAGGCAAACCAGAAGAAGATACAAGCTGGCATTGGTCTTCTTCTGTTTTTGATGCAATGTGCCATAATGAAAAGTGCATTTTGGAACTCTTCTAACAAATCAAGATTCAGGCTCTGCTAAAGGCATGGGGTACACAACAATGGAGAGAATGTAGGTATATTACTCAAGCCAGCATAAGAAGCAAACTTGAAGGGTCATCAGATGGAAGCATAACAACTTATCAACTACAGGCTCTTAAGAATAAAAATTTGACAAGCACAAACTGGTGGAACATTGAAATGAGAATAACTTCAATGAGTTTTCAAGTTCTTCTTTTACAGCAATCTCTTGAATCCTCTATCCTAATACCTTGTACAAAATCATTGCATAAAAAGGGAAAACGAAATGGCTTACAACGAAAGCTGAGCGGATGAGTTCCTCAACATAGTCAACGGTGGCCCCTTTGACAAAATCATACGAAACATTGTCAATTGCCAGTTTAAATCCTCCCCTTTCAAATATTCTGTGAGAATAAGATGAAAGCATTAGAAAACTACAAATTGTAGATGCATTTAGTGTCTTCCCTACAGCAGCAACAACAACAAAAACGAAAAGCAACAAGAACATGAAATTT
The DNA here is from genome assembly GCA_027563595.1 of Erythroxylum suave. Classification (NCBI taxonomy): domain Eukaryota; kingdom Viridiplantae; phylum Streptophyta; class Magnoliopsida; order Malpighiales; family Erythroxylaceae; genus Erythroxylum; species Erythroxylum suave. The sequence goes on along the minus strand of JAOSBN010000005.1, from coordinate 41,812,713 downwards.
TAAATCGTATAAACCTGTCATCAGGATTAATTTTATCATCCAAGTCAAAAACATATTGGAAACCAGAACATCCACCAGTTTCCACGCCTAAACGAAGAATTTTGCTCCCCGTTGCTCCTTCACTGGAATGCAGTTCTTTCATCCTCTGCAGGGCAATTTCAGTGTTGATAACAAAGCTAAAACCCAAAATACGTGCAAGACACTGGAATCCCAAAGTCTTCGTCTCAGCCAATCCTAAAGCCAATTAAAGTCTACATACATATCCAGGTTCCTCAGAATATTGTCGGTGCATCATGGATTTGTGAAACCAATACACAAGCTCATAAAATTACGCTATATCAAAGCCCTTTTCTGCAAATACCAATATAAATAGTTGACAGGATTACTTAGTTCCCCCCTCCGGTTTTCGGATTCTAACCAAAAAGCAAGCATAAATAAAATGAGAAGACAAGAATCAGACAAAAAGAAACAAACTTTGTTTCCTGGGTTCGTTACACAAATGGAACGAAATCCAAAAAGAAAATCGCAACATGAACACAAAACAGAAAGTTTCCAGTACGAACCCGTTAAAAGCGACAACGCCAAATTTCTAAACCAATCAGAAAATAGATAGTAAAAAAGAATTACTCGAACACAATTATCAGATAAGTGAACGGAATCATCATCCACAAGAGAAGGAGCTTGGGGCAGAGCGGAAGAAGTGCTAAGAAGCCTGTGGTTTTGCCGAATCTGGTTGGTGAAGAATGGCATTAAGCGATGAATCAACGACGATCTCGACATGGCTCTAGTTTCTTCTCTTAAAGCATCGTCACTTTTAGCTCTTTCTCGCGTAGTAGTATCTAATTTCTTTAATTTTTAACGGATTCTAAGTTTTCAAAAAAACATGACAGAGAAAGAGAGCGTTACTGGACGAGACGGTAAGCTCCGAAGCCGAAGAGCTTGTGACGCTTGTCCCTGCCAACCGTCCCCCAGTTAATAATTAAATACCAGACTTTCGTGACGTGCGCCTTCTTTAACCACTTCACGGTGGCCGGTGGGTCAAATAACTTTTATTTTTTCAATTTGATAATAACTTTATATTAGTTAAATTTAAATATTTTAACTTCTTTTTGTTAAATTGTTAATTTTGTTCTGAAAAATAAAAAATAATTAGTATAGAATAGAATATTTTAAAATATTAATTATCTAAAATAATATAATTTTTAAATTTTAGATAGAATTATAACATGTGATTGTTTTGATAAATTTTCATGTCAAATTAAGTTTGTATAAATTTTATTTTCTATTAATATAAATTGCATTGCCAAACAGTCAATTTTGATTTGTTCTACTTTAATTTTACACTTTTTAGGCCACTACCCTCCTTATTAAATTTGAACAAATAAGTTAATTTTTAAATATCTCTCAATTCTTTGAATGCAAAATATTTGATTCATCAATTCACTATAAAATATTTATAAATAAGATAATTTTTAAATCTCTCCTCAAATTTTCACAAATTAGAGAAAATATTTAAAATAAAATACTATAAAAAAGTTACTAATAAAAATATGTTCATCAATATGTCATAAATATTGGTATAACAACAACAACAATTGTGGGAGTCTAATATGAAATTTAAAGAAGTCCAGTAGTACATAGCTTTATTCCTATCTAATAGAGATGTTATATTGATATAAATATTGGTATAAAAGTAGCTAAATTATTATTGCACTTTTAAAGAGATATGTATAGATTTTTAAAAAGGGTTATATAACTTTTAATTTAATAAAAAATTATTTGAAAATTTTTATTAAAAAGTTATATGTTAATTTTTCATATATTAAAATTTTTTGTTTATATAAAAAATTTAGAATTTACCGTCTTAATTTTTTTAATTTAGATATAGTGTTCGTAATTATATGAATTCATTTAAATTTAATCTATTTTTTTAAATCATAATATTAGTATTAAATCAAAGGATGATAAATGGGAAATATAGGGAGTGATTTATTATTTATGTATAAAAATTGTAGTTTCTTTGTATATGACTTCTTTAAAAGCCTCTCAAATCTTAACAAGTTTGTTGTCATTTCATCGAACAATTAGTATGCATCACACCCACTACATGCCTGAAAAGTTCAATAAAAGCCATTCTAGTTTATTGATTTGGATTTGTTTGAGGTTGACTTTGCTTGACTATTAGGTTATTTCAGTTTCAGGCAAACTGTATTTCTTTCTTTGCATTAATTTTCAGTGAAAAATAGGTGTTTTACATACTTAGGCTTCCTTTTGAAACCAATGATTATATTTGATGTTCATTTGTTTTAAAAGAACATTATTGGTTATATTTTGATCTTTAATCTTATAAACATAAAATGCTTGTCAGTTATGAAAGGTAACTTAAGGAAAACTTGATTATTGTCATATAAATTGACCTTAAACTAGGTCGTGGATATTTGTCATCCACTTCTTAATCTATTACATCACTTTGTAAAGATAATCATAAGACGTGTAAAAAATAGGATGAGGATGAAGATCGTAGCAACTACAGATGAAAAGAAAGGTAAGAAGTGGAACCCTTCACAGTGAAGTCACAGTAAAGAGAAGAAATGATTTTACAACTTAGGGGTTATGACTTTGACATGAGTAGCTCAGGCAGCTTAAGAAAATGCCCTTGAAAAGTTGATTCATTACAGAGGGGTTGTGAATTTGCGACTTCATTCTATAGCATGCATTGGTGTCATTGATATATGGTTGTTATGGTACTTTAAGTCATATACTGTTAGGAGACGAATATACAACTCTGAAAAGATCAACCAACTATTAACAATAAGAAAGAACTCTGCTTGTTGCAGCAACAGAAATATATGAGAAGAAACTAAATGATGAAACAAACACCAAGATTTAATGTGAAAAATCTTCAGTGTAAAGAAAAAAATTACGAAGCAAACTGAAAAACAAATCCACTAAACTTAATAAGAATTTATAGAGAAAGTTGATCTCTAACCCTACAATAATAAGTTGTCTCACAAAGTTTCAAGATTGAAACCAAAATTACTGACAATCAACAAACACTTAAATCAATCCCTAAGGCAAACAAGGATAAGAATCTAACCCTCTTTTCCCTCTCACTATTTTTCCTCACTTTTGGACATTGTGATAACACTCTTTATCTCTTACGTGGAGCAAGGCTCATATGAGTTATTTATAGGCTCCTCTGGCTTGATAGCTAAGTCAAAAGTCTAACTGAATTCAACTAGCTAGATCATATCTTATCCTAATCAGATAACATCATATTATCCAATAAGATGACATACCCATCTAAATTGGACTCTATCTAATAAGATTTATCTACATTACAACTAACAAGTTAAAAGATTACATCTATCTACGAATGATACATTCATATCTATAAAGAACCCTACTATATTTAGATGATCCTCTTATATAGTCTTTATCTTTTAAAGCTAATGTTTATCTACTGTGATCTTATATGCATTGATAAGTGTAGATTTACATATATTTTATGTGTGACTATTGCATGGAAAGTACATGTGAACTAGGTTTTTCATCTTAATTTTGCATGATTGTGTATATGTTATCCTTGTTTTAGGCATTTTACATTGCATGTGGCCATGTTAGTGTTTAATTACATTATAGTATTTTTGTACCATCATTTTATACAAGTTAGTGTGTTAACCTTACCATTGCATTCAATGTGTGCATGCATAAGTCTCGTTATGTGTGTTGTTATTTTGTGTATTAATTGGCATGTGTTAAGGTTATGATTAAGTGCTTATTTTCATGGTTTATTGGTAGGTTAAATGGTGCAATTAAGTGAAGAAAGCATGGAGTAAAATATGGGACATTATAATAGGAATGTGACATTGGTGGTCACAGCTGTGACCTTGCTAGTCATGGGAGTGACTTAAAAATTTGGCTGGCACAAGTAAGAATAATTAATTGCATAAAATCAGGAGGACATGTCAGGATAAGAGAAGAAACACGTGAGTGGGTTGGCATAAGGAGAAAAGGTAACAAAAACATTAGAAAGGGGAGCAAAAATGACGGTTGTTGAGGTTTGGTATACCAGACACGTAATAAGTCATTTAGGGCTACATAAAAACAAAGAAAGGAGGCCAAAAAAGTAAGAATGTTGTAGGAGAACATAGTTGAACAAAGAAGGGGAAGAAAGGTGGCATTTGGACCTACTCATCTGGGGAGAACACCAAGGATTCTAAAGTTAAACCAAAATTGTCTGGATTTCTAGCTTGCCAAAATTGTCCAGATTTCCAGCTTGCTTCCTCATGCAATAATTTTTTGCCATCTTTTTCTCACCTTTTTTCTTTTATTTTTTTGATTTATTGTATGCACAGAAGTTTAAACCTGTATTGATGTTGATTGAATTGTGTTTGATGGATTGCTTGGTTTTTTTAGGATTAGTCTTACTTAACCCGTGTAAGACTTCACTTTTGTGCAATGTGATGATCGTTTATGTATGTTATGGTGTTTGGATGCTCATGCTTAGTCTACATCGAGATATAAGGTTAAGAAATATGTTGTGAGCGTACCATGAGAATGGGCATTCATGTAAGACATTCCTTTTATCAAGGCTCTTCATCATTTACATAGAGATATAGGATGTGATTTAGCTATCGAAAGTGGTAATCAAATCTAATTAACGACTAATTTAGGAATGGAGGTTGAGAGACACATACTAGATTTTAATCATTATTTTAGGATTATTCGGTCTAAGTATTGAGAGAGAAAGGGCTAAGACATTAGAAAATACTTAGGACTAAACACGATTATATTGACAAAAATTGAAAGATTGCATGAGATAGTAAGGGTAATAATAAATTTAGTTATTTGATTTTTCCAATTTCAGCATCGGATCCTCTTGTTCATGGCAATCTTAATCATGTGACTTTTTCTCCTAATTGCTATTTTTATTGTTTTAATTGGTCATTAATTAATTGCTCAAACAAAGTTTAATTTAAACTACTAAGGTGACTACACAAATCCTATAGGTTCAATACCAAGTATATTACGAGACGATCGACACACTTGTAGTATTTGGGAAAACAAGTAGGATATCCAAGATCACAAAATAGGGTTGGACACTCAACAATCTCCACCTCCAACCTAAATATGGGAAAGACATATTATTCTTATTCATCTTTTTGAGATACATCCTGATAAGCTTACGACAAAGCCCTAGTTTATTTTCAGGAACTACTTTATTCAACATATCAGTACCATTCAAATTCATGTGAATCTTCTTCAACATTAACTATTTCTCTTCTATCACACACCTCAATCAATGATATCTGATGTCTAAAAAGAGATTGGATGTTGGAACCCGTTGTCGAAATCCAACTACTTAAACCTAAACTGTCATAACTTGTTGCTTTTAACTCCGATTTGGACAATTCATACCTTCCCGAAAAGATAAGAAGACCCTCTACCTATTTTATGAAGGACACAAGA
>JAOSBN010000005.1:41774064-41807141 GCA_027563595.1 Erythroxylum suave | reverse complement strand
TATTATTATTATTATTATTATTATTATTATTATTATTATTATTATTATTATTATTATTATTATTATTATTATTAAAGAGAAAACCACAAATTGCTATAAAAATACTATGACTACTTCAACCATAAAAATTAGTATAAAAATACCCTAACTATTTCACCATAATACCATGATTCATTTAAAAAAAATCACACCTCCATATAAAAATACTAAAACGTATTCAAATAAGTACCACATTATTTTTGTTGATCATAATACCAAAAATGAGTTTAAAAATACCATGACTCCTTCAACATAATACTATGATTCATTTTAAAAAATATCATGCCCCCATATAAAAATACTAGAACATATTCAAGTAAGTACCACATTATTTTTATTAATGAAATACCATAAATAAGACAAAAAGATACCATGACTCTTCAAAGAGAATGTAATGGTTTATTTTTTAAAAAAATTGCCTTTACATATAAAATGCCATGCCTTTTAAACCACAACATGTCATATGTTACTTAGCATAAAAATGATGAGTGTTATACTATATAACTCTTAGCCAAGTCACCTGACATTGTTTTCCTATTCTCCATTACAAACCTAACACAGAATAATGTTAAAGGGTACGAGTAAATTAAAAACCAAATATTAGATGGGTATGTTATACTTTTCAAAAATTAGGGATTAAAGCGAAAAAAAGTCTAACTTACAGGAGGTTCAATGTAATTAACTCTAAAGACAATGCTTTCACCTAAAGTTCAAACTCAGGTAAGTTTTGAGCTAATAAGATGATGTTGAAAGATTAAAATTGATAAAGCAACAATCAATTGAATAACACCAACTTTATTAAAGTTCCTAACATTTAATGACATCTTGGAATGTTTACTATTAAAAAATATTTTAGTTTAATGACATAGATAAGAAGCTATTAATCCATGTCTATATTGTATATAACTTTGATTGAAAATTTTATGATAATTACTTAAGTAATAATTTAGCATTAACTATAGATCTAAAAACATACATAAACTTTATTAAATCTATAACTTTAGAAAATAGTAGATAAATTATTGAAGTCTTCAATTTGTAACAATAGATAAACTATATAATTATGAATAGTTTATAACAATTTATGAAGTTTCCATTTTTTTCATCCATAAAGAATGCAAATTTGACTGGAATTTCAAAGATATATGTATAGATACATGTGTTTAAGTTTATAAAATATCATTGACAATTTAAAACACTCCTAAATTTGATATAATATATAAATTTATGCATTATGCATGTATGCATAAATCAATCACTAATAATGAAATTGAAAGTACTAAACACCTAAATATAATCTTATATGCTCTAATAAGAAATAAAGGTACAAGCACATTCTTGTTTTATACTATATACTATAGCTTATATGCTCCAAAGAGGAATAAGAGTAAATATAACCAAGCAACAAATAAATTGATTATTTAATTTCATGAAACAATATATAAATAGGTTTAACTTCTTCAAAAATACTAATGGAACTTGTAAGACTACAAATTACATATAATGCAATAATCACATACTTTTAACATAACTTTGGATTAACAAATTTAATGTAATTGAAAGTTATAAAACCCTAGATATACTCCTAATTACATTACCTAATCATCAATTTGATGAAATTATGAAAATTTACAATAATATTTGAAGCCCCCATATTGAATCCATAAAGAATGCAAATTTGACTAAATTGTCATATCTAGTACACTCAACCATAGTTTCCCTATTATTAGGTAAATTCTAGCATGAATTTTATGAAATCAAATATTTTATTTCATAAAGCTAAGATATTTCTGTCTTACTTATAGTTAATTTCTTTTCACAATTACAAACATCCATGTAAAAACATGACCATTATCGCAATTGTGTTCAAGGTTGCATTTTACCCACAAACTTAACTGAAGAATAATAAAGGAATAAACACGGCCATACTGAAGACCATATACAACTTCAAATCTATAACAGACGTTAACATAGGCATATAATAGTTTCATGTTTTATGGGCATGTGATACTATAAATAAGTGGTATTTAGTGGAATATGAGATCTCATATGCTCATGTTCCCTCATACACTTACGTTTGATGTACAGCTAACTGCTTCTGACAATTACAAACATCCATATAAAAGCACGACCATTATTATGGTTGTGTTCAAGGATGCATTTTACCTACATGCTTTTTTTTTAAAAACCAGGGCGGAACCTGGTGGGGGTTTTACCTACATGCTTAATTAGAGAATAATAAAGGAATAAATATGACCATTCTGAAGACCATATGTAACTTCAAACCTACAACAAAGATCAACATAATCTTATAAAACTCCTATGTTTTACGAGCATGTAATACTATAAATAAGTGGTCTATAGGGGAACATGAGCACTCAAATGCTCATGTTCTCAACCATTTACGCTTACTTATCGAGCCTATCTACTTTATGTTTGAACATGAAAAAAAAAATAGTAACCATGTTTTATACATAGAATACCCCAATTTCACAAAATGCATTACCTTAGCCATTTCTAACTTATAAAAATTTTAACCTAATAAGAGGAAATTAAAAGTTAACAAATCTTAAACTAACTTCCAATTAAACCAAAAAACACTAACTTTTTCGAAATTAGTGTATTTTTAACTTTGAGTCATTTCTTTAAATAATGTTAACATATATGTAAAATATATTGAATTATGCAAGATTCTATAACAAAATACATAAAGGGATCTTTTAAATTTAAGAAACATTGGACTTTATAACTAATAACACTGATAATTTGAAACTTCCCAGATTTACATAATACATGAAGTTTAAATTATTAACATTTACATAAATATATTAGATATAATGAAATTGATAATACTAAAACTCAATTATACTAGTGCCTCTATTCTCTATAAAGGAACAAAACTATAAAAGGATCTTGTTCAAGGTAGTGTATAGGCACAACTGGTTGACCCGAAGGTTAACATTTGCACAAAAGACTCATGATATAGAGACCAACACAGGCATAAAACACACATGTTCTTTAAGATGTGTACTACTCCCCATATGCTTTATAAGGGAACATAGGAAGGAGCATCCTTATCTTAGACCACATGTACTACTCCTTATCTTCTCTAAAGATACACAAAAGAGTTAACACAATTGTGTTTTTAATGTACATAAGTGATCCAAGGCTATCGAAAATTATTTACATTAATATGCTAATACCTCAAATTAAGTAGGGTGCTTGTAAGTGGATGGATAACCTTAATATACTATTAATTAACATTATGGAAGCAATTAATGAAGAATATGATTTACATCATGAACAAATAATGAATAACATATCGCATACAATATTTTATATTTTTATTCATAACTATAACAACAAATAGAGGAATATAACTTCAATTGTCATATATTATCATTCATTCAAAGTTTTGGTTCTTCTTTTCACAACTCACCAACTACAATATAAGTTTGCCTTCCCACATTTGGTACCTAAACATATCACCATTTTTAGGATTGTTGTCAGTATAAGTGGCAGAAGTTGAGCCTATAACCTATTCAAATTTTGGTAAGAAATTTTCTATTAAACACAAATACATTAGTACTTTTGTATATTATCTATTTCAGACATTCATGATTGTTTATACATATATATACCAAATCAAATAACATATTTTACATATTGATTAAATAGAATCAAATGGATATAATGAGCAGTTGGTACAAGTAAGAGTAGAAATTCTAGCAAAGGCCAAAACACACAAAAATGGTAGTTCCATCAATTAGTTCAACATGGAAATCTTCAAGTAGAAGGGAATTGAACAAACACAAAGGGGATTCTTCCCCAAATGATTCTATTTTGGAATGTTAGAGGGTTAAACTGCCCTTTTAAAAAAGATACGGTTAAAAAGATTGTTTTGGATAAAAAGCCTTAAATAGTAGGTCTCCTCGAAATGAAAATAAAATATGCTTATATGGTATACGTCTTGTGACTTTTTGGAGCAAATTGGTAGCCTATTTCAATTCATTCCTTGCATTATAATGGTCAGATCCTTTGCCACTACAACTTTAATAAAATTACCATACAAGTAGTTACAGAAACTAAGCAACTCATCCATATGCATTGCAAGCTGATCAGGACCTCTATTGAATTTGATCTATCATTGATTTATGCTTCTAATTTCCAATTCCAAAGAGCCACTCTATAGAATAATTTATGGTCCTTGATAGCTACTTCATGGCGTTTAATGGGAGACTACAATTGCATACTCACTGATAATGAAGTATAAGGAAGAAGAGGGTTTCACACTACAACAGGACATAAGTTAGCTTATTTGTTTTATAAGGCAAAAGTCACTGATCTAAGATATTCACAGAGGATATTTACTTAGTCAAACAAACAACAAGGCCAGTTTTTTATTCAGATAAAACTAGATAGAGCTTTGGTCAACCATCTTTGGCTAGATCAATACCCTCACTCTTATGCTGAATTTGGAGAAAACTCTTTCTCAAATCATTCACCTATTCACCTATCAGTATCCATAACATCTAACCGGTAAGAAAGCCTAGGGTTCCATTCCAAATCTTTAATGTCCTTTCAATGCAAGATGGGCTTATGCAGTTAGAGGAATCTTGTTGGAACTTAACTATGGATGGGCATAAATCCTTTTAGCTTATGCAAAAGCTTAGAAGAGTTAAACAAGCACTTAAAGCTTCCTCAAAAGCTAATCACAGGTAGACTAAAGTCACCCAATAGTTACTAGAGGAGGCTAAACAAGTTGGCCATCTATCTCCTCATAATAATTTCTTGAAACAGAATAAATGTGCTAGACTACAGGCTCTTCAGGATGCTTTGAACTTGCATAATTCTATCTTTAAACAAAAAGCTAGAATCAATTAGGTTAGTGATGGAGACTCAAACACTAAATTCTGTCATACTTCTCTAATTGCTTGAGGAATAGAAATACAATTGTGGAACTAAAAGACTCCTCAGGATCCTCGGTCAATGATCAGAAATCTTTATTTAGGCTTACAAAGGAATTCTTTTTACAACTTATAGGCTCTGAAGATAGTGCTTGTGATACTGACAATGTTAAGGAACTCTTTGATAATCCCCATTCACAAAAATACAAGGAATCACTTTATGCTCCATTTACCAGCTTGGAGGTACAAGAGATCTTATTTAAACTACATCCCTCTAAATCTTAAGGGCCTGATGGGTTCACAGCAGTATTTTGTTCAACCAACATGGGAGATTATTAGCAATGTGTTTAAAGAAGCAGTTCTAGAATGTTTATCCTCTTATATAATGTTAAATGAGATCAATCACACATATATGTGCCTGGTTCCTAAAAAACTGTCTCCAAATACATTGGCAAATTATAGACCCATCTCTTGTTACAGCACAGCCCATAAGATAATTGCAAAACTCCTCGCTAATAGATTGAAGAAGGGATTATCATCAGTAATCAATCATACCCAAAGTGCATTTATATAAGGCATATGCATAGGGGATAACATACTACTTTTGCAAAAGATCTTAAAAGATTATAACTCTGGGAGAAAAATTAAAAGTTGTTGTTAGAAGATATATTTCTTTAAGGCATTTGACACGGTCAATTAGTAGTTCATCCAAATTTGCCTAGAAGCCCTTGAATTCCCTACAAACTTCATTGCTTGGATTTTGATGTGTTTAAAAAGTGCTTCAACTAGTAAACTGGTGAATGGGATTCCGACTAATCCATTATATTGTGCTAGAGGCATTAGACAAGGGAATCCTCTTTTCCCTTATATAATCACTTTAGTTATTAAAGGTGTCTCTCAACTCATCAACAAGGTTATTAATACCAATGGTAGGTTTCATTATTATGATAAATTTAGAAGTTCCAAGCTTACCCACTTGATGTTTATGGATGATTTGATATTACTTTCAAGATCAGAACCACAATCTATAAGGATGCTAAAGGATCTTCTTATGAAATTCTCTAAATGGTCAAGTCTGAAGGTGAATGTCAATAAAAGTAGTTTGTATTGCTCTAAAGATGTGAGGAACTCTATAGAACTCTCCAGTATTATAGAATTACAGCTCCAAATGCTTCCTCTCAAATATTTGGGGGTCCCCATTTCGTATGCCAAGCAAAAGTATTCAGATTGTATTCCACTTATAGAAAGGATCAAAGCTCACATAAATTCTTGGCAGAATCGATTTTTGTCTCTTATAACTAGGGTTACTCTAATAATTTTGTTTTTGGAAATCTATATGTTTATTAGATATCCCATCTCATTCTACCCTTAAAAGTAACCAAGGAGATAAATAGCATCTTGAAAGCTTTCTTATGAACTGGGAATTCATAGAACTCCAAAAAAGCTAAAGTCAAATAAAGTGAGGTGACTATTCCTAAATAGCAAGGGAGTTTGGGATGATCCCTATATCTTTGATGCAAAAAGTGCTTCAATGTAAATGAATTTAGAGGCTCTTTGAAGAAAAAAATGCAATATGGGTTAAATGACTACATGAAACATATCCTAAAACTGAATGCTTTTGGAAATTGCCTCCCTTTAAGGAATTCTCTTGGTTCTTCCAACAAATGTTGAAACTTAGACAGGTAGTGTTTCCTTTGATTCAGCATGTTTTAGGATATAGGTAGAATATTTGGGTTTGATTCGATAATTGGACAAAATTTAGTCCTTTAATACAAAGGTCTAAATTATCTGGACTTACAAATAGACTTCCAATTAAATCCAGAGCATTTTCTTTGATGAATCATAAGCAATGGGCAGGAAACTTAAAACCATTCAATTTATTAGTGGGTTATCTACCTCAGATCCTTTATACACATAGAAAAGATGCAGTTACTGAGTTACTAAATACCTCAGGGACTTACTAACAAGTCTTGCTACAATTCTTTACAGGAAGGAGGCAGGAATGTTCCTTGGTACAATCTTCTATAGAAACGTTATCTCAATCATAAAGCATCAATTTTCAAATGGATGGTAATAAAGAATATGATTTGTACGAAAAATAGATGGTTTGGAACTTATGGCCTTACATGTGAGCTTTGTAAGGAGAATGAAGAAGATAGAGATCACTTATTCTTTCAATGCAGCTACTCTAAAGTAGTTTGGAGCATAATTTTACACCTGCTTTTGGTTACTTGCATCAATTATGATTAGATATCAACTCTTAATTGGATTATGTACATAGTGACTCAGAAGGAGCATGATACCCCTCAGTACAAAATAACCTTCACAATTACTATTTACTCTATATGGAAGGAACGTAACTGGAGCATATATAGGTAAGAAGAAGTTGACCAGTATAACCTAGCTGATGACCCCATCAATTGAATCAGAGCCATCCTTATAGCTAAATCTGGTAAGCAGGCACTATCAATAAGAATGATGACAGTTGAAATATGTAACCATTATTGTTAGATTTCAATTGCTTATATAAGTTGGTTTGTAAGTTGAAGTACAACATGAAACAGTAATATTGTGATAGCTTTGATATAGTTAATTCAATCAGTTATTCAAATTTTAAAAACAATTGGGTATGCCAACCTCTGTACCTTTTGAAATCCCAACTTCCTCCCTTATATCCTCCTCTAATAACTAATAATCTCAGGTTGAGCTGCTTTTCAATCTCTAAAAACAAGCCCGTTTGGAATCCTTATCCCTCAAGCTTGCCCACCTCCTCCAGCACTCACCTCTCCTCACCTCGACTCTCGCACCCTCCTTAATCTTCTCACCTGTGACGACTACTATCTTTATTCCTAACTCTTTCCTTCCATTTGGTCTTCCCTCAAGTTTATTCTTCTCAACTTTGTTCAACATGAGTAGACCATCAATTCTCAATAAGTTATGCGATACCATTCCCGAACTTGCCTATAACATTTTTCCTAAGAACTGATGGGTCTAGTTGCTTTCATTCATATTCCAACGCATGTTGTTCGATTCACTCACATTTCAAAAATCCGCATTTTTGACATTAGCCCAACTATCACAGTAAATTGGTGGCACTTTATGTTCTTGCAGTCTTTAGGAATTCTCCCATTTCAACGTTAAGATTATGGCTTTGAATATGGTCATCAATTTTATCTAATAGTTCATCTAATCAAAATGTTATTGGGTTCATGTTGCAGATTGCAGAAGCTAAGAGAGGTAAAGAGAAATATAAATAAAGAGAACAAGAGTATAAAAGAGTTTCCTTTTGTAAATGAATGGATGAATCATATAAATGTTACTGAAATTTGCATGCAAAACAATATGAGTGGTTGGATAATATTTTCGATGAAGTGGAAGCCATAAATGAAGAAAATAATAAAGACTGGTGGATTGAGAATAATACTTTTTTTATAAGATAATAATTAGGGAATAATAATAATTATTGTAATAAATTTTTATATATTTTAATAATGAGCCCTACTTTATAAAGTGGTAGTAAGTGTCATTTCTATATATTTTTTCAAAAAAAAAAAAGTCATTTCTATATATTTTAGATAGTAGCTTCTAATATACTAAATAATCGTAAAATCTACTTTTAATTAGATATAAAAATAATATTATTAGTATTGACGTAATATTTACTGATGAACACTTTTATCTACTTAAGGTATATTCTAAAAAATGTATTAAAGTTAAACCGATAAGATAAGAGGTTTAAGATTTAAAAGCTTAAAATCAGCTAAATATTGAATAGATTTGAAAATTTTGAAATATGATTAAAAAAGATCATGTTTTTATTCATCAAAAAATTTGAAATTTAATTAAAAAAGAGTTTGTTAAATAAATAAATTGATTCATTTTAATTTATAAAAAATTATTAATTTACAAATTTGATAGATTAATTAAAAAAATTATTGATTTTTAACAATAATAGTTATCGAAGAAAATCGAATCTAAAAATTAAACAATTTAAAGTTTTTACAATTGATCTGGTCAATCCGATTAAGTTTTTTAATCTGAATATTTTGAAAATATTATGGCTTAAATTAAATACTTCAAAATATTATGATTCAAATTATGCTCTAATATAAACGTTAGGTAAATACATTTTTTACGTTAGTTTTTCTGGTTTTTTCCCCCTTAATCCTCCGTAATTCGTTGGAACGAATCAGATTACGAATGGCAAATCGTTGTCGTTTCATACTACTGGTTCAAATGACCAAAATAGCCTCGTTTTTCATCCTCTTCACCTGTTTTGGCTTTCTTTATGCTCCAAACTTTCTTGGACCTCTGTAACACCCATGAATTTGTGCCTAATATCTCTTTTCTATAAAACCCTAATTTTATGTTATATGAAATTTCTCACGTCTGAAGATTCTGTCATTGTAGTCCTTGTTTCGTTGTTTGGAAAGTAAAGATTGAATTGGGGTTGCGAGAAATTCTCATTTGGTGGTTCTTGGGTTCGGTGGCTTCGCTTTCCATTGACATTTAACATTTAAAGTTGAAAGATTTTTGTGTTTTTGACGGAGACAAAGTAATGGCATCGAGCTTGCACCAATGGGAATCAGACCCGTTGTTCTCTGCAGCAGAAGTTGTTCAGGACTCTGCCGATAGGTCAGATTGAGCATCACAATCTCAGATTCTTGGAATAATTTTCCTTGGCCTGAATCTAGGCTTAAAATTTTTGGCTCTTATGTGCTCAATGAGAATGAAAATTATAATTTTCTCTTTGATTGAATAGTGGGTTTTTGTTTGGCATTATTTATTTAGTTATTAGTTTGTTCGGTCATTTGATTAACGTGTTCAAACTGAAAATGTCAGAGTCCTACGTGCTTTAATATCTGTTCTATTGAATGATCTTGAATTAAGGTTGAAAATTCCTTTTTTTTTCGTAAACGAGTGTCTTACGTCCGTTCACTTGTGATTCTTTTATAATGTTTAGGATGGAATCAGTTTTTCGACTTCTTGAGCATGAACAAAGTCTTGTTCATGGTGACCATCCTGATCCAAGACTTCTTACTTCGATAGAATATCATAAGCGTGATCTTGCCACAATCCTTGAAACTGCAAAATGGCAGGTACTCAGTGGGGTTAATGCTCTTCCTTTTTGTTTTGTTCTTTTAATTAGCTGATTGTGTTTGCTTTTACAAATCAGCTGGAGGATTTTGAAAGAGCTGTCTGCTTATCAACTGTGGACAAATCTCGAGCAAGTGAAGATGTGATTTCTAGGCATAGGCAGTTCATCAGAGCCATCAAGGAACATATTACTCATGTGGAGGAAAGGATACAGGACCCTTCTATGGTAGATTTCACTAGAAACTTTGCACGCATTGACTTGAGTGAATGTGATAGGGACTTATTGCAATTGTTTCTTACTGGGGGGGATACCTTTAAGCACATTAATCATCATGATTTTGAAGATAGTAACATGTTGAGAAGATTTTTGGATCCATCGTCGGCATCTTGTTTGAAAGATGAAGAAAGTGCAGAGCTTGACAGCAGGGAGTTTGAGGTGGAAAAAATGAACAGACATGTGCATACAGATGATGATCATAATTGCATAATGGACGATAACTTGAGGAAGGGTTCTCATTACTCATCAAGATTAGGCCGTGATGTGGTGGACTCTCTTCAACACTTTTCTTGTAACAGGAATGGTGATGATGATCACTTTGATGTGGAAGCTAATGAAGCTGAACGTAAAAGTTTCATCAATGAAAACAGGACTAGTAGGTTCTGGAACAGAATCAACCTTCTTGGTTCATTTAGCAATTCTTGGATACCATGTCAGAATAGGGCCATTAGGAGCTATACAAAAAGGTTGAAAGATGGAGAAGAACAGCGACGAGATTCCTCGACCTACCTCCCACGGGTACATTTGTTTTTTTTCATAACAAGGGCTTTATTTCCCTTAAGAGGATATTGTTGAAGCAAAATGATAAAAAGAGCACCAACACAGCTGGTTAATCAGCATGGCATCGCTTTTCCACTCAGGAGCATTTAAGTTAATTGTTATTTCTAATCTAACAGGATCAAATGCTTGTCTTACTTTTCGTTTATTCAATTGGATGGAGATGCTTATTAATTTTGATAGGGCCAGCATATAGGACTGTGGTTCAGCTCAGGGAATGGAAACATCCGAGGGTTATTATCCAGATTTACAGCAAAAGTAATGCATTGCTGTGTCCAGCTTGGAGCTAGATATCAGAGACGTCCCTGTCATATTCAATTCAATCGACACTCAACACGAATAATCTGCATAACAGTCCTTGCGCTCTTATGTTTGGGTATGTCTTCTCATTGACTTTCAATCATCTTCTGTTCTTTTTCCTTTTATTTTTTATAACTTGCGTCTGAAGTTGGTAAGTTTTGATTACAAATATTTACTCTAATATAATATTAATATAATGGAGGGCGAGCTTCGGAACAACCAGTAAGGTTACATCTTTGTGACCAAAAAGATATTTGTTCGAATCACAAAAATAGTTTCTTTGTAAAATACAAAGAAAAGACTGCGTATAATTGATATTCTCCCCAACACTCGCAAAGCGGGGAGCGTTTGTGACTAAGGTTGTTGTTATTTTTGTATTTCTGATATAAAGACAAGGAAAAATGTTAGAATTGGCATTATTTTAGCAACTTAGGCCCTTGACAACAATGTTTGCAGCGTCTTTTCCCAGGCATTTCACACTCAATTGAAAAGTTAAAAAAGTTTGACATTTTGGTGAATGTCAGCAATTATATCTTCGTAATTGCTTGGCAACCAATTGCAGAGCTTTTAACGCTGCAATATCAAAAAATTTTCGATCTTCTAACTCTTTTTTCCCAAGTGTAGCTTCAGCTGTTAGTTTAGCTCGTCTCTGTTTTTATTTATTTAAGTATAGGTGGTTGTATTGAAAAAAGTTTGTCATGGGTTCAGGTATACTGGTGTCCAAAATTGCTTGAAAAATTCCGTTTCGGAGAGTCCCACGGGTCCATTTTTCAGAATTATTGACCACATTTGATTCTGCCGCAAATTTGGCTCCACATAAAGCATCTTGGATGTTGCTAATGGCTTTGGATTAGCATGTTATTATGTAGCCATAGTGGTTTGTTTTGCAACCCGGAATTGCAAATCGATCCACCACAATTTGTAAAGCTTATGTCAAACGTGTCGTCACGTATACAATGTGTCTTCTTTGGACAAAGATGTGTACAGAATGTTTGTCATCCGGCCGAATGAATTCTTATTTATATTGGAAGAGTTTTTATACATTCAGCAGTTCCACAATATTGACTAGAAGCAGGATTATTGGTCTAACGTGTTTTAAAGTCATTGGTCAAAAGATGTCAAGTTGAAGATTAAAATCATATTTAAAAGGAAAAATAAAAACAAAAGAAACTGGCATGCATGTGAGCCTGCTTCCGCAATTCACGACTTTCAATAGTTTGCAAGTCCACTACCGTACCGTCCACAGGGCAGTGTGCCAACACACGGTCAGTCCTGAAATACTGAAGCAAAAGAACCACAAAATCGACGAATTTGGAACACAAGCTATTCAATGCAAAGCATCCACGTGAGGGACTTGACCAAGAAAACAACAATACACATGATTATAACAATCCCACAAGCAACAAGAATTTAGACAACAAACCAACTCCATGCAAACTGAGTGCAAATACAGGGAGTGGTTTGAAAAATAAATTTTCTTATAGTAATCACTTTTACTTTGCCAGCGTAGAGATTGCAATCAGGATTTGAACTTTGTCTTGCAACTCCTAATAATTTGTCTGATTTCACCTCGCCATATAAATAGATGACTGTGAGGACAGGTACCTTTGCATCCAGTTAAAAAATCTAGCCAGTAATGTACTAATATTTACGAGCCATCATCACTGTTGAGAAGTTGAACCACCCTAAACTGCAACTGCGCTACAAATTTCTCCGCACATCTCAGACGTTAAGAGTCCTGATCATACTATACATCTTCCCAGAAGTGACAAATAGGGGGCTTCAAACTGACTGCCACTCAATAGCAGTGAACTAAAGGTATATGCCATGATATTCTTAAGGAATAACGCCGCATGTCAAAATCCTGCAAGCAGACATGATAATTAGGAAAAGCAAGATGGTAATATACTGGCCTCTCTAAGATTAGTATAAGTAAAAATGTTGGCAGTTTACACTCTTTTCAAGATACGAAATTATAACTGCCAGCCAAAAATGGTTTCAGATGATAAGAACAGGATAGTTTGAAAATTATTTTTTATCTCTCTATATATCCACATGCACATGAACAAGGAGAGATGTAAAAAGTTCACAAACGTCACCTTCTCAATCTGACTTCTCGACCTCTCTGAATCTTCTGTCCCAATCTTGGGCTTCAAAGTCTTGCTCAGTGAAGTCTCTGTCTGAGCTGTAGATTATGCGATCCTGCCCTATGACTGTCTTCTGTGCCATATCTCGAGCACTTAAAAGCTGGACAAATTCCAAAAGAGAAAGTTGTTACTTCTAAAAGAAGTTATTTAAACACACATCCAGTATAGTAATGCGGTGTATTTACTTTAGTCCAGATATTGAGGTGTACTATATAACATCAAAGAAATGTCAAAAATCAGAGCTAGTGTATATAAGCTAATCCAAGGATAAACGTGAAAATAATACATTACTATCACCAATATTAATAGTTTTTTTGCAATAGTATCAGCTCTTATCTTGAGGTGCAAAATAATAATAAACAAATTCACCCCTATACACACGCATGAAAATTGGAATCTCTTACAAGTAGACAGGGTAGTTCATAATTGTCCAGTCAAAAGAAAGGATAAGCTAGTATGAAACAACATTCACTCTTCATTATCAATCACACAGAAAAACAACCTAAAACAAAAGAGAGGCTACCTTCCGCCTAAGTGAAAGATCAGGCGCTTCAAGTGCCCGAGCATATTGTTCTCTTGCTTTATTCCTCTTTTCAATTTCAGCATTCTTCTTGAGAGTAAAGAACCACCGAATCAAAGGAATTGCAAAGAAAGAACCAGCATATATCTGTGAATTTCGTCATCAAAACAAAATGAGACCAATGCACATTATGTATATCCAACTGATATCTTGGGAAAAGAACTTGTAGTTACAACATAGCTGACAACACACCATACTTCCAACTACAACTTTTTGACAATGATAAAATGGAATAGATGCTTAAACTATTTATTGAGCGTTCATAGAGGGAAAATCGATTTACATTTTTAAGAAGAGCAACAGGGAGTTCAGACCAAGAGACACCTCTATCCTATATCAAATTTAAATGACTTCTCACAATCCAGTATTAATAGGAACATGAAGGCCAAGAATACTCCAAAATCTGTAGGAGGTAAAACAAAGAAGCTATGCCTTGTTAACCACTTTCCACAAGATAGTGGCGGCAAAAATATCAAATTCTGCCAATCAGAATTGAAGAAGGGCAATTAACCCTCACCTGAAGTAAAGGAAAAATTCCGGTAACAAAATTAATGAATCCACTGTTTGTCAGAGCAACATCCCTTCAAAACAAGATGACATGGAGACATTAGAGAGACGAAAATGTAAACAACCCAAAAAAAAGTAATAATTCCGGAAGAATGTACTTTAACATGGCTCCAAGGATAATAACTCCAAAAAGATTAATCCCACCCAATCCAACAACCATTGCTCTTTCTGATGCACCAGTCTTACTGCAAAATAACAGCCACTAAAATTGGAGAATCAAATTATGTTATTTATAAAAGTGACATAATCAAGCGAATAAATAACCTGAACTGCCATTTCTTTTCCCTAAGAAACTTCTCAACTCCGATCCAATCTGCCCATCTTCTCCCCACATATTCCTTTCTTCCAATTCTCTGAGAAGAACCAGTCCTTTGAAGAGAAGGGAATCGATAAACAATATTTCCCTACATGATAAGTAATTAGCTGAAATTTGAAAATCAAATTAACTCAACCAAGATAAGAGCTGTCAGAATTCTTACTTTTGCAGGCCATCTCTTTACAATGCCATAAGTATTGTTAAACAATTAGTTCTATTCCCAAAAATACTCATAAACATACAAAAATACAAATCCAAATCTTACATTGGTCAAAATTAGTTTCCTACCTCTTCATCAATTTCGGGTTGACCATCAAAGCGTAGAAGTACTGGTAAAATATAAGATTCATCATTCTGACACAAAGAACAAAAAAGCAGTGTCATATGGAGTGAAAAAAAAAAGGGCAGCATAAAAGCAAGGTTACAATCATATTGGTACCATCTTCAAGCAGTCAAAACCATGTGATCATGTTATTGGCTCAAGAAGAACGCAAATGCTAATACGTCAGAGTTTCAGACAAATATATAAGGAATGATGTGATGAATCTCAAAATGGACCTTTCATATTTTGTCTTTTCTCAAATTTTTGTGCATGTAAGAACTCCTTATAATATCTTATATGTGGTATGAATTTAAACCAAATAAATGTGAAAAAATTTAACCTCAGAACTAACCTGTTAGCAAGACAATCAGGACAGCAGGAAACATTAACATTAATTAATCTCATAAAGAAGGTATACCGTATCTTCCTTGGTAGTTTGTATGTCAAGATAGGGTGCAAGTTCTTCAGCTGTGATGACGCCACCATTGGAGGCAATGTATTGCCCAATCTGCAAATGATTATAAAGGAAAAAGCTAAAAGTCCATGTTGACGGAAAGAACAGCATAATTTGTGATCATGGTAATTATGCTTTATTTATTTATTTGTTATTACAGCTTGCAATTTAACAGCATGCATATTATCTTGTTGAAGGTTACGGTAATGTTTTATAAAGTTGCTCTTAAGTTGTGAGCTTCGTCTTACTTTTTCAGTAGTAATTTGCCTTTGTGACTAGCAATTGGTGTAGTTTATTGCAACATCTCAGAAAGTTGTCGAGTAAGTTGTGATCATGGTAATTATTCTTTATTTATTTATCTGTTATTACAGCTTGCAATTTAACAGCATGCAATATAGAATAATTACCACGATCACAACTTACACGACAACTTTCTGAGATGTTGAAATAAACTACACCAATTGCTAGTCACAAAGGCAAATTACTACTGAAAAAGTAAGACAAAGCTCACAACTTAAGAGCAACTTTATAAAACATTACCATAACCTTCAACAAGATAAAACACTACTTTGTTAATCTTACCCACTTGCGGGGTAGAATTCTCCCAGTTAAACAATACACCAGTTAGCAGTATAGATACGCCCACTAAAGTAATTCAAATGAACGCTCAACCACTTAAAAAAGGTGAAAAATATTTTTTTCAACATCTCCTACTTTGGTCGTTTCTTATTCCAACCTTCCTATTACTTCAAATATGGCGATGAAAACCTTTGTTATCAAAATTTTCCAATAAGAGGAATTCAATAGAAAAAAACATTAAATGAATGGAATAAGAAAAATGACAAGTGGAACTAACAAAAGTTATTCTTTTTCTAATTCCTAATCAAGTTGATGGAAAGAAATTTGATTCTTTTTTAATAGTAATATGAACGAAATAGAACAAATTGAAGTGAAAGAACTGAATTGAGAACTTGTACTAAGTACGATGGTTGAGAATTGGATTAAAGGACAAAATGACATATTCATGTTAACTAGAGTTGACAGCTAACTTGATTTAAAATCAATTAGTTCTTCCTGACACATAAAATTACTGAGTGAACAAATCAAATAAATGGAATTGAATAATTAGAATCACCAAGCAAGGTCTTGCAAAGCACAAAAAAAGTGACTTTAGAAGCAAGATCAGTAGAAGCTTTTGTGACTTGAAAAAAAAGACAACTGCAGATGCACAAAATGAAAACAACCAATAAGCTGAACAAACTGTTGTAAGTAACGGACCACTGAATTCAGTGCTGAAATATTACCAACTTCCACCTCTCTTCTTCAATTCCTTGATTTGGATCACCATCCCCAAACACAAAGGAGAACACCTGAAAGACATTCAAAATTTTCATTGTACATTCAAAATTTAAAGATAACCACATCAAGAACCAAGCTTTTTTGAGCTATTAACTTACAGATTCTATAAAGTTCATCTTCTCACCCTGATCTGTTTGCATTTGACGCCTTCTATAGTAATATGGATCCCAGTACCTAAAAAAATGATAGGAAATATTGATTTAAAGTTTCTCTTGATTTTGGAATGAAAAGCTATACACAGGAGAGTATTACATGCAATTCACATCTACATAACAGTGCAGCACTCTGACTTTTAGCAAAGGGGATGCAGAAACCAGTCTAATAAGACAAATGTTGCAGCTAACTTTCAAAGCATCCACAAGGAAAGATTTTCTCTCTCTGAATGTGAGCTTATAAGGGGCTACATGTAGGGAGCCTACAATATGAAACCCAAGAACGTGGAACATCAATTTAACTCATTTCTTTTTTATTTGTCATCCAATTGACTTCCATCAATACCTGTATAAATAACAATGTTGTTTCAAACCAAATCAATTGCAGTCAACTATTATGACCATCTTTTGCTAAGTTAATAATGCCTAGACAGATAAGACAGCATAATTCAGCCACATGTTCACTTAGAATAATTTTGTCAGTTTACAGAAAATACCAAAATAAATCAGTAGGCGTAAAGTAAAAGGTGAATCCTGAATCATATGATCTGCCTCGCCTTCCACGATTATCTTCATCACTGTTCAAGAGATTACAGTCAATATTTTGTTCCAGGAAAGGTACCAAGATAGGAGCTGTTTCCAATTTAAGGCTGTGTTTACCTTCTACTTGAAAGAAGAGCAATTATTGTAGTGTAAACTAGAACTATTGATGCAATCAGAGCTGTCCCAAAAGAAACCCTGATAAGATACTCTGCTGCAGACTTTAATGAACAAAGAGTAACATATTACAATCAAAGTGGAAGATAACATTTTTATTTTTCTAGAATACAAAACCCACATGATATGCAACTGAGATAAGTACCTTTGCCTTGTCAACCAGAGGCTCAATCTTCATCCTCAATGACTTAGCAGTAAGCTTTGAACGATAGTCCTTTGGGAAAACATAAAGAACATCCCCTTCGTCCGAAACCTGTTCAAATAATAAAGACAATCACTCACAATTCATGGACTTTAGTGCAAATAAAATCAACAAGCTACAACGAATGCTATAAATGCCACAAGAAGAAAAAAATATAATTCATTAATTAAAAACAAAACCTTCATTTTGGTTGGATCATCTTTTATTTTATCAGTTTCAACAGTTTTTGAATGCCTAGACTTTTCAACATAAAAAGTGGATGCTTTTGCTGAATGTGCTACTTGAATGCATAAATATCCTCTTGATTCAACCACGAAAATGAGATTATTTGAATTTCTTGAGACTGAGCTAGAACTTTGTTATGTATCCCATAAAACAGTTCAACACCTACCTTATCAATAGCAGATTATTTGACGAAGGACTTGAAATTCCATATCCCTCATACATCGATTTCAGCTAAATTTACTAATTATTATCTACTCCGATTGATCCGGAAAAGTAATCAGCATTAGCTTCAATATACGGGCAACTCAAACAACGTTAACTTAGGGAATAAAAGGGGTTTCTTCAAGAAAAACAACACACACATACACATGTCAATTTTACTAGCACGCATTCGCTCCGATTCAAGTGAATGTGGCTCCTCTACTCGTCCACTTTCAAAAGAAGTTTTCTTACTGTCACAAAAATTTGTCAATATGATTACCTCCAAGAAACCATCAGTATCAGCAGCAAGAGCCTGGAGAGCCTTTTGAGCTTCATTCAACTTAAGCCCAGCTCTGCTTGCCACATCCCCAATTGTAACCCTCCCACCATAGGAATCAACTGCCTCCATAGTCCGGTTCCTCGTGTCCGTTGGCAACTTATCGGTCTCCACCGCACCTCCAGGTCGAACTGCGGTTGTGGTGACATCAATGCTGGCCCTCACAGTGGTCGTCGGAAACCTTATGCCAGAAGGCTTCCAAGTAGGAAGCTTTTGGGTTCTAGGAAGCCAGTAGGGAGGCTGAAGGTGAATTGGGGGTTTTGGAGTAAAGAAAGAAGGGGAATTTAGGAGGTAGGTCTTGGAGGATATAGTAAAGCAGCAGGATAAAGAGGCCATTTGGGTCTCTCTTTCTTCGGTTTTTAGTTCAGAAAGTTCAGGTCGCGGCCATCGAAGAGCCAGAGAAGAGTGATTTAGTTGCTGCTACAAAGCGTATGTTAAGTTTGTGTACCTTAACTATCTGTTTGCGAGTGGTTTAGAATTGGAGATTATGGATTCTTTCCTTTGCTATTTTGAGCTCATCTTTCCATATACGGATACTGAAGGTGTTAAATTACGGGAATGCCCTCAAAATGTCTCAGTAAGAAGATGACATTATTAGCTTCGCTTGATCATCATATGATCCTACAGAATAGTCCTTTGAGCTGAGCAACCGGTACTTACCGTTAATGAAAATAGTCTTTTTGTAGTAAAATTACGTACGTTATAATTTTCCTTATGCAAAGCATAAAACATTATACACAGATACGTTTACTTTGATTTTTTTTTTTTTTTGTATACATAAGAATGAAAAACAAAAAGACTATATTAATTCAGGCTCTTTCGGTACAATTGGTCTTGCCTATCTAGTTGGATAAACATCCTCGTTTCTGGTGGAGGTTCTTAAAGAACATATACTCCTAGATGTGTTCTCGTAGCAAAGTTAGTCAATCTATCAATGCTCTGATTCCCCTCTCGATAGATGTGTTAGATCCGTGTCTTCCAATCTCGGCTCAGAATCTCGTTAATTCCTTGCACCAAAAAATAATCCTCAGTTAGTATTTGTTCGAAAGAGAAAAGAATATTGATGACTTTTAACGAATCCACTTTCAGAATGATTTGTCGATATCCCTGGCCTCAAGCCAATTTAAGTCTCACGTGAAATCCCCGCAATTCAGCGCTCAAAAGAGAGCAGTCTCCAAACTTGTAAATAAATCCACCACACCACTAACCATTGCAGTTCCAAAATAGACCCCCAGCCGTAGCGCCTGACGATCCATGGTGAACCGCACCATCGATATTTACTTTGATCCAACTCTTGTACAGTGTTTGTCAGTCGACAGAATGCCCTATAGGTAGTCCTGGTGTATTAACTATGCGACTAATCACCATTTCGGACCCATTCTATATAATCTAGTACGATTCAATGTCCGACAACTGGCCACTCAAATTCATCTTAAAAAATACACATGTTCCTCCACTGTCAGAGATACCAGCAAGAGATGCCAAATTTTGTCGCTCATACATTCTCCTGTTGGATGAGATTTAACTGTAACCATGACTCCTCGAGTAACTGAAAGAAGATAAACTCCTATATCGTTGGATCTAACTGTCTCTAAAATTTCTGGACCTTGCGACAGTTGCGAAGAGCATACAATATTGTCTCTTCTTGTCCACAGACCTAGAAATTACAATTTATTACTATGTGTCAACTAACATGCTGTTTATTAGTTAGTAACTTTCTGTTAGTAACCCTCTGTTTGTTAGTTAGTACATGACTCCTGTACCGTTTTGGATCTAAATTACTTTGATTTTGACATCACAGTCCCGTTCTCATATCATAAATAAGAACCGGATCATTAGCCTAACGGATAAACTCATAGTTGATCTTTTCTCGATCTTATATTTCATTTTTCGATTAAATTTGATTCAGTCCTTTACAGTGTTAAAATTTACTGAAAATGTTCCATTGAAAGTGGATGAAGTTTGCTTTTTACAGGGTGAGGATTTCTTCCTTTTCGTATGGAACCAAAACTTTTTTAAGTGAAAAAGGAGGAATCAGAGTTTTAAGTATAAGAACCAAATTAAAGATTTAGCCAAAACCTGCACCTATTGAAAATTTAATGTTCTATGATATACCCGAAAAGGAAAATTTGTGTACATCTTGGCTCGTGAGAAGTATATACCTCTGCTTGTAAGAAAGTTACCAAACTATTTGCATGGACAGGAGCGTTGGCAGAACAAACCTCTGCTTGTAAGAAAGTTACCAAACTGTTTGCATGGACAGGAGCGTTGGCAGAACAAGCTTTTTGTCCTCTCGAAAAATGATGACTCATCAGAACATGACATCATGGGGGGGGATATTAACTGCAGGCACCTTGTAAAACACAAAAAAGATAGAGAAAAAACTCGAGTTTGATCTCGTAACCCCATCTTGACTTCTTGATTGAGAACTGTGTCCATCTAAAGGGCCTGTTACCAGACCACACAGTGTGTCCCCCAAGTACATCAAGTCGAAACTGGAAACGCCAGAAAAAAATCACGAGAGTCCTCCATTCCTACCAGTCAACCTCAGGCTTGGCTCCAAGCAACAAGGATTCAGTTTCGAGTCACATACAAGATGCCTCAATTTTGTAATATGGAGCATTCACTCCTGTTGCATTCAACTCCACCTCAATTTCATGATGGTAACAGTCTGGTAGACGCCTTTGCTGCAATTGTTCCAGCAGTTGATTCTTATTCACATAAGCCCAGAACTATTTAAAAAAGAATATCAGTAAAAGTCAGATCGGCTAGTGAAGAACGCAACGCACAGGTGGAATAAATACCAAAATCCAGGACTGCATAAACTAAACCTCGACACAGACCATGATTCATTATGTTGACAGTGGTTAAATACCAAATCCATTATGTATATCACATAATCATAGACCCCTCTTTTGACCATTGAGGACTAGAAATAAATGAATATCTCTTATGCCATATTTTGACCAAATAACAAGCACCATATAGTTAAGCCTCACTTTTCGGTGTCTTAGGCTACCTCCTTAACCTATTGTTGACAGCAAATGTCCATTTTCTTCAGCTTCTTTTTCTTCATATAAGCAAAAGAAATACCAGAATTGCAAAAAGCTCCTGGTATAGGATACCTGACAATCATAAGCCCCAAAATGTTGCAAACTGTTGACACTGCAATCAAAGTAAGAACAGAAGACGTGCCAATATTCACCTGCCAACAAGATTAACTTTTAGTTGTGCTTAACTTCTTACATTAGAAAGCCCATTCATGAACCTATTATATGTAGCAAGATCTGGTATGAAGTCCTTATCCAACATCTCATCCACCAAAACTTCCCCCTCCTTCCTTCTGCCCTCTATTGTGTAACCAGATACCAAAATGTTATATGTCATTTCATCTAGCTCCAAACCCTTGCTAGAAGCAACTAATCTCAACTTGTTGGCATCAATTGCCCTTTTCGCACAGCAAAGATCTTGCAAAAGACAATTAAACGTTACAATATCAGGAAGAATACTCTGTTTCAGCATTTTTTGCATCAATTCAACTGCTTCATTAAGGCTTCCCAACTTCCTCAAACCTTCTATCAAAGTGGTACAAGATATCAAGCTGGGAACATTTCCATTTTTCCATAACTCATCCAGCACCTCCAATGCTCTAATTGGATTTCTTTTATTGCAAAGCATGTCCATAAGAACAAAATGATCAAAACTACTTGGCAAAACTCTTTTCCTTGACAAATCAATCAGCAAGTCACATGCATCCAGAACCCTCTCTTCTTTACAAAGGCCATCAACTAAAATTTCACAAGTCACACTCGATAATTCACAACCCAAATCAATCATCTCATACGCCATCTTCAATCCTTCCTCAAACTTCCTCTCCCTAAAGAATCCTTTAATCAATGTATTAAAACTGACAACATTAGGACTGCAACCCTTCTCCCTCATTTCTTTGAACATCTCCAAAGCCATTTCAAACATCTTATTTCTACAATAACTACTAATTAAGATATTAAAAGTAAATACATCAGGTTTTACTTTATCCTTCAACATCCTATTATACAAACCCAAACCCCTATCATGCTGTCCACTTTTAACATACCCCTGAATCAACACGTTATAAGCAACAACATTAGGCCTTCCATCAATCAATTTCCTCATCCTCTCAAAGGCAATCAAAGCATCATCCATTTTCCCAGCTTTACAATAAGCATTGATGGCAAACTGATAAATTGGTTCAATCCTAGGACAAGAGAATATACCTTCAGAACATGGGCACTGGTTTGATGACATGAAAGCCAGAAGCGAACTCAGGTCTGACAGGCGATTGGTAACAGCAAGAGTCCTTGCCATCCACTCAAAAGTTGAGTGATCATGGCGAAAGGAGTCAACAGTGGAAGCCCAGGTGAATACGTGCAAGTCATAGTGTGAGAAGTAAGGATGGTGACGAAGTTTGGATTTGAGGAAGTGAAGTAGGTTATGAGGAGTCAATGGCTTCTTTGAAAGGTGGGTATTGAGGAATTCCAAGAGATGGGTGTAACGAGAAGTTGGGGTGAGAGTAAGAGTCGGAGCTGGGTTCAGAGGAGTCGCCGGAGGGTCCGGGAGGGGCGGCAGCGGCGGTGGTTTTGGTGGTCCGAGGGGTTGATCGACTTTTTTGAGAATTGGCAAAGGTAGCTTCTTTTTGAATGACATTTTTTCTTGGAGCCAACACAACCAAAGTACAATGATCTCAATTTCTTCGCTGCTTCTACCAAAACCAAGACGACCTAGAGGATAAAATAGAAGGAATAAAGGCCCAAATTGAGCTTAATCTTTTTAAGTTTGAACAGCTTAATATTTTAAATCGTAACTTAATTAAAGAAAGTCATAATTTTACAAGTATGCTCAATTAAAAAAAAAAGTTTAACAGAAACTGGGCTTACTTTATACACATCATTATAATATACAATGTGACATCGGTGCTATTTTTTTAAATGCCATCTTTAAAAGAGTATAAGCTTGCTTGGTTTTAACCCTAAATTCTGTAAATGCTCTAAAGTAAAAAAAGAGAAACCCTAAATTTCTTAAAAGTAAAAGTTATAGAAAATCCTAAATTTATGTTGTTTTCCCTCTTTGAAGCATCTTCACTGTCCGTCAATTCGCGCTCTACCCTTCATATAGGAGTTGTCTTGCCTAGTTCACACATCTTTACTGACGTTAGATCCACGCTTCTTCCTTCATTGAAGGGGTTGTCTTGCCTGGTTAACGCATCTTTATTATCATCCAATCTATACTCTAGTCTTCGTTAAAAGGGTTGGCTTACTTAGTTCATGCATCATCTCTTAAAACTAAGGTAAGTCCTAGAATTTAGTATTAGCTATTAGACTTAAGAGTGGTAAAATGTTTGGTTTTGATATTAGTAAAAAGAAGAAAGTGCAAAGGTTAGAGAAGTCTGAGGAAGATAGTATAAATGAGATGGACAAAAGCAAACTGGTATTAGTTTCATCTTCATCTGAAAATAGTCAGGAGCATACACTTTGAACTACTATCAAACCCTAGAAGTTACCCATTCTGTCACCTCAAATACTAAAGAAAATAATAGAAAACTTCAAGTTTGAAATATTTTTAAGAAGTTGCATATCAATATATTGTTCATATACCACGTTTTTTAAGAAGATTATCTCTAAAAAAATAAACTTGAGGATTATGCTATGGTTCCTTTAACCAAGAAGTGTAGTGTAACTTGCTTAACCAATTACCTGTAAAGATAAAGGATCTTAGGAGTTTTATGATTCCATATCATTTTAGTGCTTCTAATGTTATTAATTGTTTATGTTTGCTAGTGTTAATATAATGATTTTATCTCTTTTTAAGTAGCTTAGAATAGGTGAAATAAAGCCTACTATAGTGTCATTCTTAACTTGTGTATTGGCTTATAAAGTACCTAATTAAGGTAATGGAAGATTTACTTGCTAAAGTAGAAAAACTCATCTTTTCTACCAATCAGAGCACAATAGAAAAACAGTTGGTCTCACTAGATCTTAATTTGATGCTTTGTAATAGATAAAATTTCTTGCCCTCCTACACCCTTTTTTCTTTAAATGTTAAGTGGTTGTTCTATTAAAAGAAAACATGTGACACTTGTAACTCTAGTTAAATGCCCATTAAAGCTTTTTAAAACTCTTTTCTTTTGAAGTTAATGAAATATACTTATGTTTTGCTCATGATTTTCCAAGCTTCTGCATTACATTTTCAAGCATTCATAGATGTAAAATATGTGTTCTAACTTTATGGGAAAAATTGTATTAATCTAGGCTGATTTGGACAAAGTTCTTCTTGGAAGTTGTAGTTTATTCTTTTAGCTTTCTAACGATATAAAGCATTAAATTTTTGGAGATCGGATTTGAAAGATAGGATTGCTACAAGTTAGTGATGTTGCACAGGGTAAATGCTAGACACTTTATAGACATTTCCTAACTTGATCTAATAGAAAAAGAGTACTATGGTGTCTTAAAATGGGAAGAATTAGTGTGATAAGTTAGAGATGAAATGAAGGAGATAAAGGGAGTTGAACATATACAGAAATTTATGATGAATGTGTAAAAGTTTAAATGTTATGTTTTTGGGTTGATGACCAAACATAGATTATGATTTGGTTGTAAATGATATTGAGTTGAAATGGAAGTGAGAATGAAGGGGAAATGATGAGGAAAATAAGTTAAAAATGATGGATATGCATAAGACAGGTCATATGTAACTTGTAGGAGTTGGAAATCTGGAAATTGTCCCGTAAATGTTCGTTGGGCGGACTTGTTGGGCGAACCATCTCGGGAATTTTAGTGTTCGTGCTCATTTAATATCCATTTGGAGGGACATATGTCTACTAAACAGACATTCTCGAGATACTTAAATAAATGTGTAATTTTAACCTTCTAGACTGCAAAATCTCTCTTTGAGGTCTTCATAGAAATTGTAGAAATCGAAGTCCTCTTTGAAACCTTTCTTTAATGACCTTAATTCGACATCCATAGTGAAAGTTATACCAATTGTCACAAATCATGCACATGTATATAATGTGGACTTATCGATGCTTTCCTATGCTACAATTAGGCTTGAATGGAGCTTGAAATGTACTTAGTTTGATGTCAAAATAAGAGATAAAAATGAGTGATATATTTAGAGTGACGATTGAGGATATAAACATAAGAATGGATTGTTGTATATCAAATGTTCAAATATGAAATTTTGGGATGTTAGGAGAATAAAAATAATTAGAAAAAAAATATTCACATTAAAGAGACAAATTGTTAACTTTTTAGGGGTGACTTATTGATTAATTTCCAACATTATTAATGCATAAGTGCCTGTTTGGATAGGCTTATATCAATAGAGCTTTTGTCAGTAGAACTTTTCTAAAAAATCAGTTGACTATTTAACTGTCAATTTAAAAAACAGCTTTTTCGAAAAAGCTTCACACTATAGACTGTTTGGCAACATAAAAATAAAAAGCACTTTTATTAATTTTAACTATGTTTTATTTTGTAATAGCAAATATTTATGCATATAAATAATATTAAAGTATATTAAACAATATGCAAAGCACAATATATTATGTTTACATTTGATAACTATCTTGTAGAAAATTTTAGATAACTATGTTGTAGGAAATTATTTAAAGAGATGTCTCATTTTCTTGTAGGAAATAAAACTAATATAAAAAATAAATATTAAAACATATAAAAAAGCTAAATAATATTATATTCCCAAAATAAATGTTCAAGTTGAATAAATAGTTAAATACATAATAAATTATGCATTTTATTGTAATACAAGAAGATTTGCAATATATTCCCTCGCATCATTGATCTCGTTATTTTGTGGTTCATCTAAATGATTTTCTTCAACGTCTTCATTTTCATTGAGTTTTTCATTTATAGGAAGTAATTTATCATCTTCATCACAGGGAGAAAACTCTTCATCTTTCTGAGTATTTAACCTTATAAAATTATGAATGGCCATTGAAGTAATTACAATTTTAACTTGCTTTGGAAAAGGAAAACTGGACATTTGACATAAAATTTTTCACCTATTTTTCCAAATGCCAAATGTTTTTTTGATTGTGCATCTTAAAGAAGAATGTGCATGGTTGAATATTTCTTTCTTCTCTCTTGGAAGACCTGCACGTCGAAAATCAGGAAGATGATACCTCTTACCTTTGTATGGTCCTAAATAACCTTACATGTAAGGATATCCTGCATCTACCAAATAATATTTTCTTACATTCCAAATTAAAAAATAAATAAATAAAGAAGTACTGAATTATTAAGAATAAATAAAAAGAATGTATAAAGTTATCCGTCACAAACCTCTAGGTAAATGAGGGAAGTGTAATCTATCATTACGCAAAGCCTCCACACAAATTTGAGCATCATGTGCTGTGCCTTCCTAACCAGCCCAAGCAAAAGTAAAGCACATATCAAAATCATATACAGCCACCCCAATGCCAAAAATATTCATGATGATCAGTATCTTATCATTAGCCTCTCTTGCATTGCAGGGCATGGACCGTTTTTTTGCTGAATTGATAGTTTTTTTGGAATAATTATTGACCAAAAATTTCTTTTAATACCAACAATACTAATTAATTTTGTAATGATAGTTGGAATGATATTAATTCCAATTTATTTATTATCTATTTTACGCCAGATATTCTATAGATACAAATTATTTAACGCCTCCAATTCTTATTATTTTGATTCGAGACCTCGGGAGTTATTTATTTCTATTGTTATCCTTCTTCCTATAATAGGGATTGTTATTTATCCAGATTTCGTGCTATCATTATCCGTCGATAAGGTCGAAACTATTCTATCTAATTATTTTTATAGGTAATGTTTTAATTTTATAGGTAATTATAAAACAAAAAATAAAAAAAGAATCCTATAGTTTAAAAAAATGTAAATTGTTATACAATAAAATATTCCTTTTTTTAATTTAAGTTAAAAAATGAATTGAAACAAGATATGTTTGGCATTTGTGAGAACTTTTTGAATCAAGTAATATCGTGATTTAAAAGGTTCTCAATGTTTTGCCAAAAGTTTGTTATATATGTCAAATGTCAAAGCTTGTCATTTTGCGTAGGAATGCCTTTTCTCCGAATATATTTTATTTGATTGGACCTTGGAACTATAACTGGTATATGTGTTCCGTCAATTGCTCTAATGCAGTCTTTAAAATAAGGCCAATATCTTCTATCATCTTTAATTTTGCTTGGAATTTCTCTAATAGTTGAATTTTTTGGTTTTATGAAATCAATCGACATACGTGAAACAACCTCTAATACTATTTCAAGCCATCTAGATATTGTTTCACCAGAATGTCGAATTCTTTCTTGAACCATTCTATTGCAAAGTCCATGACTTAAAGTAATCAAAAATATAGCCACAGTCTCTTCTATTGTTACTTCTGTACCTTTCTTTAATCCATATGACTCATTCAATAATTTACATAATTTGGTAAAAACATACTTTTCCATTCTAAATTGTTGATGACATCTATCTCTATGGCCATTAAGCATCTCCATTACAAACATCCATCAGGTGTGAGGGGATGTTCTACATGGTTTTTTTTAATATAATATTTAATATAATGATCTATGGTTAGTGCTACTCCAGTTTGAACCATATAAAAATTTCTTCTTCAATATCTTCATTATATTCATGATCATTGTCAGAATCATTATCAGAAGATGACATCTATATCAAAAAATATATAAAAATAAATAATAAGCTTATTGTATGACAAGGTAATATAGCAATAATCATAACATAACAATAATAAAGTACAATTTAATTCATTACAACAAAATTAACCAAATAGAAATGCAATATAACACATTACAAGTAGCGAATCCCAATACAATACATTACACGTTGTCCAATATTAGTAACCACGTACATGTCTAATTTATTACAAAAATCACAATCATTTCATTTTCTTAAGCCATTAAATTTGAAGATCAACATCTTTAAGCGCAATAAACATCTCTCTATTTTTCTTCTTCAAAAATAATTTGGTAGCTAACATAAATAGCTCACCTCCCCTTTCTATTTCATTTATACTTTGTAAAATGTCCATCACCTCAGATTTACTACAACCAGATTCATCTCTTTTAATAGAGATTACTGAAGTTCTACTCTCTACTACATCACGTATACAATCCAAATGTTTACATAATCTTTCTGTTACCCCTGTTCTAGTATCATGTTTCTTTCTATTTTTTTCCCCTTTCCTTTTGTAGAAGTTCCTAGAGTTGGAGTTGATGAACCAATCTCTTTATTAATATTTCCAATTTCTTGATTGCCAGTAAAGTCTTCAAAAAGGTTATCATCAAGATCGATATCAACTAAGTTTTCTCCAGACGGCTCATAAAAATCATTTGGTACAAAACCTGAAGAAGGTGCCCAAGCTTCTTCCCCTATAGCTGCAACATATTTAAATGAAATATTCAGCTGCTCAATATGTTTCAAACCTTTAGTTCAGAATTTGGCAGCCTCACGACTTTCCTACAGTAATATTGTTTAAGTTATTAAAATATCAAGTAACATTAGAACATTATAAATCTAAAGCTTAAATGCTTACCTTCAATTTCTTTTCCCTCCATTCGTCACTTGCATCAATAGTTTGATTAATAGGATTCCATCCTAGTCCAATTTTCTTACCTACTAAATTTGTCCAAAGCTGCCAATCCTTTTTTAATCCATCCCATTTATTCTTAAATTGTTTGTATTCATAATTCTTCTTAGTTTCATGAGCAAACTTTGAAAATATATTTTTCCATCCAATCTTGTTAAAGTGATCATTTGGTCGATTTCCAGCTAATGTCTCTTCAACAAAAATTTTGATTAAAAATTCAAGAGTTCTATCATTCCACTTCGCTTTAACCCTTTTTTTCAATTTATCCCCACCTTGAATATCTTGACTTGGATTTGACATTTTCTATCAACAACAAAATTCCCACTACATATAACAATGAATTAAGGAAGTGTAAGAAAATATAAAAGCATAACTGTAGAAGATCAAGCACGTCAAAGAAGGTCGACAATAGAGTTGAGAAATCATTAGAAAAGGGTCAATAAAAGAGACAAACACATAAGTGACGAATGATATGTACGTCATTTAGTAAACCAGCAAAATGAAATTCATGATATGTACGTCAAACAGATTATAACTCTTTGGAGTGACTCTCTTAAGCTTCTACATAAGTGAGTTGGAGAGACGGGTATGAGTGAGCGGCTGGTTTGCTTTCTCTGTCTGATGATAAGAGCATCAATCAAGTATTAATAAGTTTGAAGAAACATTAACTACGGCTTACCTTTAGATAGGTGTAAAGTAAAGATATTCCAGTGTTTGCAAGATAAGGTTTTAATTGTGATCTAACATGTCCTTTCCTTCTTTTTACTTTCTTTATATTTCTTAAAGGATTAAAAAAGACTACATTTTTTATAGTTTAAATAAAATTTAAATTATAAAAGGTGTATAATAAAATAATTTTAAACTATACATTTTATTATTATAATAAAACGTATCTATATGAATAACACATGAGTTATTTATATAACGTCAAAATAATTTTTAAATTAATTTTTATAATTTAGTTAGATTATAAAAGATCTTGTACACAATGGACAAAAACTTTTTTTGCTTAATCATTTTTCTAGTTAACTCTAAAAATCTTCCTTAACTCACTAGACAATAAGTACCAGAATCCATGCTTTAGCCTCATATTAATATGTCATGTTGTTGGAACTAACACCACTAAGGTAGGCCATGTGCATTAGCTGATGAGGTTGAAATGTGGTTTTGGAGGAGGTAAGTCATTTTTAGAAACTAATTCCTGGTTTGTTATTTTCCTTGTGCTTTTCCTATCATAATAGGAAACAGAAGAAAAGAACTCTTTTGGAAACAGAGGACTGAGTGACACAAGGCATTTAGTAAACCAGGAAATGAAATTCATGATATGTACGTCAAACAAATTAACTCTTTGGATAGTAACCTTGGTAATTCATCTCTAGGAAAATATGCAATGGAAGATGTGATTGATTTTGTTGACAAAGAGCTCTCATAAGCAATGTAGAGAATGAATACGTGACTTCACTTCCCAACCATAAGAATTGTCCAAGAAAAGATGATAAGTTGCTTCAAACTTTGAAATTTTCACCATTATATGCAGAAGGTTATTGAAAGATTCAGTCCAATTTATACAGTTGAACTAAGGAATGGTGCTAAACAGAGTTCAGTGCATGGAAAGTAGCAAACTTTGGCCATTTTTAAAACCAAATGTCTTGGTTGTGTGAATTGGAAATATAATCAAACAATTGGCATGCAACAAGTCATTTATTACAGAGAGTTGAAGGTGACCTTAGCAAGCGTACAAGAGCTTTGAGCAACAAACAACAAGCAACAGGTGCGTAAAGGAGCTTCAAGCAACGAGGAATAGATGCGTGGTGATTGTGTTCCAGGAAGTTTACATAATATGCAAACATCATATGATAAGGAGTATGAACACGTGTCTATGGAATTGGGTTACAGGAAATAGATCTCACTCAAACCCAAACATAAATTACTCAGAATGTAACACAAAATCTTCTACACCTAGCCGTAGATCATGTAAGAACAAAAATAAAACCAACAGATCGAGAAATGGAAGCAGCTAACATCAGAAAAAAAATGAAACTAATAGATCGAGAAATGACAAAAAGGCAAAACAAAGTAAATACCTGAAATGAACCGAGTGAAGATGGGTGGTGGCTGTGTCCCTTGAGAAATCGATCGTCTCTTTTTCCCTTGTGAAGATCGGTTTGCAAAACAACTGCGGTAGATCTACGATAAACGTAAACGTCAGATATCTTATAAACGTAATTAGTGACGCAAAAATGTCTACCTGAAAAAGCTAAAATAAGGGGGCTTTTTTGAAAAGCTCCAAATTTGAGCTTTTGAAAAAGTTGTATTTTAGCTTTTAAAAAAGTTATTTCTACTTCAAAAGTGCTTTTAAAGTTTACAGCGAAACACTCATTTTTTCCTTAAAATAGCTTTTGCGGTGGAAAAAAGTACTTTTCCACCTACCAAAAGCTAAACCAAACAGGTGCTAAGTCTAACATATAGTCCTTTGTTTTAATTAAGGGTTGTATTAAAGAAAGAAACTTTATTAGGGAAAAAAAGAAAACATCAAGTAAGAAGGAAATGAAATCTGATCATATAGAGAAATAATTTTTTTTAAAGTTAGTTTTAGATCCTTGTGTATATATACAAACAATATGGTAATCATTTAATCAAAAGTTTCATTTAATTGTACAATAGAAATAAAAATATCTTCTTATTATATGAAGAAGCATTATCTGATCATTACCATCTACTATCTTCATTATAATGGACGTATAGTCATTGCCTATGATCCAAATAGAATTAAGGTCTCAAACATTTTGTCTATGGACTAAATTAGTCATCTCTCAATAAGATCAAACAAGAGGCTTATAAATACCTCTTAAATTCACTTGGATCACAAACTAATTGATGCTCATTTTATTGGTACTAAAATCATTTATAACAAATTAAATTATATTGGAGGAAGAACATGCTCTGAGAAAACCTTTTAGCATTATTGATATGGAGAAAGATATGTTTAAACTCAATCCTAGAAAATCATCTGGTCGTAATTGGTTAAATTCCCTTCTCTTTTGAAAATCTTAGAAGCATTTCAAGGTGGAAGTAATTGATGTAGTACTGGAGTTCTTTGACAATAGGAAAATGATTTGGGAGATTAATAAAGCCTTTATTAGTATTATCCCTGAAATCCTCAGTCCAAGTTCCATTAAATACTTTAGGCTAGTCCCTTATTGTGACACATTTTATAAAACCATAGACAAACTTCTTGTTTCAAGAATGAAAGTGTTAAAGTCTTACATCAATGTATACCAAGGTGTTTTTATTCAAGGCATACAAATTGGTGATAACATCTTATTGGTGGAAGAATCATTCAAGAATTAAAATAAGAAATAATCATTCAAGATTTATGTTATTAAAATATATGTTTATAATGCATTTGATTAAATAAATTATGAATTTATTTTGCACATGATGGATGGTTTTGGTTTCTTTAAGAATTCATAACATGGATTAAACAATGCTTTGTTACCACTTATTCTATCTTAGTAAATGGAAAACTATCCGACAAAATAACAAGGGGAGAAAGGTTGAGACAAAGAGATCCAATGTTAGCCCCAAAACTTTTTTTTTTAATTAAGCATCATTAGCTTAAATTGAGTAAGTTAGATTAACATTAATTAAG
>JAOSBN010000005.1:41760783-41772381 GCA_027563595.1 Erythroxylum suave | reverse complement strand
TCCGGAGGTGGAGACCACCGAGACCGCAGGTGGTTCTTAAAGTTGACAGCGGCGGCTTGTCGGATCTGTTCGTCGACCGCGGGATTGGCAACTAGTTCAAGAACGGCCAGGCCGTACTCGGGCTTGTTGGAGAGCTCAGCGAGGTTGGTTTCGGCGGCGCGACGGGGCTCCGGGGACGGGGAGAGGGTGTCGAAGAAGCATCTGGAGAGGAATTCTAGGGTCCACGCCATGGCTGGTGGGTCCTAGGATTTTCCCGAAGAAGAAGAAGCTTATAGGGTTTTTTATAGTGAACAACTAAAATTTAGGTTGATGAAAAATGAAATGTAGCTTAGAGAGCTAAGTCGAGAAATTGGAGGGACTTTGAAAGATGAACAGGAAGTTAAATGTTATTTCAATTAAATGTTATTTTATAAAATACTTAAAGCAATAAATTTTAGACAAATTTTGTTGTCTAAAATAAATGTCTAAAAATTTTACCAATATAATAATTAAAGATTAAATAAAATATAAAAAATAATTGCATAAAATATTTAAAGCAATAAATTTTAGACAAATTTTGTTGTCTACAATAAATGTCTAAAAATTCTACCAATTTAGTTTTTAGTGACAATTATTTAGTATATTTTTTAGACAAATTTTATTGTCTTAAATAAATGTCTAAAATTTTTATCAATTTTTAGATTATTTAAGACACTTATTAAATATGTCTAAGCTTAAATATCTAAAAACTCCTTATTTTGATGCAGTGTGAAGTAGCGTTACACATCGCAGAGGAAGTAGCCCAAGGCTTGATTCTATCATTCACGAGTATCCACATATGCTTTGTTTCTCTTACATCAGAGAGCGAGATAAAATTGGCTTTGTCACGTCATTGTAAGATGCACAAGTGGTTAATTATTACTAGCAATATCAACGCTAGCATCACAGTAGGAGCTTAGTAGCACTACCTAGACATAGTAAATCCGGTTTTGGTGCCCCTTCACATTGTTTGTATCAATAAATGCAACATATTGTGGTCATAATGACAGCAGCGGCAGGAGCACTACCTTAGCACGGTCAAGTTTTGGATTAAGATAACAACTTGATTGGAGAAAGGTTCCACTGGGTTGTAGTATTTCAGAATGCTGAGATCATTTTCAATCCGTTTTCCTTTTTTCATAATTTTCTTTCTGAGTTAGCTTGACATTCATATTTGAGAACAGGGGAAAATTTGCCTTTTTATAGGTTTAGTGCTGTAAGAGAAGTCACAATTGGCGAAGTAATTTGATCCTCTTGTCCATGTGAAGACACATGTTTGCCAAGGATTTCGACTTATTCTGAAAATTTTGGACGCTATCATGCATACGAAGTATAGGCTGATTTCATGTCAGCGAGGATTCATGGTGTTGTAGGACCAGGAAAGAACTGATCTAGCACTCGCGAGGTTATCAGGCTATTAACTAGTGTTTCCATGATCTTGATCATCAACTTTTCATTTGACTCAATTCAACTTGGAATATGTTAAAGATTCTGCATGGTTTTAAGGGTTCCATGAAGATCAGCAGCAAAAAGTATAGAATGGCGCTGTAAATCTTATGACCAAACTTGATTGACATGTTAGCTGATGATTCATTTATCATGATAAGGAAGCAAACTAGACAATAGGTTAAGAATTCTGTTCTATATCCTAAGATACACTTTAGTTCTTTTGCTAGTTTACTTCAGTTATGCTTTCCAGTGCAGGTTTCCAACCTTTATCATCGCTATATGACGTAACAACCTGGGGTACTCTCTGTTGACCTTGCAGCTGAGAAATCATATCGCCAACTGAAACTACCCCTTGTTTCAACATCTCTTGTAGTTCTTTCTTACTGATGACCAACTTAATCCTAACAACTTTGCTACCTTCATCTTCCTTCTCGGGAATTGAAAATCTCACTTTCTTCTTAATTTGTGGGGATGGTATTCCGACAGGTACGAGGTGGTACAATTGACCGCCAAGAAGCTTGGTGTCTGGTTGGAGATGTTGGAGAGATTGAAGCGAACCGGATAACGCATGACCAGAAAAATCTAATAGGACTTGCTGAACTATGATCGGTGCTTTGTATTCAAGGATCTTCCCATCTGGTTTCATCACCCTGATGACATTTTCTTGCAGAACTAGGCAATTTCCCATGGCTTCTATTAGCGACTCCTTATGGAGGAAAATAGGCTGCATAAATAAGTTCGTTCTATTATGTGTGAGAGTGGTTGGTATATCATTAGATATGCGATATTTATAGGAACTGGTTTATGAGGATGGCCTTGTCATGTTCCCTATGTAACAAAAAGAGCATCAACTTTTCATTGGACCCCATAGCACTGATTAATGCCGGTATGCTAGACAGACTTGTGATCCAAGTACTTGCAAGTCGTTGTTGAACTGATCAATGCCTTTCTTGAAACTCAGCCCACTTGTGGAGGCTATGCCAGTCCAAAAAGATAGGTGAAAAGAGTGCGGAAAATATTAAGTGTGATTTGCTTGTTGCTAAATGCATGATTGCACGAACTAATTAACACCAAAGGGTGCAAAGCATGATTATTGCTTTTCACAGCTAATTGGCTGATATTTGTGAGTGGAAACATCGCATTGTTCATGTTAACAATGCATGTTGCATTTTATCTGTCAGTGGATCATCACCAGACCACAATTTTTACAGTGGAGAAATGATCAAGTAGGAGTTAGTGGTTGGCCACTACGCACCATATTACAGTTCTATCTGGTCGACTACATCATATGCAACATTGATCGTCTGCGTGCCCTTCCTCCACTGACATCACCAATATTATAAAAAAACTGAGATTGGTTTGGCTGAAAGAACTTCAATTTTTTTTTTCTTACACATACAGGTATTTATGTCCATTTTCTGAATAATATCCATTCTTTGGCCACTGAGACTGGTTTTGCATACTGCAACGAACTGGACAAGAAATTAAATGTGCACAGGCTTGTGAATGCATCCATATTCTGTAACTAGCATTGATAAGCTATTTAACTGGTTGTGAGAATCTAAAAACAAAAACATTTCTGAAAAGCTTTCCCAAAGAGCTACAACTCATATAGATAGATTTTAGCTGGCTCAGCTGAACCGTCCATATGGCAATTAACAGGTGTTAGCCAATATGATTTAGCTGAGGCCTACAAGTTGCAATATTTAGTGCAATTATCAACTTAAAAAGAATTTGAAGCAATGTCAGCAGCTTGGTTTAGATTCTGCTTTAGCAGTTAATGTTCTACTCTCCATTTTCCATGTCAGTGGCTGTTCTAGTAAACTTATTGCGATGGTCCACTGACGTAGACCCATCTGGTAGATCCCCATGTGATCCATGACATTTTGCTGTTTTATAGAGTTCTATTCGGATCCAACTACAGCAATTTACGGATGATAAAGCAAGTGGAGAGACATTCGATGTAGGACCCATGTGTAACTTTGGGGGAGAAAAATGAAAAAGTGGTCAACATGGTAGAGATAACAAGTTGCAGAAGCCATGAAATGATTTGAGGCCCACTCAAGAGAACCGAGTCATGGAGACGGAAGAGTAGTATGGAAAAAGGATTGCTTAATGGGACATATTTAATATTTTCCACACGCATGCTTAATCTCAGTACAAATCTATCTTGTATGCTGTTTACCGAACGTCTCCTTTTAGAAAAATTAAAGAAGAACAGTGTGAAAGAATGGAAAAAGCAACGACTTCTAGGCCTCCTTAGCCTCCCTGTCATGTCTGCCTGAGGAGTTCTCTTTAAGTTTTTCTGGAACTGCAAACGTTAAAGGGTAGTCCTTTTTACTAATTAAATGCACTAGATAAGTAAATAGAGAAAGAAGAAAGTAGTATGATTGTGATGAGTTCAGGATATTCTGTGCTCGCCTTCCATAATAAGCACCCCATCAAGTACAAATCTTTCTAGTCCTTCAAAATAACAGGGTGATTAGATCCATTGAAACATGAATTGTTGAATTTCACACTCGACATGCACAGACTTGTAAAAGTATGCTATTTTAACTGATTCTAACGCGTATGGCACGAAACAAAATATATAAAGATATATATGATTATGTATGTCGTGGTTGTTTTTCTTTTGATCAAGAGTATATCATTACAAAAGACCAATATACGTGGAACAGAATCAGTGGCTGGTCACTCGAATGCCTTCTCTTTTGCTAAAAAAGATGAATCCGGTAAGATACAGAAGATCTTATAGTTAGATGGTGCTTCTAAATGATTCAAGAAAAGCAACTTGTGACAGGATATTTCCTGATAGATCATATTATTATAATTGCATCTCTTTTCGCTCATGAAGTTGGATTATAATGCAGTAACTATGTCAGCCTGATGAATGCAGCTCTTAACCGACCATGGTATAAAGTCACCTCTGTGGCAAGTTGAAGCCCTTTTGTATTGGAATAGTGCATGTCGTTGTCCTCCGCAAAAGCATGCGCCAGCCAAGCTACTTTGTGGCAATGCTTTATGTACTTTTTCTCAGAAATGGAGTTCTCACTCCATGAAGATTTGGTTTGGAGCTTCACAAGATCCTCTGTCCCCTTTGTCTTTTATTATGTTTAAATATAGACATTTGTTTCATGTTTCACTAACTTTAGTTGCTTCTTCTCATAGTAAAGGTGCAGTCTTTTTCCCAAAGCAAATGATTCTATAATTCACACAGAATTTGTTGTCTTTCAGGAACTTAGAATGGAAAAGCAACCGCATTTTCATACTACTAGAGCATTCCTTTCTCATTCTCCCTTTGAAGCATTCAACTGTCTTTTTGCCACCCCCAAGTGTGAGTTATAATTCAAAGTGCTCCAAATCTCCACCAACATTCTCTTCACTTTTGTCTGTTTGTGGCTTATGGATATGGTCAAAAGAAGGGAGAGTCGTTAGCTGACTTGGCGCATCAGACTGCGACACTTGCCCTTCATTGGTTAGTCGGCACCGCCAAGCAGAATTTGGCCTTGTCTTAAGTCATTGAGCACTTGAAATTAAGTTTTACTTAAATGATAGGCTCTTTCGATTTTGGCTCACTATTGCTAAACAACGTCAAACTAAGGATTTAAAAATATGATTCGTGAATGGTGTAGTGCTTTGATCACAATCCATCACATCGACATAAGAGCGTGAGAGTTTTATGAACAATTAAATGATGTAATTAATTTCTTTCACTTACAAAGTACGATAAGATCTTAGTATCAAGTTGTATAAACTTTTTTTTTTCAACTTGAAGAGAACATTGTATGATATAAACTTAATTGTCGTAAAATTACACTATATATTTTTATAAAATTGATTGGTTTTATTAAAATTTTGTAATTCTCTAAAAATTAAATAATTCATTTTGAATAATGAATAATTCATATACAAAAAAGGAATTTTATATTTCAATTCAAAAATAAAAATGAGTTTGTTATCATATTAAATATTCATTAATTACTTCTAATATAAAATTAGAGTGATTCGTATATAAAAGAAGATTACATATTTCAACAAAAAATTAAGATATTAAATAATGGGTTTATTCTTATATATAAACTATCTTTAATTATTACTATTAAATGAGATTTATACACTTAAAATAGTTTTCATATCTCACTTGTTTATAACCATTTTAGGCAATGACTACAATCATATAAAATAATCCCCTAAGATACAAAGCGTCCCCTTATGGATCAACTTCACAAGATTCCCCTCGAATATTGGACAACGTAAGATCTGAGCTCGCTTACTAGTTTTGTTGGTAAGCCCATTTACTTCGATGGACATACAGCTATGAAATGACGTATTGGG
The DNA here is from genome assembly GCA_027563595.1 of Erythroxylum suave. Taxonomy (NCBI): domain Eukaryota; kingdom Viridiplantae; phylum Streptophyta; class Magnoliopsida; order Malpighiales; family Erythroxylaceae; genus Erythroxylum; species Erythroxylum suave. The sequence goes on along the minus strand of JAOSBN010000005.1, from coordinate 41,766,579 downwards.
TATGCCTGTGTCTGTGTGAATGTGGAACTTTCAAAAAGCTTCCTAGCGAGATCCCTGCCATGAGACTAGGTGAAGGGGACAAATTGAAGGAAGACCACACTGCTATTTCCTATCATTGAAAATGTCCCTCTCAACACCTTAGGAAAGTCTGGAAAGCCACAGGAAGAATGTTTACAATAGGTACCTATGAAGAGATAATGATTAACGAGCTCATTGAACAAAAGGAGGCTAATTCCTTGATGGAGGTGTCCTATGCTACTGGCCTTACAGTGTTAGTTGACACAATGCACACAGAAATGACACCCATGAGACAACCTGGTCAAGCTCCTTCACCAATCCTTAACAAGTCCACAACTCCAGATCATCAGGGTAATTCTCCAAGTACTACACGGGCTCCACACCAAAACTCCCCTTGTAAAGACATTATCACTAACCATCCCAATACAGTTGCATCTCATGGAGATGTAGATACCACTGACACCCCATTGGGTCGTGATCCTTCTATGGCACCCATCTTCACTCCCTCAGAGGAATATCCTAGTATCCCCAATGCAAAGACATCACTTTTTGAGGATGATGCGTCTCCCACTCTCTCTATTAGCATTAATGGCCTTACCAGCAACAATTTAGATAAAGCATAATCATTCCAAATGGCGGAGTATAGAAGGTCCCAACAGAGCAGACGAAAAAGCTCTAATTACAATTATTGATATGTGGATTTTAGCTTAGAACGTTAGAGGTCTTAACTACCCAAAAAATCAAGCAGCTTTGCGGGATTTTGTTTAGAGGGTAAAGCCTTAAATTGTAGGATTATTAGAAACAAAAATAAAGGTTGAGCATTTTTGCAAGTTATAGATGTTAGGACCCTACTGGAGCCTTCTCTCCAACCATGATCAGCATACTTTTGGAAAAATAATAATCTGCTATAGGAAGGATGTTCTTCAAGCAACTATTCTATATATGACAGATCAAGTTATTCATCTTCAAGTCCACTTTCTCCAGAAGTAGACGGATATCACCATCATTTTCATCTATGCTTGTAATTTTGAATTCCAACGGAAAAACTTATAAAACGATTTAATAGCACTTCACACTAATTTGATCACCCTTTAGATAATATGTGGGGACTCTAACTCCATATTATACAGATCAGAAGCACAAGGCCGTTGTAGCTTGAGAAATTTTTTCAGATGACTTCAGAGAATGTGTTGATTACTTTAGAGTTACAGACTTGAAGCAAATGGGCTACAAGTGCTACAAGTACACATGGTCAAATAAGCAGAGCTCTAACTGGTTCATCCATAAGAAACTTGATAGAGCCCTCATCAATACAAAGTAGCTTGCTTAATTTCCCAACAGCATAACCACTTCCAAGAACCTCTCTTCTCAGACCACACTCTCCCATTATGATATATAAATTGTTTTAGCTGACCAGACGAGCTTCCTTTTTTCGGTTTAATAATTTGTTGGCCAATGTCCTTGGATTTGCTAAAGCTTATAGAGTTGGGGTTGACAGCATGTTTAGAGGCACTAAACAATTTTGTTGTGTTCATCAGCTCAAAGTGATAAAGCAAAAGCTCAAGGACCTTAATTTCTTAAGGGGGCTCAAACACTGAAATAGCTCTACACACCGCTTGTACAACCTTAGCAAATATTCAACAGCTTTGTGAGTTCATGCCTAATGATCCCCTCCTCATAGATAGGGAACAAACAACACTTTTGAATTACCTTACAGTAGCTAGCAACCACAACTCTCTACTCCAACAACATGCAAGGACGAATTGGCTTAAAGATGGAGACAAATGCACAAAATTCTTTTTCAATATAATCTTGGTTTAAAAGAACTAGAACCGGATACTCTCTATTACCAATAATGAAGGAGTTCAACTACATCATCTCAGAGATATCGACAATGAAGTTGTTAGCTACTTCACCTCGCTGTTTAGTACTCCCAGTACGGCACAAGCTACCTTTGCAGAGCTCTCCGCTATCATCACTAAAAAGATAACCCTTGTTAAGGCAGCCTTAGTATCCAAACCCGTAGAGGATAAGGAGATTGAAGACATGGTCTTTTCTATACATAGACTGAAGGCCCCCGTTCTGGATGGCCTAAATGCTCACTTCTATCATAAATCTTAGCAGATCATTGGACCTTTTATCAAGGAGGTTGTAAGAGAATTCTTTACCAATGGACGACTACTCAAGGAAATCAACAAATCATTCTTATGTCTGATTCCGAAGAGTTCTAACCCTTCATGTTTTGGTGATTTCAGGCCTATTGCTTGCTCTAATGTTCTATACAAAATAATTTCAAGGATTCTAGCTTCGAGATTGTAGGACACTCTCTGTCTCTCATCAGTGACAACCAAAATGCTTTCATATGTAACCACCAGATCGAAGATGACATATTAATAGCCCAAGCGCTCTTAAAAGGCTACTCCAGATCTCAATATACTCTAAATTGTACTATCAAAGTGGATTTTCGCAAGGACTTTGGTATTGTAAGTTGGGAGTTTCTATGGTATATGCTTGAAACTTATGGCTTTGCTAGCATCTTCATCAGCTGGATCAAGGAATGCATCTCCACTGCTAGCTTTTTGGTACTGATCAACGACAACCCCTCACCTTATTTTACCGCCACTCAAGGTCTAAGATAAGGAGACCTTATCTCCCCTTACTTGTTCATTCTATACATGTAGACTCTGAATTCCATCATCAAAGAAGAAGTGGCTATAAATACACAATTTAAATATCACTCTCGTTGTAAGCCGATCGGTCTAACCAACTTATCATTCATTGATGATCTCTTATTATTTTGTAGAGCCAAATTAGATTCTATTAATACCTTTATGAAGTCTTTGGATCATTTCAACAAGCTCTCTGGGTTATAACTCAACCTCCATAAATGTCTGGTCGTTTTATCTAAAGGTGCTCCATCCTTAGAAGCCCAAATAGCTACTTTTACTAGAATGAAGTTGATGTCTCCTCCCATGCTGTATTTGGGACTCCCCATCTCAACCCACTGCCTTCAGTTTGCTGACTACATCCCTCTAATTAAAAAAATACAAAAACGCATTCACTCTTAGGTGAACAAGTTCCTATCATCTACTGGGAAGCTGCAACTTGTGAAAATGATTCTCTACTCCTTTCATATATATTGGAGTTCACATTTCTTCCTCTTTAAGAGTGTTGTCAAAACAGTGGAAAGAATATTCAAGAACTTCCTATGGAATCAATCCAGTAGAGCTAGAGGCATTGCCAAAGAGAAATGATCTGAAGTTTGTGTTCTTAAAATAGAGGGTGGTTCAAATATTTCTCCAATAAAAATCACTATCCAAGCACTTATTCTTAAATGTCTATGGCGGATATTTAAAGATAGGCAATCGTTATGGCTCTACTGGCTCCATGCATATTTCCTCAGAGGACCATGCATCTAGGAAATAAAAAGCAGTCCCTCAAAGTTATATTTTCTTAATCAACTTCTCCTCGTAAGAGATGTTGTCCATCAAGATGTCCTTTGTAAATAGGTAATGAGGAAAAGATATCCTTCTGGTTTGGTAACTGGTCTAGACACGAACACTTATTTCCTTCCCAGGCCACTGCTACAAGCTCCCTTCCTTTTCCCCTGTCCATCAAGCTTCACTTGTTCATCAGTGGGAACTCTTGGAATTTTCCTGCTAACTTTTCCCATCTACAACCTTCTTATCCTCCCAAACCCCCACCTCTGATACTTATTTCTGGAAGTATTAACCATTCCATCAACTATTGAACAAGCTTACTAGCTCCCTGCTAAGACAGAAGCAACCTATGATGGCTTGGCCCTCAATCATCAGGCATAAAGCTCTCCCTAAGGTCTCGTTCCTTCTCTGGCTCTCCATTAAGAATAAACTCAGTACAACTAATCAACTGATGTTGGCCTCAGGTCCCCGTACAGATTTTATGGCGACTACGTGTCACCCTTAGGAATTTATTTGTAATAATAATAAATATATTTGGGAACATTGCAATAAAATAAATTATAACATTTAAATTTAGTTAAAGTCTAGACACGGAAAGTTTTGTGGTGAGATCATAAAATAATTTTTATAGACATATAATTAAATTATTCAAAAAAATGATTTAATAAAAACAATTAACTATTAATAAAATAATTAATGGATAATATCAAATAAAAGAAATAGATGATAATTATATTAACTAAATAAAATTCATAGGAAAAGTAAAAATAATACCCAACAATTAATGAAAAATTTTCCATAGCAAAATGTACAAAGAATGAATGATTTGGGTATTAAAAGAATTAATGGCAAATGGATTAAGTAAATAAGGAACAAAACTTGCGGGCGTGTGAGGTGAATAAGGAAAGGATGAGCATCGCGATCGTACTGTGTTACGATCGCGACTTCTGGACAACTGGGGTTGTCGCGGTCACGACTTGGTCGCGATCGCGAATGTGACGAACTTGGTGTTTGTCACGATCGTGCTGAGTCGCGATCGCGCTTTGGTCCCGATTGCGATTTGGTGGAAATGTGGGACTGTTGTGATCGCACTGTGTCATGATCGTGACTTCCTCCCAACTAAATATTCTTAATTCTAAACAATATATTTTTCAATCCAGAAGTCCAAAAATTACAAACTATATATCATTGGAAAGCTAAGATCAAGACCTACAACTTTTATGAATACAATTTTGTCTAATTCAGCATGCATCGATACAGTTTAATCATGTAAGTGGAAGTTACCATTTTAGTCAAATAATACACCAATTATGCAAAAATGTACACCAACACTGATAGCTTATAAGGGTCATAACTTCTACGTGTAAAGTCTAAAAATTTCAATCTTTATAGCGTTAGAAAGCTAAAAGGATAATCTACAACTTTTATGTATACCACTTGGCCTAAATCTACCTAGATCAATGCAGTTTATTACTTAAAGTTTCAGAATACATTTTTACCCCATTCTTTGTTTTCACTCATCTATTCACAAACAATTCTCATACCAATTTCAAAGGACCCGAACCAACATTTATTTTCTTACACACCAAACTCCTTTGATGCACAATTTACCACAAATAAATCCATCCAAAAAATCTCCCAACATTCAGCATACAACCAATTTAACATAAGAAGAAAAATTCTGCACATATATATCTATCAATTCGCAACAACTAAGTTGATACATATTTTCATACTTCATTTCACAATGCCATAACAAAATCATGGTCGCAAAATACATACAGTAATGTTTATGTTGACATGCTTCTAAGATCACCTAAAAGTGATTGACACTAACTTAGTTACAAAAATCTAAAATTCTTGGAGATATGCCAAAACTTTACAAGGCTCACAATTGATCTGCTGGTTCTTCACCTAAAAAGTAGAAAATTTTGGGGTGAGTCGGAAGCTCAGTGGCTAATATATTTATAGCCGGTGATAATGAACCATATACAACACAAATGAACATTGATAGCACAACATATCATCGCAAAACAATTGGGCTAAAAGTTATCATCAATCATAACATTCAATATACATCATAACTTAACATGTCCAAAAATGCAAAGCACACACAATGGCTCGAGAGTTCCATGGAACGAAACGGCGAAACCGAAGTTTACACCGTGAAACGAAACGAGTCCGATTTCTCAAGATCTCGTGGCCACAAGCGGGCAGCCGGGAGAAGGCTATAGGTCATCGAGCACGTGACTAACGAAACAGGTTCCTCTCTTGCCCACATAAACAGATTCAAATGCATATATATATTTGATAACTTAATCATAGTTCATGCTTCTTA
>JAOSBN010000005.1:41749444-41760683 GCA_027563595.1 Erythroxylum suave | reverse complement strand
CATCTGTGAATATTTAACAAACAATTCCATCAATATTTGAGTACCAATTCCACAATCAATCAAAATTAAGTCCAAAAGATATGCATTTAAAATGACTTATCACACACATTCGTGTATGGGGCTGCCCTGTTGAGGTAAGGTTATATAATCCTAATGAAAATAAGTTGCAACCTCGTTCGACTCGTTGCTATTTTGTGGGTTATCCTGACCACTCTAAGAGCTACAGATTCTACTGTAGAGAGGGAAGGGCCAGAATTGTGGAATCACAGATGACAAAGTTCCTAGAATTTGATGTCTACGATGAGGGAGGATCCTCGTAACCTCCAGAAGTTAGCAGGATTGATGCTACAATGTGTTGTATCAGCCGCTCGTACAGTCAGCTTTGGTGGATGTAGGCCACAGTACCGTACCTATGCAGGCACAGGAACCTACACCTATTCAGGAGGAGGTTTCTAAGGTACAGGAGCCCATGCAATTGCACAGATCCACCAGAGAGAGACGGCCTGCAATCTCATCATATTTGGGTGAAAAAGACTATGGTATCGGACATGTAAAGGATCCAGTTACTTTTTCAGAGGTCGTTTCTAGACCCCATGTAGATATGTGGTGGGAAGCAATGAAGGACGAGATACAAGCTATGAGGTATAATAAGGTATGGAAGCTTGTTGATTTACCTCAACATTGCAAACCTGTTAGTTACAAGTGGCTGTTTAAGACCGAGAAGGACACATAGGGTCAAGTTGAGCGGTTTAAGGCACGTCTAGTTACTAGAGGGTTCACTCAGAGAGAAGGGATTAACTTCAATGTCACTTTCTCTCATGTGTCCTCAACGGATGCATTTAGAGAGATCGTGGCATTAGTAGCTCGTTATGACATGGAGCTACATCAGATGGACGTGAAGACCTCCTTCTTAAATGGTGACCTTTATGACGAAGTCTATATGGAGCAGCTGAAGGTTTTCAAGATCAGAATGCAGCTGACAAAGTGTGCAAGTTGAATAAATCAATATATGGTTTGAAGCAAGATTCCAGACAGTGGCACTTAAAGTTTGACAAGGTTTTGACCTCATTCGGCTTTGTGGAGAACAAAGTCGAAAGATGCTTATACCATAAGGTCAGGGGGAACAAGGTCATCTTCTTACTTTGGTATGTTGATGATAACTTGCTCGCGTCAAATGATTTGACCATATTACACGAAGTTAAGCAATTTTTGGCCAGACATTTTGACATCAAGGATTTAGATAAAGCATCTTTTGTCCTCGGTATATAGATTCATTGACACAGATCTCAATACATTTTAAGCCTCTCACAAGGTGCATACATCGAGCGGGTACTACAAAGGTTTAATATGGCTCAATGTAGACTTGTTGTAGCACCTATTTCTCATGGAGAGAGATTATCTTTGGCATAGTGTCCAAAGAATGAGGTTAAGAGAGAGGCTATGAAGAATTTTTCGTACTCTAGTACTGTTGGTAGCCTGATGTATGCCCAGGTGTGCACTAGACTGGACATTGCATTTGTTGTTAGATTGCTGGGTCGATATCTGGCTAACCTAGATGTAGGCCATTGGAATGCAGTCAAGCAAGTGTTGAGATACCTTAAGGGTACCAAGGATTATAAGTTGACATACAAGAAGGTCAACGATTTGAACCTCACAGGGTATATGAACTCATATTTTTCCATGTATCCAAATGATCATAAGTCCACATCAGGATACATTTTTATGTTGGCAGATGGTGCAGTATCATGGAAGAGTGTCAAGCAGACACTGGTTACTTCCTCGACCATGCATGCAGAGTTTGTTGCATGTTATGGAGTTTGTGATAATCTTGCTGCAATGTTGTTCAGTAACAATAACAAGAATATCATAGGGTCTAAGCATCTAGAGTTCAAGTATTTGACCATAAAGGAGCTGACTCAGAAGGGTGATGCTGCAGTGGAGCACATTAGGACTGAGGACATGTTAGCTAATCCGTTGACTAAAGGACTTCGCCCACTAGTATTTGTTGGACATGTATCCAGTATGGGGGTGTTAAAGTCCTTAGACAGTAGTAGTTAGGGATCACTTTGTTTTGCTCCTTAAATCATTGTACATTGGTTGCATTATGACATTCTGATTATTTATTAGTGAAAATGATCATGTTTTTCTCAGTTATAACTGTTTTACATATAGTCATAATACATATAGAAGTCTTAAGATTTGTGTTGATCTTAAGCATTTTGAAGGTCATTGGGCATAAATAAAGATTGACCTTAAGCTTATGTCATTAAACACATTAAGTTTATATGGATATCCTTAAAGTTTCATATGACATAAGGGGATATAAGTTTTAAATCCCATAAAGGTTTCCTCTAATATTGTTCACCATCTAATAAGAGGGAACAAGTTTTCTCTAATGTTGTTTAGCATTCGGAGAGAGAAAGCGGGATTTAACTATTGCAGTTTAGCATAAAGTTAGAGAAATCGAGACCTATAGACGAAGATGATACATATTAGATCATCAAGGTATCATCGTAGTCTGCCACACTTCAATTTCCCATTCGTGTTAGTGAGGTATTAGGTATTTATGATTATATTAGACCTGTGTCACATATGATGCATATGTTTGATATTTTCCAGTATCGAAAACCTTGCGAGACAAAATGTAGGACTTTCATTATCTTGGATCAAATGATTTTTTGAAAAATTTTGGTACCATTACAGTAGCGTGACTTAATCGGGTTTTCAAACTGCTTTAAAACTACAATTAATAATTGTCCAAGGGGGAGATTGTAAGACAATTTTACCATTAAGGGCAATTTTGTCTTTTTCCTTATAAATGGACAATTATCAATTGCAATTTTGTTTTTCAATAAATTACTAGTTGAGTAACGCAATTTGAACTGGACAAAGGTAATAAGGTGGCCCAATAAATGATCTAAATTAATGGGTCGAAGTTCAGGTGAAAAATGGGTCTCTTTTAGTGTGGACCTGAACCATATCGGCCTTGTGATGGGGAAGCCCAATATGGAAGCTATATATATAGGTTAAGGTCTCCCGTAGTTACTTAAGTAATTCACGAGCATTGAGAGCTTTGACCCGTTAAGAGCGCCCTTGTATTGAGTAAACTACAAAAAGGCCTAGACCACGAGCTGGTGATCGTTTTCTATAAAGGCATTGAGGAAATTCAAGCTCGTTTGGCAACAGAAAAAAGCAGTTAAAGTTTGGATGGAACCGAAATTAGGTATTCCCAATTTCTTCATTTTTAATCCTTTCATGAACGATCTTGTATGCATAATAAGGTCTGCTCTACGTATTACAGAGGAGACCCACACTATTGGATTTGAAGCATTGGCTGGCACAAAGGTCCCTCCTATCAACGTAGAAATGATATCCATGACACTACCTATGTTGGCCCCGGGTCTCGATACAGATTTTATGGTGACTACTTGCCACCATTGGGATTTATTGGAGATAATAATAAATTGATTTGGGAACATATCAATAAAATAAAGTATAACATTTAATTTAAATAAAGTTTAAACAAGGAAAACTTATGATGGGACTTTTTTGATATAAGCAAATAATAATTAAAATGTCATAAAATGAGACATGAAATTAAGTTATAAGAAATCATGAATTATTATAAACAATTAATTAATAATAAAATAAATAATTAAACACTTTACTAAATAATTATGTTGGGGTATTTTTAAAATAAAATAATCATAAATAAAATAAATAAATACACAAACAATTAAAATACACAAACAATTAAAATAAATGGCCTAAAATAATCTTGACATGTAAATAAATTAAAAGACGTCATGAAGGAACCCCCTTTATATATACTACTAATAATAAAATAAAATAAAATTATAGATAATAAATAATTGGATAAATAATAATTATATTAAATAAATAAAATTTATAGGGGAAATAAAAACAATACCCAACAATTTAATGAAAAATTATCATAGAAAAAAGTGGGCGTAAAGTAAATTGATATGGGTGTTAAGTGAATAAATAGCAAATGAATTAAGGAGTTTAATTCCAAAGTGCAAAAAGGGAAAGAGTCACAGGCATGACTTTTCACTCACGCCTGTGACAAGTAAAGAGAAAGAGGTTGAATGGTATTTAAATTACTGGATTAGAAGCAAATGGAAGAGGAAAAAGTCACAGCCGTGAGTTTCATCTCTCACGTCAATGAGAGAAAGACATCATGATCGTGCTTGTGCACGATTTCAACATATGGTGAACAGTAGCGAAAAATCGAGGCGACTTTCCAAAATTTTGGATTGTCGCAATCGTGCTTATGCACGACCCCAACTTTCTAGTCGCGCAACCAAACTTCAAACCTTCGTAACTTTCATTCTAGAAGTCCAAAAATTATAAACTTTATGATGTTAGAAAGCTAAGAAAATAATCTACAACTTTCATGAAGACATTTTTGTCTAACTCAACCTGTATCAATACAGTTTATTCGTTTAAGTAAAGAATATCATTTCAGTGAAAAAGACATTTTTGTCTAACTCAACCTGTATCAATACAGTTTATTCGTTTAAGTAAAGAATATCATTTCAGTGAAAAATTTGTGCTACTGCCTATACTAATACCAATAATGCTATCTTATAAATGCCTTAACTTTTGCGCCTAAAGTCCAAATTTTTCAATCTTTATACCATTAGAAAGCTAAAAGAATAATCTACAATTTTATGAAGACTACTTAGCCTAATTCTTCCTAGATAAATGCAGTTTATTCCTTAAAGTTTCAGATCACATTTTATCCTTATTCCCTGTTCTCATTTATCTATCAAACTACAGTTCTATTGTAAATTCCAAAAGACCCGAAACCAACATTCAATTCCATACACACCAAACTCCCTTGCTAAACAATTTATTTAAAAGAAATGCATCCAAACATCATCAGACAACCAATTAATTCATCTTCAACTACAATGACTACTCACAGAAAAAAAGAGTCAGCTCAAATATATACATACATAAATCAAAGAAATCTCTGCACTTTCACTGTCACTTTGCAACAAACAAAGTTGATACACATTTTCATACTTCTTATCAGAAGCCACACTAGTATCAAAATTACAAAATACAATAAAAAATGTTTATGTTGATATGCTTCTAAGGTCACCAGATATGATTCGCACTAACTTAGTTACAAGAAGTCTGGAATTCTTGAGGATTGCCAAAACTTTGCAAGATTCAGTAATGATCTGCTGATTCTTCATCTGAAGAAAGGAAAATTTGTAGGGTGAGCTGGAAAGCTCAGTGGCTAATATATTTATAGCCAATGATAACAAACCATATACAATTCTAACACACACATATATATGTATAGTATTATTTTGAATTTCCACATATCACAACAATTCAACAATTCAAAATGCAATGCACAAACATAATGGCTCGAGAGTTCCATGGAACGAAACGGAAAAACCGAAGTTTACATCGTGAAACAAAACGAGTCTGATTTCTTAGGATCTCGTGGCCTTAAGTGGGCTGCCGGGAGAAGACTATAGGTCATCGTGCATGTGACTAACAAAACAGGTTCCTCTCTTTCCCACATAAACAAATTCAAATGCATATATATATTTGATATCTTAATCATAGTTCATGCTTCTTAACTTTTCTGTTTTTCATTAACACAAAGCAGTAAAATCTTTCACGCATAACAAGTTATCAAATCACAACACATTTTTCCCACATCCACAATGATTCAAAACAATCATATGTAACATACATACACACAATTATTTCAGCTCATCATCACTAAAACCAAAAACATATTACCCATCTATTTATTTGATACTTCTAAGATCAAGCTTGCTCTTCTCCTTGCTCTTGACGTCGAGTAGCTTGATTCCCTTCAAAAACATATATTTTCACTTAATCAACACACACATATGAAGCTTTCCTTAAACCTAGCTATCCATGAATAAACATAAGTTTAATCTATTCTTGATTTATCTAACTAGAAAAACTAGGATCTAGTTAAGGTTTATAAAAATCTAAAGAAAACATCAACCTCTTGTTCTTCTTCTTTCTTGCTTCATCTTCATCATATCAGAAAAAACCTAGTTTCTCTACTTCCCTCTTCTATCGAAGCAAAGAATAGTAAGGTTTACCTAAAAAGAAAACTTAGCTGAAAAATCTTCTTTCTATCCTTTCTCCTTCCTCTTTCCATCTTCTTTCTCCTTGCTTCAGTTTCTCCTTCTCTCCTTCTAGGTTCTTCCATGACTCTCTCCTTCTTTTTCTTTCTTAACACACACTCCTCCTCCTCTTTTGTCTTATTAGTTTAAGACAAACTTTTAGCTTTACAAAATTACCCTTCATTGTTCAATGAAATTCCTACTAACTCCTTACCTTAATTTTAACTCTTCCTTTTAGTCTATACTACTATATGAAATTAATGATTAACCCAACTACACTCAAAAATTTTCTAATTTATGAATTCTACTTATATTCATACTCATTAATTTAATAAGAATAAAATTCTAAGGAAATTTGGGGTCCAACAACCTGGTTAAGATCCTGAACCAGTCCCTAACTAGTCCACAATACAGAGCACCAAGGTACTCCTCCCGGTACTACATGGGCTCCTAACCAGAACGCCCCTATTACACCTTTATCTAACCCTTTGGATAAAGCCACCAATCTCAATGTAGTTGCATCTTATGAGGATGTAGATACCCCCTCTCTACCGGCATCCTATTGGTTGAACATGTCTCCACTCCCTCAGAGGAAGTTAATGGTACCCCCAATGCAGAAAAAACACTCTCCAAGGGTGAAACGTCCCCTACATTCTCTATCGACACCAATGGTCCTACCAGCAATAATATTGATACTATAGAACCATTTCAAATTGTGGACTGCAGAAGATCCTAGCGAAGCAAGCGAAAAAGCTCTAAATACAACCTTTGATATTTCAATTTTTGTTTGGAATGTTAGAGGTTTCAACTACCCAACAAAGCTAGCAACATTACGGGATTTTGTTAAGAGGGAAAAGCCTCAATTTGTAGGATTATTAGAAATAAAAATAAAGGCTGAGACTGTTTGCAAATTGTAGAGGTTAAGACCTTAGTGGAATATTCTCTCAAACCACTCTTAGCATGCTTTTGGGAGAATTATATTCTACTATCAGATGGATGTTATCTATGCAACTATTCTACACATGACAAAGCAAGCTATATATATTAGGGTTCACTTCCTCCAGGAGCAAACATATATCACCATTTCTTTCATCTATGCTTGTAATTTCGAACTCCAGCAGAAAAATTTATGGAATGATTTAACAGCCCTACACACCAATGTTAACACCCCTTGGTTGATATATGGGGACTTTAACTCCACATTGGACAGATCCGAAACACAAGGACACTATAGTTTGAGAAAATTTTCAAATGACTTTAAAGAATGTGTCTATTACCTTGGAGTTACAAATTTGAAGCTAATGCGATGCAAGTACACACAGTATAAGCAGAGCTCTAGCTAGTTCATCAAGAAGAAATTTGATAAAGCTCTTGTCAATGTAAATTAGCTTGCTCAGTTTCCATACAGTCTACCTCAATTCCAAAAACCTCTATTATTAGACCGTACTCCCATTAAGATAGACAACTTGTCCCAACAAACCAGACGAGCCTTCCCCTTTCACTTTAATAATTTCTTGGCCAATTCCCTTAGATTCACTTAAGCTTGTAGAATTAAGGCTCAAAGTACATTTAAAGGAACTAAACAATTATGTTATGTCCATAAGCTCAAGGTGATAAAGCAAGAGCTCAAGGATCTCAATTCCTCGAGGGGCTCCAGCACTAAGGTAGCTTTATATATATATAGCTCAGACAACCTTAGTAGATATTCAACAAAATTTTGACTCCTAGCCTCATGATCCCCTCCTTAAAGATAGAGAAAAAATAGCACATTCTAACTAACTAACAACTGCTAGCAACCTTAACTCACTTCTTCAGCATTGAATTAAAACAAATTGGCTCAAAGATGGAGATGAATGCACAAAACTTTTCTTCAATACAATCCTAGCTAGAAAAAACCAGAATTGGATACACTCCATCACCAATAATGAAGGATTTTGCCTATAGAATCTCAAGGACATCTAAGAAGAAGTTGTTAGCTATTTAACCTCATTGCTTGGTACCCTCAGTTTGGCGCAAGCTAATTTTTCTAATCTCTCTACATTCATCTCTAAAATATAACTCCTGACGAGGCAACTCTCTTATCCAAACTTGTGGAGGGAAAAGAGATCAAAAACATTGTCTCTGCAATGGATGGAATGAAGGCCCCCTGTCTAGATGGTCGAAATGCTCACTTTAACATAAATCTTGGAATATCATTGGACCTTTTATCAAGGAGGCTATAAGGGAGTTCTTTTCTAATGGCAGGTTACTCAAGGAAATTAATAAAACATTCTTATTTCTAGTTCTTAAAAGCTCTGACCCTTCATGTTTTAGTGATTTTAGGCCAATTGCTTGCTCTAATTTTCTATACAAAATCATTTCAAATATTCTTGCCTCATGACTGAAGGAAGCTCTCTCATCCCTCATCAATGACAACCAAAGGGCTTTCATCAATAACTGCCAGATTGGAGACAATCTATTGATAACCCAAGAGCTTTTAAAAGGCTACTCCAGATCTCGATCCCCTCCAAATTGTATAATCAAAGTGGACTTTTGTAAAGCCTTTGATAATGTAAGTTAAAAGGTTTTTATAGTTCATGCTTGAAGCATATGGATTTCTTAGCATTTTCATCAGCTGGCTTAAGGAATGCTTATCCACTGCTAGCTTCTTGGTGTTGATTAACAACAGCCCATCAACTTATTTCACGACTGCTGAAGGATTAAGGTGGGGGGACCTTATCTCCCTATACCTGTTTATTCTATGCATGGAGACTCTAAATTCCATCATCAAAGAGGAAGTGACTGCAAACCTACACTTCAAATATCACTCTCACTGTAAGAAGATTAGCTTAACCAATTATCATTCGCTGATGACCTCTTGTTATTTTGTAGAGCCAAATTAGATTCTATTAATACATTTATGAAATCATTAGACCGATTCAACAAGCTCTTTAGGTTGCAAATCAACCTCCATAAATGTCTGGTCATTTTATCCAAAGGCGCCTCATCTTTAAAAGCCCAAAGCACTACTACCACTCGAATAAGGATGATGTCTCCACCCCTATTGTATTTGGGACTTCCCATCTCAACTCACCAGCTTCATTTTGCTGACTACATTCTTCTAATAGAAAAAAATACAAAAATGCATTCACTCTAAGGTGAGCAAGTTTCTATCATATGCAGGGAAGCTATAACTAGTGAAAATGGTCCTTAACTCCCTTCATATATATTGGAGTTCACATATCTTCCTCTCCAAAAATGTTATCAAGACAGTAGAATGTATACTCAGGAACTTCCTATGGAATCACTCCAGTGAAGCTGGAGGAATTGCCAAAGCAAAATGGGCTGAAGTTTGTGTTCTTAAATAGTAGGGTGGCTTAAATGTTTCTCTAGTGAAAATCACTAACCAAGCACTTATTCTTAAATGTATATTGTCGATATTAGAGGACAAGTAATCGATATGGATGCGATGGCTCCGTGCATACTTCCTCAGAGGAAGATGCATCTAGGAAATAATTATCAACCCTTCACAATCATACTTTCTGAACCAGCCTCTCTTCCTAAAAGCTGCAGTCTATTGTGATGTCCTTTGTAAGGTTGGTATTAGGGATAAGATATCCTTTTGGTTCGATAATTGGTTTGGCCAAGGCTGCTTATGTCACTCCCTGAACACTGCTACAAACTCCCTTCCTTCCCCCCTCTCCACCAAGCTTAGCCATTCATCAGTGGGAACTCTTAGAATTTTCCTGCTAATTTCTACCTCTTTATCCTTATCCTCCCAACCTCTACAATTTCATTTTTTTGGAAGGATCAACCACTCCATCAACTGTTGAACAAGATTACTATTAACCTGCTGAGATAAAAGAACTTGATGGTGGCTTGGCACTCAATCATTTGGCATAAAGCTCTCCCCTCAAGTGTCTTTCCTTCTCTAGCCCTCCATTAAGAACAAACTCAGCACAGCTGATAAACTCACCTACCTTGTAATCAAAAAGTCCTACTCATTTTTTTTAGTGAAAGATGAAACTCGAGATCACTTTTCTTTTTATGCCCAACAGCCAACACAATATAGGAACATGTCAAGTCTCTCTACTGCTAGAATATATTAATGAGCTCACTTCCTCACATTATTCAATGGCTGATAACTCATTCATCCATTCCTACATTTAAACGTATCATCTTTATACTAGCTTTTGGACAGACTATACAATCCATTTGGAAGGAAAGAAACCTGCATAGATTTGAGGCTAAAAACAAAGCTTTGGACATACTAATTGTTGAAGTCATTAGAGGGGTCAAGGAACTAATTGTTCACAATGACTTAGACCCAACTTGCATCTCTCCTTTTATTCTCTAACCATTGTATACATGTCTTTAATTTAACACATGGTTGGTAGTTAACCTACATATGTTACTTCTTGCATGTTATTGGGTATACCCTTGATCACCCTTTTGCTCTATATATCAATTCTTTGTTAATTCCATTTTTTCTTTTCAAAAAAAGAAACTTTTAGTTAGTTAATTAGGATGCTTGCACTTGAGTTTTAATTTTTATAAGCTATTATACAAAGATGTGCTTTATAAATCTAAATCTATTTGATGTAATTGGTGCACCTTAAGCATAATTTCAAGAAACATAATCCTTATTCACAAAACTATTTTAAATTGATGAAAAGGAGAAAATTTTTATACAATTATGAAATAACTATTAGGTTAGGGATTGAAACACACACAAATAGAACAATTAGGGATGTTCTTTGAACCTCATACCTAATTTTAGACAACAACGTTCGGGTTATTAGTAGACGTTGTCATCTGTAGCCATTCTTTTTCTCTTCTCACTTAATTGTTAGATGAAAAGATTTGGTTAAATGGAAAAATTATATCTCCTGGCGTTGTTTCACGTCTATCAACTATAATAAATGATAGTGTTTGGCATTTAACTAAAGGATGTCATCTAGGTGAGGATTGTTGGGACCCGATCCGAAAATCGGACCCCAATCGCAAAAGAACGGAACACGAATCGAAAATTGTGAAACGAAGCCGAAGCGAAAGCGAAGCGAAAGGGAATCGAGAGGTGCGAAAGACAAAGCGAACGAAGACGAAACAAT
>JAOSBN010000005.1:41717251-41735365 GCA_027563595.1 Erythroxylum suave | reverse complement strand
AAATGGGAATGAAAAGAAATTATGGTTTCAAAAATTTAGTGATTTACTTATTGACGCTTTATGATTATTGATGCCATGTGAAGTGTTAGTATTTGTTCGTAGCGCACCCTTATCGTAAGATATGTATCGAGATGACCTACGGGCGTCTCGGTGTGTACTCTACGGTGAGGGGGTGCTACAATATCGATAGAACAAGTTAAGAGAACTATACAAAAATTGCATAATGGGATAGGCAAGGAGTGCTAACTCCTTCAGAGCTTAAGCCTATAATACGTTTTGGACATTTTAGTAATATGATTGAAATTAAATTCTAATTTTAATTAAAATTTAATTATATTTACAATTAATTGCAATTAAATATCAATTATGTACAAATAAGATCCAACATCTCATGTTGATCCTTATTTATTAAATATCCTATATTGAATAATAAAATTCTCAAACTTTACAATCAAGTCCAATTTGATTAAAATACTTTTCTCTCTTTAACTTGTTTTTTGTGTGTGACCCAATTGGTACCCAAATTTGTTCACAATGAATATAAATTATAACCATAAATCATATTTACGATTAAATAAATTAAACTCATTTAATTATCTTATTGAACAATCTATAACCATAGATTAAGATTGGTGTCTAGTAATGCATCATGACCACCCAAATATTTAGGAATGTTATCGTGGCTTTGAATCATCTTTTTAGGCATGATTTTTTTGTATGATTAAATCTTTTCATCATATAATGTTCTAATTATATATACATTATAAAATTAGTGTGCATTCTATTTGAGTCCAATCATGTTAGTTATCACTCATTAGTAGTTGATTTAATTAATAACATTTGTTAACAATTTGTAAAGCGTTGTTCCACCTTAGCCTTGGATTTTTGGAATCAATACTAATCAAGCGAACATTCTCCTTAGCTACTTTAGGGTGATGAATCCTAAATTGATCACTCAACTACCTCTATGTAGTTTATACTATATCCAATGACTACTGATTGGGCTAACCTTAACAAAAATGGGTTGTAATAAGTATGAAAATATAGCAATTCTAATATGAGATAACTTTAGAGATATCAAGTCAAAGGATCACTTAAACAATCATCATAATGAGAATTTCCATTGATATAAAAGTAATGTTCCAAATGGAATTCTCTTATAAGGTCAATTAAGTGAACTTTTTCTTTAATAAGCACCTGCACGTTTGTTTAAGTACATCTATTCTTTAGTCTATGATATTGACTAATTCCTTCATAAGTAAAAACATAACATGTGATAGTTCTTTTACATTCTATTAATGTTTAGACTTAATAAAACAATTTAGGGATAATACGTAAATGCAATATAAATCTCATAATTATAATCTCAGCATGGATTCATTTGAAACATATACTTATCCCATAAACGTTATCATATACATCTAAATATGTATAAGATAAAGAATGTCATTAAATATTTATCTCACTAAACAGTAACCAACTGATTGTCTATAGGCCATAAACAAATATTGTATTCATATCTAATAGAGATAAAATTCCCAAACCTCCCTCTTGCTTGGTGAATAGCACATTAGATCAACTTACCTTGGTAAATGTTTTAATGTTGAAGTCCCAAACCATAGGAAATTTCTCATTAACTTTTCAATGTTTTTCAGTAATTTCTTTAGTAATAAGAAATGAGAAGCCGAATAAGTATCCTGGTTAGTAAGGACCAAAAAGAGTAGTTGCAATCTTTTTAAGTAAAATAAAATCTTAAAATTCTAATTGCCAATTTGTGATCTAATAGAATCATACAAAACTTGAGAATCATTGTAGGACAATTTTGCTTTTTTTTCATTTATATTAGAAAATATGTTCTCATTAGTATATATGATATGTCTTTAACCTTTTATTACATTTGAAATGGATGCATTTTAATTGACTTCAATATTTAGTATTAAATGACTTATGAATAACTTAATCAATGAAAGTTAAATTCATGTTAAATGAAATATAAGAAATTTCATTTCTCATTAGCTTAATTACCAATAATATATAATATATACAATAACAAAATCAATGTCTAGAAATTAAGATTAGGTGTGTGTTTTTATTCAACTTTTGTTTACATGTGGCAGGCATAGATGGCGTAAAGAATTAAAATCACTTGACATCACCAGATTGTATAGTTGTGTCTTAATCTCTATCTACTCTTACCATTGCAAGTCACATACGGTAGCAAAAATATATGCATGAACCAATCATAACAATTGATCCAAGGTGCAACACTATATATAAGCATGAACTTGCCATAATTGATGATCTAGGATACCAATTCTTATACCAAAATTCCAATGTTCTCATTATTATTTTCATTAATATACATACATACTTAAGATGTTAGTTAATCTATGTAATTGAACTTAGTACAAAAGGAAAAACTAGTTATGAATCTAAGAACAAACGAACATAATTTTTTTCTTACTTGTTTTATTTCCTTAGGAATTCTTTTGCGTAAGAGATAAAATATGTTAACCATGAAACTTTTTCATATTCAAGATTGAAATACACCATCACCTTCCCTAAGATATGTACTTATAGCCCACTTTGATATTTTATTATGTTAGGCATAATGCCATTGGATTTATATTATCACTTAGTATAAACATCATACTGCAATGCATCAATGCTCAAGATAGGTTCTTCTTAACACCATAATTGGATTCAACTATCGTACTCTTTATTATTTCCATATAAATATCATAACACGACCAACGCTTATTCTAAAGGGACTATAAAAATATTCAACACTAAGGCCAATTTCCAAATTCTTGCCAATATTTCTTATATACTTGTAAAAAATACACTAGAAATTAATCTATGACAAAACATCCCTACCCATGCTACTCGATTTAATCAATATGGACTTTGGTATCTAGTAGTTGCACAGTGATACTATTATTCACATTGGAGCATAAAAATGTTCAACACATATAGAAAGAAAATTTTCTATAAACATTCCTCCATTCATTCACCATTTACTTTATTGAGTATGCACTTAATCACAATTTCTTGATTCTTGACTTCATACTCCTAAACCCTATCACCTTAGACTTATTAGCTCTTTCATATACTCATTTGATCCTATTCAAACCCCATATAATTCCTGCAACATTATCTCCACAAATCTTCTCTATTTGATTCTATCTTATTCTCAATGTGAAATTTGGATCAAACTAGTCAAAAAACTCGTAGTAAATTTCCTTCTTACTATAACACTCTACATCTTTTAGGGTTCATAGAATCCTATACTGGTGACCCACTTTAAAATTATGGTTATACATCAATTTGAACACCTTTTTTGAATAACAATGCATTTGAAAACTATGTAAATACGTATTGCAAGTAATCATAATTAAAAAAATTATTAATATCCAACTTATATATTAATTTGGCTTAGTTTAGTCTAAATCTCATATCTCTTTCTTAACATCACCTAATAAATTGCTAATTGCAATATGTTTTAGCATGATTTTAAGTTATTCGGTACTTAATTTGGATTATATCTCTTATAAGATTTATTTTAACTCTCTAATGAATAAGTCAATTAGGCAAGTTAGAGAAGAGATAGAGATGTTTTAGAGCGATTATGGATGAACATATGTTGAAAGTGGCCAGATGTTCACTAATATGACAGTTACATAGTACCCTACTCAATCTATGTAGCTTAGTAGTGCATTATTCTTTAACAACTTAGTACATAAAGGAACATAGCCAAACACATAGTCTTCCATCTATGATCATTATGCTTTTCTAAAAACTTGTTATATAAAGGAACATGACCTCGATATGGTGTAGTGTTCTTTAACATAATTCCTACATGGTACTATTATCTTTCCTTCAAAACCCATGTTCCTAAGGTGAAGTCTCAAATGTTAAACATAATAGGTATAAACAAACACTCCATATTATATTGTTATTAGCCTATGTTGATAGTAGAGCTTATGTATATTAAGGCTTTGCACAACTATAAAGTAGCATGAGATCTATATAGGCATATTGATAAATGATTAATTAAGTAAAATTATATAACATATTTAGTATGTTTTGCTTGTTATTTAATAGCTTTATAGTATTTTTGGTACTTATTTTGCTGAAAACATGTTTTTAGTTGATAATTGCCTTCAAAAACCAAAAGGATAAGAATTTGGGTAAAATTGTGGCATAAAGTGGAAGAATTGAAAAAACCTTATAGATACACAACTATGTATAAGGATCATGCAAGTTATTATGAATGTGTGGAGCTTTAAAGTCACTATATGCTCGTGTGAAGTTTCAAGTCATGTATGTTGACACACATGGCTGTGTATATTGACATACTCAATTTTGATTGTGTAAATTCATGATTTAAAGGGTATTTTGAGATACATGGTGACAAGTGTGGCTGTGTAAGTGGTTGTGTATATTCTAGAAAACTTGGTAGATTTTAGAGTTTACGTAGACACCAAAAAGGTAAAGAAAACATTAAAAAAGAGGTTATAGATCATAGAAAAATGAAGATTGAAAGTGGAAATATCAAGATTAACTTCAGTTTTCCAAATTTTCTAAATTAAGGCTTTAAGATGGTTTCACTCCTTTTCTTTTATTCCATTTCCTTGTAGTTCAAATCTTATTATGTTTTGAGAATGATTATGGATTGCTAAATCTATATTAGGGTGTTATTCTTATTTTTTTTGTATAACTTCTACCTTGTTGAATTCAATATATTACTTCTTTGTGATATCTGTTATGCTCATACTTCATTTGAATCAAGATATTCAATTAAGATATTTATGTTAAGTTTCACAATGAAAGATGGTACCTAAATAGACTTAAAATATCAAGTAAAAAAGCAATTAAAGAGAGATCTTAATTGTGAGTTAATTATCCTTAAATTGATTTAAATCAAAATAAGTAGTTAGGAGTCATTTTAAAAAATGAGATTGTAGCTCAAATTGAATCTATTTTAACTAGGATTACTTGATTAGATCCCGAGAGAGGTTAATCAATACCTTTGTATATCTAGGATCAAGCATAATTGAATTTACAAGGTGAAGGGAAGACAAAACTAAGGATAGAACAATCCTTAAGTTTCCTTTATTGGGTAATTTCTCTTTCATTATTATCTTTTACTTATTTAATCATCAAGTTTTGGTAGTTTACTTTAATTTTCAATAAATTCAATCTTTTGTTATGTTATACAAAGTTTAATTGAAATTTTTAGGTGACTATAGTCAATCCTTGTGGGAATGATATCAGTTGTGCTATAATATAGGACTCTTAAACTTAAGTTATAACATAAAACAAGGAAACAAGTTTTTGGTGTTGTTACTGGGGATTGTGATTTCATTATCTTATTTGATTTTAATTATTTTGATTTAAAGATTTTGATACTTTTTTCTTAAGTGATTGTAGGTGCATGAACATAATAATCGTAAGGATTTCAAGTAAATTAGGAGGTATATTAATTTTTGACATCACCAAACATGAAAGGGAAATCTGAAGAGGAAAGAACCAAGAAGCTATCGACAAAACAACGGCAAAAGAAGGAAATCAAGGAGAACATCAAAGGCTTATGGATTTCATAAGGCTAGGTTTTAATACTAATTAACTAGCCATCATAAGACCCCTTCTTAATTAACAACCTTAAGATAAGTCATCCTTACTAAATACACTACATACAAATATGTAATGTCATGGATTGTCCAATAAAGACCCCAATGTTCACTTGGCAAACTTCTTGGAGATATGTAACACATTTATATACAATTGGTTATCTTAGGATGCTACAAAGATGAGGTTGTTCCCTTTTACACTGAAGGACTAATCTAAAGAGTGATTAAACTTTCTCAACCCTTAGAATGTCACGACATGGGAGAAATTGGTACAAACCTTTTTATATAAGTGTTTTCCATTGTCAAAGACCATAAGAATCACTAAGGAGATTGCAAATTTCAAGCAAAGTGATAGAGAGTTCTTATATAAAATATGGGAGCTATTTCAAGAATTACAAAGGAGTTGTCTATACCATATCTTACTGAAGGAATTTTTGTTATAAATATAATACAATGGAGTTAACACACATACAAAAGGGACTATATATGCAAAAGATAGTGGTTCTTTGTATGAGAAATATGATTGATGTCACACACAAACTCATAGAAAACATGGCGATTTATTGTTTGTTGCAGACAATGGAGACAAGGAACTGGTAGCTACAATTAAATGAAAGATTTGTAAGCTCAATTTTTGATACTTACTAAGCAATTAAGTAGCATGCAAGTGATAAAAGATTAATTAACTATATTTATATACTCATACTTAATGTTTTTTGCTTGTTAATTGAAAATATTATTTTATATATGTTATTTAATCTATTTTAAGTGTTTTTAGGTGATAATGGCCTTCATAAATTAAAAGGAGAAGGATTTGAGTGAAATTGTGGCATATAATGGAATAATTGATGCAACCTTGGACTTATATAGGGGTTTGAATGACTATGTAAGTCACTGTGAACCCGTGGAGCTTTGAAGAGACTATTTTTACCTATGTGAAGCCACATTGTCATGTCTGTTGACTTAATTAGGTGTGTAACTTCTGATGTTAGTCATTGTTACCATGCAAAGTAACTATTTCAAGGTTTTTGGACCTACACGGTCATATAAGTGACCTTATATGCTCTAGAAAACCTAACATTGTTTATAAAAGGACATTATAATAGCTACAGCAAATGGAGGTAGAACTAGGAGTCATGAAAGATACCAAAAGAAGAAAAAAATAAAAAGAAGGCCTACATATTATAAATAAGAAGATTAAGAGTGGAAACACAACATCAACTCCAACTTTCTAGAATTTTTAGCTTAAGGGTTCAATTTCTTTCTCCTATCTTTATTATATTTCATTGCCTTATATACTAAATCAAAATAGTGATGATTTGGATATGACTAAAACTATTTTATGGTTTATTCTTGAATTGTTTTGTATAACTTTTACCTTGTTGAATTCAATATATTATTGCTTTATGGTATTTGTCATGCTTATACATAATAAAACAATCAAGAGATTGAATCAAAGTTATTTATGTTAAGTTACGCAATGAGAGTTGGTACCCTAATAGAATTACAAATATTAGGTTAATAGGCAATTAAAGAGAGATCTTAATTGTCAATTAATTATCCTTAGGATTGCTTCAAATCTAATTGAGTGGTTAGGAGTAGTTTTTAGAGATCAAAAGATTGACACTCAACTGTTATCTATTTCAGTTGGGATAACTTGATGTCAATAAAGGGTAATCAAAATCTTTGGATATATAAGATAAAGTATAGTTGAATTCACAACGTGAAGGGAAGACAAAAAAAATGATACAATAATCCCTAAGTTTCCATAATTGAATACCTCAAGTTTATTGTTACCTTTTAGTTGTTTAATTATCAAGTATTTTAGTTTACTCTATTTCTTAATCAATTCAATCTTTTTTTTACCTTAAACAAAGCATGATTCAAATTATTAGGTGAATAGAATCAATCCTTATGGAAACAATATCCTGCAAATTATAATAAACTACCTGTATACTTATGGAATTGTATACATTAAAACAAGCAACAAGTTTTTTGGCTTCATTACTAGGGATTGCAATTTATAACATCTTATCCAATTTAGATTCCTTTAACTTAATAAATTTAATCATTTTGCTACTTTTCTTGTATGAGTTCAGGTGCATAAACACAAGATCAATGTGGAGTTCAAGCAAGATAATAGATATACAAACTCCTAACCTCACCAAACTATAAATAGAAATTGAAAAGTGAGAGGCTATGAAGAGATAGAAAGAAGAATGGCAAAGGGAAAAAAATTAAGGAGAACAACAAAGAGCCCTTATAGACTTTATGAGGCCAGGCTTTAATATTAATTAACAGGGATCATGAGACCACCAGTGCAAACCAATACGTTTGAAATCAAACCATTACTGTTGTATATATTGCAAACCAATGTTCTATTTTATAGACTAGCCAATGAGAATCCTAATGCTCATTTAGCCAATTTCCTAGAGATTTATGATATGTTAAGAAATAATGGGATATCAAAAGATGCAGCCAAGATAAGGCTCTTTCCTTTAACACTTAAGGATCAAGCTAAGGCGTGGTTGTCATCACTTAACCTAAAGAATTTCACAACATGGGATTTGCCAGTGTAGACCTTTAGGATAAATACTTCTCCTTGAAGAAGACTACTAGGTTCATGAAGGAAATCACAAAATTTCTAGCAAAGTGAGGGGGCATCTTTATATGAAGCATTTAAGTGATTTAAGAAATTACAAAGGAGCTACCTATATCATAACTTGCTAAAGGAGTTCCTTTTACAAACCTTCTATAATAGATTGAATCAACCCATGTGAGGTACTGCAGAAAGAAGAAACTCCTTATGTTCCTCCTACTCTATATGCATCAAGGATTCCATTTCCACAAACCTTGGGTACAATTTTCTAGTTGAGGTCAAATCACTAACTATTATTACCTTAAAACAGTTAGAATTGGAATAAGAGAAGAAGGTAGTGGTGATCAATAAGAAGAGAATGCAAGCCTTAGGATGGCAAATTTTAGACATCATAAGAATAAGTACCAGTTTAGTGATTTATAAGATTAACCTTGAAAAGAGATGTAAGAGAGTGACAGAGAGACAAAGGAGAGTGAATCCTAATATGAAAGAGGTGGTGAAGCTTTTGGATGTAGGAATTATTTACCCCATCTCAGATAGTGAATGGGAGAGTCCAGCACAGTGTGGACTAAAGAAATGAGGGATGACATTGATAGAGAATCATAAGGGAGACTTAACTTCTATTAGAATAGTCATAGGACAGAGGCTTATAGGAAGCTCAACATTACAACTAAGAAAGATTATTTTCCTTACCCTTCATTGATCAAATGATTGAGAGAGTGGCTAGACATGATTTCTAATGCTTCCACGATGGGTACTTAGGCTACAATCAGATTTTCATAAATCTAGAAGACTAAGAGAAGACCACATTCATGTGTCCCCATAAGACCTTTACTTATAGAAGAATCCCTTTTAGACTTTGCAATGCACAAGCTACTTTTCAAATTCACATGACGGCAATATTTTTGGATATGATTAAAGATATTATAGAAGTGTTTATAGATGAATTTTCAGTTTTTAGAGACACTTTTAAGCATTGTTTGAAAAATTCAGTACAAAGGTGTGAGGAATCACATTTGATTCTTAACTGGAAAAAAATGCTAGTTCATGGTCCATGAATGTATATTATTGGGGAATAAGATATCATATAAGGGTATAGAAGTGGATAGGTCCAAACTGGAAGTCATTCAAAAGCTTCCACCACTAAGGAATGTCAAAGGCGTGAGAGTATTTTTCAGGTATGTAGGATTTTATCACTACTTCATTAAGGATTTTTCTCTCGTTGCTAGACCCCTTACAAATTTATTGATTAAAGATTTGTCTTCTCATTTTAATGCTAATTTTTTGCATAATTATGACAGGTTAGAGGAGGTTCTTACTTAAACACCCATATTGACCTCACTGGATTGGTCCCTACTATCCTAGATTATATGTTACAAACAACCAAGCAATTGGATGCATATTAGGACAATGGAAAGATAAGGGATTACATACAATCAACTATGCAAGCAAAAACTTGGCAAAAGCACAGTTGAATTACACCATAATCAAAGAAGAGTTATCAGCAATGGTATTTTCTTATGACAAGTTTCATTATTACCTTTTGGGCTTAAAAGTTATTATCTTTATAAATCATTCAACATTTTAGTATCTTTTCACTAAAAAGCACACAATGTCGAGAATTATCTAGCAACTGTTATTCCTTCAAGAATTTGACTTTAAGATTAGAGACAAGAAAGGAGCAGAGAATGTGGTGGATGATCACCTATTATGTTTAGAAGGAGAAGGGGTGTAATTAAATGAAAAAATTAATGAACAATTCCTCGTTAATATTTTTTTGTTAGTAAATCTTCTTTTTTTGTAGTTTACTGACATAATAATCTACATCATAAGTAGTATCCTTCCTCTAGATTTATCTCAGGAACAATATAAGAGATATAGACATTTTGACATCCTAACTTTCTCTCTTTACTGTTGCATGCTCCACTTCCCTTTATTGGATTTTCTTTCCTATTCCTGACTTGTTCCATTTTTGGAAACTACTTTCCTACTCTTGGTGTTTTGTCTACGATCTGTAACATCCCATTATCCTACGATAAGGGTTAGAACCCTAGCATACTATACATGAGAGATTGTTGAGAGTCTAGGAAGTGCATTTCATGCTTATGCATAATATAACATACACACATAGGTGAACATTAATATTTTTGCATAGTAAAACTATTGTCCATGCATTCATTGACATTTTTCCATGTATAATTGATTTATGAATTTGACTATGATATGACTTGTGGCTTATATGTATTGAAAATTTCATTGGTATGCATTAGAATTGATTTAGCATTTTTGGTAAAATTTTGGAAATTTATGAAAATTTGGGTTTTTTTAGGCTACAAAAAATGTCAAGTGGCAGGATAATTGATAAATGGTAGGAGAAATAAGAGTCAAAATGGCAATGGAAATTTTGATGAATGACCTTATGAATTATTGACAAGTGTCAGTGAAACTTGGCTGACAATTGGATTGGAAATTGTAGTTAAGTGGACTAGTTTAGTAAAAGAACCAATTGTTAACCCATGGACTTGTGACTTGTCAAACCATGCCTTACCCCATAATTTTCTTTTAACTTAAATGATCATTTAATTGTTTTTCATCTTACTTTTTCTTCCTCTCTTTGTAATCTTCATCATCTATTTCATTCTTCTCCATTTTTCGTGATTTTCCTTCACCAACCTTCATCCACATTACACCTTGCTTTTATATACCTTTTGCTACTTCCGTCTTGTTGCCTTCTTCATCTTGTCTCTAAAACCTAACCTAATCCACCCTAGAAAGTTGATGATCGTGAGCACGGAGGATTAGGGTTTCTTGGTGATTTTGAAGAAGCTTAGGAGTAAAGTAATTAGATTATGCTTTGATCTTTATGGGTAGTGTTAAATGAAACCAATATCATGGCTAATTTGAGATTCATGACCATAATGATGAAATTTTTTTTTGTTGACGTGGGTCGTAATAATAATAATGAGATCATGTTTTAATTTTTTAAGTGTAACAACCCAGATCACCCGCTTGCAGATATTGTCCGCTTTGGGCCTTGGCCTCTCGAGCCTCACGTCCTCAGGGTTTTGTTTTTCCATGGGCCTTCCCAGGAGGTCACCCATCCTGGTACTGCTCTCACCCAAGCACGTTTAACCTCAGAGTTCCGATGGAATCTGGTGCGTTAGGCCATGAAAAACGCGTCTGCAAGGGAGAGGTTCCACATCCTTATAAGATATGCTTCGTTCTCCTCTCCAGTCGATATGGGATACCCCTAAGTATCCACCCCCCCTCGGGAGGCCCAGCATCCACGCTGGCATACCACTCGGGTATCGGCTCTGATACCAATTTTAATAGCCCAGACCACCCACTTGCAGATATTGTCCGCTTTGGGCCTTTGGCCTCTCAGGCCTCGCGCCCTCACGGTTTTGTTTTTCCACAGGCCTTCCCAGGAGATCACCCATCCTGGTACTACTCTCACCCAAGCACGTTTAACCTCGGAGTTCCGACAGAATCCGGTACATTAGGCTAGGGAAAACGCGTCTGCACCGAATTCCATCGGAACTCCGAGGTTAAACGTGCTTAGGTGAGAGCAGTACCAGGATGGGTGACCTCCTGGGAAGGCCCATGGAAAAACAAAACCGTGAGGGCGCGAGGCCCAAGAGGCTAAGGCCCAAAGCAGACAATATCTACAAGCGGGTGATCTGGGCTATTACAATTTAGAACGAAGCATGCCTTATAAGGATATGGAAACCTCTCCCTTGCAGACGCGTTTTCAATGGCCTAATGCACCGGATTCCATCGGAACTCCGAGGTTAAATGTGCTCGGGTGAGAGCAGTACCAGGATGGGTGACCTCCTGGGAAGGCCCATGGAAAAACAAAACCGTGAAGGCGCGAGGCCTGAGAGGCCAAGGCCCAAAGCAGACAATATCTGCAAGCGGGTGGTCTAGGCTGTTACATTATGCTTCCCATTACATTTACCTGATGTTGAAAAATATAGAAGATGCTAGAAACTTTCCTATCATTAATGAAACACTACAAAAATGTAAGAAAAGTGACTAAGTTTATCTTTAATTATAATAGGTTCTAAATTTGATGAAAAAGCATTTTACCAATGGTAGGAATGTGTCATCCTATCATTATAAGATTTACAACTAATGTTTTATCACTTTGATGTTTTGTTCTAATGAAGAAGGAGCTAAGACACATGTTTGCAACTGATTAGTAAGTTGCATCTCAACATGTCAGGTTTAATGCTAAAATGGAAATTTCTATAATTATACTTGAAAGATCTGGAATTTTAATCTTAATGTTAATTTTTCATCTAAGTTTGTGAGCATTTACTGATAGTATTTCGTTAGGCTGATAGTTATAAGAAGGCAACAATGGATTACTTTTATGATTCCATTGAGAGGATGAAGGAAATAATCAAGGATGATTAAAAAAATAGGTCTTGTAAGAATTTTTTCTTACAATCATCAGTGAAACATTGGAAAGACAATTTTATTTTCTGTTGTTTATTGTGAAGGCATTTTTAAATCCTAATATATATTTTTGACCAAGCTATAAAAAGAAACTTGAAACTAATAAGGGAATGTTAATAACTATCATAACAATTGTTTCATATAAGATGATGCAACATCTCCTTAGCTCTTAAATGGAAGCATACAACGATGCATGCTGTAATTTTGGGATGCCTATTACAATTCATCAAAGAGATAAACTTCATCCAGGTATATATTTATTCACTTTTTTTACTTGTTTAAAATTAATCATCATTTTTTTTGTTTATAAGATTACTTTTATTGTCTTATAGTTACTTAGTGGGACTAATTCAAAAGCTTTGTTCTATAATTTCAAAGATTTACAATTCAAATTGTAAGTCAATAAGTGAGTGCAACTGAGTGTGAAAGGAATTGAAGCATATTTGAATTCATCCACTCCAAGAAAAGAAATAGATTGAAACACTTAATATTTAATGATTTGATCTTTGTTCAATAAAATTTAAAACGTTGAGAAAGGCATATTATTATCATTATTAAGTTGAATATAATTTCTTAGTAATTTATTTTTATTTTTTGACTATAACTTTTAAAAGAATAAGTAGTTCTATAAATTCAATTTACCTTGATCATATCGATTTTTAAACATATTGGATTTTTGAAAGATTGAGATGTATAGATGAAAGTGACTCAACATAATTTTGGATAAGAAAATATTGAAATGTGACTTAGTGTAATGAGATGATGATGATGAAGTGACTCCTCTCACTGATGAAGTTTCTATATCGAATGTTAATTAAAACTAATGTGATTTAAGCAAAAATCTTATTGAATAAAGTTTTGAATTTGTAATATAAATATAAAAATTTTAACTATAAGTATTTTATTTCAAGATTCCATTTCTACTTTATTATGTTCCTAAACACAAACTCTTATTATAATGCTTATAAGCCTTTATTATTTTCCCATTTGATATTTTGATATAATTATTCTTTACTATATAACATGAATTGTAATATTTTAAGTACTTTATATTATTTAGTTTTATCTATATGATAATTAAATGCTCTTTTTCTTATATTAAATGTGGTTATTATTTATATAAGAAATATGTGAAAAATAATTAATAAAAATCAAGTGATAGTCTTTTTTTAAGATGAAAGTAATATATATGTTAATTCAAGCTAAGCTTGACAAAAATACATCGCAATGGCTAGGATTTAATGTTACATTTTAATAACTACGAGTCAACTTTTCCTAGTTTACTAATTTTAATTTGAGTTTCATAAATTCCAAAGACACCTCAAACGTGGACATAATTTAATCCAAGTTTCATGAGCTATAAACAATTCTCTGATCCACTGAACTGTCTACTAGCATCTGAACTTCCTTCTCCTTTCTTGTGTGCAACCTGTAATTTCTTTCTCTCCAACTTGCATATATTGCACAACAAAATGCAATCTTAAGGGCTACTTGATCCTTCTTCATCTTACACATCATGTTGATGGTCCAATAAATGATGTCCAACAAATGATGTTCACCCATTCATCTTGTGGGCAATGAACCTGTAAAATATTTTGGACTCTAGCACAAATTCCTTGTGAAACACTACATTAGAAATATAGATGATTTTGAGTTTCACTATCCCTTTTATATAAAATACACCTAGTTTCATTAGTTTTCAACCTATCTTTCAATCCTAGCCAACAAACAAAAACTGCTTTGGGGGATGGAGGGTTCTTTCATATTAGCTCATACTAAGAGACTTTGTATTTCCCTAGATAGTTTATGGTAGGATTTATTGGATAGTTCCCTAGAGTTGGTTTGTAACTAAATTATCTTATCTTCCTCACCTACAAGTAGATTAAAAATTCTTTAATCTATCAACCCCTATAAAGTTGCAGTTCTAGGTTCCATAGTGTATGATGGAGCTGACCCTGCTTGAATTGGATTCCTAGTAATCCAGCTCATTGTTGTTGTGTGAAGGACTTATGTCACTCTAGATGTCAAACAAGAACCATGTTGATTCAACATTTCTAATCAATATCTTCATCGAGTGGTAAGTTTGATCCCTAATATCTCATATCTACTTAAAACTTCATGAGTTTTCTTTGGATTGATCTAATTGCCAAAATCTTTTCTCCTTTATATAATACTCATTGGTCCATTTTGACCAAAGGGTCTGCTTTTCTTTAAATATCCTCCACATCCTTTTTGTGATTTGCACTTTCTGCATAGAAATTAGTGATGTAATCCCTAAAACCCCTTCCTCTTTAGCTAAACGCAATTCTTCCAATTTCTCCTTGGCCCTGTTGGAACTTCCTATTTTTCCAAACCCACAGGAGTTATTTGGTGTATCTTTCAATGTTATATAAAATTCATATCATTATAGTTTTTTGAAAATTAAAAGTGAAAATTATATAGACGCAATAAATTGAAGGATTATTTTATAATTTTATAAAATTTAAAAAAGATTTTGTAATTTTAAAAAATTGCCCCAAACGGATACTTGAATAATACTTCTATCGCACAACTCGAGAAGATACTATAACATTGGTTTTGAGATAAAATATAATAGAGAAGGATCTATAGTAATTTTAATAAACAACATAAGGAATTTTGGTGAAAAGAGAATCTCGTAAAACGTGGACATCTTATACGCCTTAAATTTACATTAAAAATACCTTTAAGCACTCTATTAGATTGATGAACAGAAAACAAAATTACAGCAATAATGATATATGTAGAAATAATGGAGATATATTTTGTTTTCGTAACACATTGTTGCTATAGAATTTTTGATAAGCAATAGGTATCAAACTGAGTTAAACTAATCCAGTTGAATTCAGACTGCAAAATCTAAGTTTAACCTAAACCCACTCAAATGATATTATTTTAATATAATAACTAAAATGACATTATTGGAATCTTGAATTTCTTAAATTTACATATAAGAATGACATCATTTTAAGCGGTTTAACTATAATAACATGCTTTTTGAGGGAGGAGCAACGTTATGGGATCCGTACCGTTCCGACCAGTACCGACCGGAAGGTACCGTACTAGCTGGAAACCGGTACCTAGATCCCAACCTCGGTAGCAGCCAAAAATACCAACCGATACCGGGGTTTTTTGTTAAGTACAGCCCGGTAACCAACATACCAGAAAATTCTAAAAAATTTCGCAAATTTGAAAATTTCTAAGGTCTCATTTGTAAATAAACCAAAATTTTCCTAAAATCTACCCCCTTGACCCCGACTGCTTCTGTTACTCACTTCCTCTTCTCTCTAACTCTCACCCTCTCTCTCTCACTCTCTCGCTCTCACAGTCTCTCTCGTCGGCGTCTGGATCGCCTCACCACCGTCGACGCTTTCTTATAGTCTTCTCTGGTTCTCCTCCTCGCCCCGGTTCTCCTCCTCACCTCATCGTGTAGATCTGGGTTTGCGAAGTCGGCAGTCCGCACCTCTCCTCCTCGCCGCACCACCGTAAGTTCGCACCACCACCGACCCTCTGACGCTCACCAGTGGACAGCTGGACCTGGACTACGGATAACCCGACAACCCGCATCCCCAACCTGAATAGTGAAGAGAAGACTCGAGTCATCTGACGGTTAACATTTTTTCAGTGTGTCGATACTTGATTTTGTTGGTTGATGAGTTGATCTGTTCTCCTTCTTGTTGTTTCTAAAAATTGGTGGTAAATCTTGCAATGATTTTTGGTGTTGTGGATTGGATTGGATTTGTCGATTTAGATTTGTGTATTAGTGTTGATGAATATGCTGTTGATGGGTGGAGGATTGGATTTGAAGGTTGAAGTTGAAGTGTTGAACTGTTGAAGAAGTTGGTGTTGGTGACTTGGTGTTGGTATAGTAATGGTTTTGGAATGGATTAATTAGTGAATATTGATTGTTTTGTTTTGGAATTGATTTGGAAATTGGAATGAGGATTGGTTTGAAAATTTTTGGAATGGAATTTTTGAATGTTTGGAATTGTTTTGGAATGGAATTTCACGGTTTTGGAATGGAAAGTTTCAAGTTGATAATTTGAAATTGCTGGATTGAAGGGTAAGTAACTTATGTTATTTTGTTATGAATTTTTTATATGAAAATTAGAATTGGAATTGAAAATGGAATTGTAAAATAGGGTTAGTATGTAATAAATTAATTATGTATTATGCAAAGATTGTTAAAACTTAAAATTGAAATTTGGTAATTAACATTTAAACCTAAATGTAAAATTAATAATCAAATGTGAAATTAATAATCAAATGTAAAATTGATAATTAAATGTGAAATTGTAAAATTGATAATAAAATTTTGTAAAATTGTAAAAAT
The DNA here is from genome assembly GCA_027563595.1 of Erythroxylum suave. Taxonomy (NCBI): domain Eukaryota; kingdom Viridiplantae; phylum Streptophyta; class Magnoliopsida; order Malpighiales; family Erythroxylaceae; genus Erythroxylum; species Erythroxylum suave. The sequence continues at coordinate 41,718,321 of JAOSBN010000005.1, read as the reverse complement.
TTAAATCATTAATTGATATTTGATATATTGTTAATATTTGTGAAATGGTAATTTATTTTTAATATTTGGTATTGAATTTACTCATTTAGGAAAATTTTGTTTGAGCATAAAGAAGTGATTTAATGAATGTTTATTGTCAAATTGTGAATATGTTGTAGAGTAGATTTTAATTATTTATACTTACATTTATTAATGTCAATTAAAAATTGTAAAAGCAACATATATATATTTAAGAATGAAATATGAAATGGCGTATATAATATTATGGTTTGTTAAAAATGAAAAGAAAATCAAAGGTTTAAATAAGAAAAAAATTTTCTAAAAATTTATATCATTCAACTTAATCTCATGTTATGAATAAATCTTTGAACTTGATGATTGTGTTATGACTTATGAATATATGTGTATAAACTATGAACAATTGTATAAGATATGTCATGCATTATTTTCCAATTATGTAAATCATATCATACCCTTCAACTTCATCATTATTTTTCAAACTTTGAATTGAAATTGTTGGAAATGGAATTGGAAATTGTTGGAAATTCAATTGGAATTATGAATGGAAATGGAAATGGAATTAAATTTGTTTTGAGATTGTTGGAATTGGGAATTGTTGTAAATGGAAGGAAATGAAAACAAAATTATGGAAGTTTTGCGATTGTTAGAAACTTAGAATTGGAAATTGTTGTAAATGGAAATAGAATTATGAATGTTTTGTGATTGTTGGGATTGGAAATTGTTGTTATTGTTGGAATTGAAATGGAATTATGAATGTTTTGTGATTGTTAGGATTGGAAATTGTTTGTTATCGTTAGAATTGAAATGAAATTATGAATGTTTTGTGATTGTTGGAATTGAGAATTGTTGTAAATGGAAGGAAATGGAAATTAAATTATGATTGTTTTGTGATTGTTTGAAACTTGGAATTGGAAATGGAAATGGAATTAAATTTGTTTTGAGATTGTTGGAATTGAGAATTGTTGTAAATGGAAGGAAATGAAAATAAAATTATGGAAGTTTTGTGATTGTTAGAAACTTAGAATTGGAAATTGTTGTAAATGGAAATG
>JAOSBN010000005.1:41704482-41717151 GCA_027563595.1 Erythroxylum suave | reverse complement strand
AAAAGAATTAAACCCTAACCCACTCTCTTCTTTTCTCTCAAATCATCAAACTCTCTTTCTCTTTCTCTCTCATTTTCGTTATTCTCTATTGCTTATCCTTCCATTCAAGTTTTTTCTTCTTCATTTATAAGCAATACAACACTTCTTCTTCCAATTATTCCCTTAATGATTGAGAAATGTCCTATTTGTCCTTGCATTTATGCCTTATGTCTTTTATACTTTAAAGTCTTGCCAAAAACACCCTTGAACATTCTGACAGATACCCTTACTTACTTCTTCTTCCAATTATTCCCTTAATGATTGAGAAATGTCCTATTTGCCCTTCCATTTATGCCTTATGTCTTTTATACTTAAGTGTCTTGCCAAAAACACCCTTGAACATTCTGACAGATACCCTTACTTTGATTCTATCCATCTTTTTTTCAAATCAGCACCAAAAGCTATAATCTTTCATGGATACGTAAAAATAAAACTATTAGGAAATCTAAGGGTTCAAGAATCACTTCATTTGGAGGCCGGATAACAAAATTATGGCCGAAAGAATCAAACAAGATTTGGTCCTCAATCATGTTGAACTTGTCTCGGGACAAATGGCGTAACTTTCACTAGAGATGTTGGATTAAGATCATCTTAGGATGATTTCAAAGAGGACTTCGATATCTACAACTTCGAAGAAGATCTTGAGGTCAGATTTTATCATTTGGAGGGTCAAAATGGACCAGAAGTTAGATACAAATAAAAAGCAGACGAATAGGAAAAAGCAGACAAATGAGAAAAATTGTCATAATTTTCCCCACAGATATCGGATTTGTATGTTCTTTAGATGGTTCGAAAAAGGACTTCAAGATATACAACTTTCATGAAGACCTCAAAGACAGATTCTATCTTCTGAAGGGTCAAAAATGGAACAGAAGATAGGTACAGACGAAGCCAAATGAAAAGGCAGACTAATGGAAAAAGACAGACGAATGGGGAAAATTGCTATAACTTTCCCTACAGATTTTGGATTAAGGTGTTCTTTATATGGTTCAAAAGAAAAATTCAAGATCTACAACTTTTTTGAAAATCACAAAGACAAATTCTATCTTCTGAAGGATCAAAAATGGAACATAAGATAGGCTAGGCGAAAAACAAAAGAAGCAAAAAGCAGAAGAAGCAAAACACAGAAGATATGACATCACAGACCATGCGACGTCATCACAGAAGAAGCGAAAAAATAGAAGAAGCAAAAGAATGTGTTTTGTATCTTATAGAGCTTGAAACTTAGATCCAATGGAGTAACCATTTGGAAGAGACACTCTTCCTTTTATAAATGACCATTGTAGATATCACATTAACCAGAAATAGCAAGACATCACTACTTAAGCATGGCCTAGGTTTCATAGGCATGGAATGATAGGGTATTCGAAAAGAACAAATAGCAGTTGATAGATGTAAGAACAATGGCAATATTGACAAGTAACGTTGACTGATCATTACTGCAAACATTAATGCCTGTTAATCTCTAAGATAAATAAGAGAAAAGATTACCAGGAAGGGATTCCACAATAAGTCTTTTAAACTATAACGTAATGTTTGGTTGTTGTCCCTATGGGTGAGGACAAATGACAAGGACACAAAAGTCCTGTCCCCTGTAGTGTTTGCTTGCTGTCTCTACCCAATTTTGTCCCGACTCCAGAGACAAGGACAGTAATTTTTTGTGACTTTCATGACTGTGGTACAAAAATGTAGAGATGGAGACAGAATCAAAAGACATAGGTGAAATGTCAGAAATGCTCTCCCTTTAAAACCTCAAACAAAAGATAATTTAATTAAATATAATGTATTGTAATTAAATAATCATAATAATTAAATTAATTATATTGTAATTAATTAATTACAATATTTTAATTAATGAATAATAATATTTTAATTAAGTAATATTTTAATTAATGAATAGTTATGCTTTAATTAAATATAATGTAATTAATTAAGTAATAATAATTTAATTAATTATATTGTAATTAATTAATTAATTATAATATTTTAATTAATGAATAATAAGATTTTAATTAAATATAATGAAATGTAATTAAATAATCATAATAATTTAATTAATTATATTGTAATTAATTACAATATTTTAATTAATGAATAATAATATTTTAATTAAATATAATGTAATGTATTTTTTTTTATGAACTAGGGCGGAGCCTGGCAGGGATGGAACCTGATTTATTGAATTGAAAAAACCAGAATAAGGCAATGCTTAAGACTTACCCTGTAAAACATTAGCCTCTATGATACTCTCAAGAAGGGAAAAGATTGTTGATTAAGAATCAACGACGCCCTTGCGGATCTAGGTAGGGAAAATACATTAATGAAAACCCTGGAAAGTCCGAAAGATTCAAGGCGTGCTAGACAGTCAGCAACTGCATTGGTTTCACGGAATACGTGAGTTATTCTATAATTACATCTACCCATAATACTCGTAATCTCTTGCAGCTCTGAAAGATGTCTCCACGGATAGTTTTCTTTTTTGCACAGTACCTGAGCTAGAATAATATTATAAATCTGGATCAACACATTTTGTAACCTTAATTCTTCACATCTCCTTACGTCATGTAATACTGCTGCTACCTCAGCACCAAAGCTTGTTGTCACTCTAAGAAAACACGTTTCAGCAACGACAATCCCCCCAACTCCATTGCGCACCATATAGCTAAGCCCTGAGTGCCTAGACAATCCTAGTGATGACCCATCGGTGTTTAAAATGTATGTATAATGTGACTCCGCACACCAAGTTACTACACGGACCTTCCTGACACCTTGACTCAAAATTTTTACTTTGAAAATCTCCTCTATCCTCCGTGACTCCTCCACATTTTTAACACGCAGCTGCCACACTTGAAACATTCCAACAACATGCTAATTGATAGCGTGTTTGAGTTGGAACGAAGAAACAGTTTTTTGCTCAAAAAGAATTATATTATGTGCTTTCCATAATTCCCACAAAATAAAGAGAGGCAACACCATGTAAACAGTCTTCATAGCAAAAGAAAAATTACCTTGCATCCACCATGTGCACACATAATTCCACAAGCCATCGGAAGGCTGAAATCCTATGTTCAATAGTCCAGTAAAATGCCTCCAATTTTTCTCAGCTTTTGCACATCCAAGAAAGACATGCTCCATCGTTTCATTATGTGTTAAGCAAAGAGGGCACCATGATTTAAGACATCTGGAAATGGGAGTAATCGATTATAGAGGCGCCATGCAAAAATCGATATCCGTAGAGGAATCACTCTGTGCCAAAAACCCGTCACACTGGCACTATGAACACGATATTTCCTTAAGGATTCATATGTTGTTTTGACTGTAAATTGGCCTGTTGAAGTAGGTTGCCACACAAGCACATCATCCTCTTGAACAAAGTCCATATCTAGATTCATTAATATATCCACTGCTTCGTTCGAAAGGTGAAACTGCAATTCCGAACCATATTGCTCACGTCAATCAAAAAATTCCTGAATGGTCAAGGTAGGGAATGGAGGTGATATTGTCCGTGGTAGATCCCATATAACTCCAAGAGGTGACCAATTGTTAAACCAGAAAGATCGATCTCCACGCCAAATAAGAACCTTTGCTACTCTTGAGCATGCAAGATTAATTCTTTCTATCTGCTTCCATGTTGTCTTCCTCCACGAATGTAAGGATAATGACAGAGTGAATCGGACCCAAAGATAAATCCCGTGTTGCACCTCCCACCACAACTTAGCCGATAAAGCATCAATTATCTCTTCAAATCTCCTCAACCCTAAACCATTCTCCACCGTCTTCATCACAAGTTTCTCCCATGATCTCCAGTGCCTCCTTCTTTCGCCCTCCACACTATCCCATAGAAAACATTGACACCGCGCTTCCATTGCCCTAACCACTAATTTCGAGGGATCAATCGCAGCCAACATATGTAGTGGTATAGCTGAGAGAACATGCTTGATAAAAAGAAGCCGTCCTCCTTGCAATAGCAACTTTTTCTTCCAACCACCCAACCTCCTTTCAAGAGCATCCAGTAGGAATTGAAAATTACTTGCTTTTTTCGCACCCAAGTAAATATTGTACCCTAAATAAGTGAATGGAAGAGTGCCTCTTTGCATTCCCAAAATTTCAAGGACATTTCGAATTATGTTCGGCTTGCAATTTTCTGCGACTAAAAAGGTGCTTTTCTACCTGTTAATTTTTTGTCCAGTGACAGCCTCATACCCAACGAAAAAATCATTTAAGTGCCTCAATGATGCTTTTAGTCCTCTAGTAAAGATGATTAAATCGTCAGCAAAACACAAATGTGAGATTGATAGAGAACCCGCCGGGACTCTAAATCGCGCAATTAACCCTAGATCCATTAATGCCTTTAACCTGCGAGACAATGCTTCAGAGAGCAAGATAAATAAATATGGAGAGAGCATATCACCTTGCTTGATTCCTCGTGTAGCTTTAAAGAAACCAGCAGGAGATCCATTCACTAGAACAGAAAACCAGCTACTCTGTAAATTCTCCATCACCATGCAGACAAAGACCCTAGGAAATCCGAATGCCCCCAATAATGCCTCTAAAAATTCCCACAAAACCCTGTCAAAAGCCTTCATCATATCAAGCTTGAGAATTACATTACCCTCAGCTGCCTTTTGGTTCAAAAATTGACAATAGTCTTGAGTAAGTAGAACATTATCAATTATGTCTTGCCCAGATAGGAAGGTCGACTGCTCCTCCGAAATCAATTTATGAAGTACTCCCTTCAGCCTCTCAATCAAGATCTTAGTAAAAATCTTGTTAAGGAAATTACATAAACTAATCGGCCTAAAATCAGAAAATGTCTTATATGAAGATTTCTTCAGAATTAAGGTTATGAGAGTACTGGCAATGGCTCGTGGAATAGGCACCCCAGCCATGAACTCCCTACATGCATTCAATAAGTCCATAGAAATGATGTCCCAACAACACCTGTAAAACTCTCCTCTATACCCATCAGAGTCAGGTGCGCTAGACGGATCCAAATTAAAAACTGTCGCATGTATCTCTTCCAGTGTTACTTCTTTTGCTAACATCTCTCTATCCTGCTCGATTAGCAAAGAGGGGATATGTTGTAGGAAATCCTCTTACACATTCTGACTAGTATCCACATCTTCACGCTTTAGCAAGGTCTCAAAAAATCTTACCGCCTCCAACTCTATCTCCTCACGCCCGCTCAACCATTCACCACTCTCGGACTTAATTTTACTGATCCTCAGCCATGACTTTCTTTCAGCCAAAGTGGCGTGGAAAAAAGTCGTGTTAGCATATCCTTCTTTAAGCCATCTTAACTTCAGTTTTTGACGCCAAAAATCATCTCGCTCCTTTAGCTTTTGAAGAAGAAAAGCTCTAGATTTGTGCAAAGCATCCCGATTAGTCCCACTAGGATCACCATCATACTGTTTCTCCAACATTCGAACCCCCTCTTCAACTTCTTTAAAATTCTTAAACACATCTCCAAAAGTCTCCTTATTCCAAATCTTCAAAGCACCCTTCAAGCGACGCAATTTTAAAGAGAAAGCCAACATACTGTATTTTTGAGATGGCAGGTCCCAAGACTCCCGAATAATATCCATAACCTCCGGCCTCCGAAACCACATATTTTGGAAACGGAAAACCTTCAATCTACTATCCTCGTTAGGACTGAACTAATGTAAAAGCGGGCAATGATCAGAAGTTGTTTTGCTCAAATGTTGTATTGACGAGTTTGGAAAAAGAGATATTCACTCCTGCATAAATAGAATCCTATCAAGCTTTTTGCTCACCCACCCTGTGCTACGCGTGCCACCCCATGTATATTCATCACCAACCATCGACAGTTCAGAGAGAGCACACTCTTCTATCCAGTCATTGAAATTCTATATAGCACCCCTATCTTGCACTGAGCTTCCCGAATATTCATCTAAGTTCCGGATGCAATTAAAATCTCCACCAACCATCCAAGGGAGATCCTGATGTTGCGCACGAAACTCCACCAGATTGCTCCACAAATCCTGCCTCCCAATCCAAGTACTTTTTGCATACACCGTAGATATCAAGGATGCATGTTCCATCGTCGAGTGAGAAACCCTCATATGTACAACTTGCTCTATCTCTCCGGATTAAATAATCATAATAATTTAATTAATTATATTGTAATTAATTAATTAATTGCAATATTTTAATTAATGAATAATAATATTTTAATTAATGAATAGTTATATTTTAATTAAATATAATGTAATTAATTAAGTAATAATAATAATTTAATTAATTAAATTGTAATTATTTCATCGTAATTAAAATATTACAAATACACTTAAAATAAATATTGATACAATTATAAAATAATCAATGAATTACATATTTCAATCATATTATACTGCAAGGGTATTTTCGTCATTGACACTGTTTTTATGTTCTGTCCACTACAACCAAACACATTTCTGCCTTCGAGATGGAGACATTTTTTCTGTTTTGTCCATCACAACCAAACACCTCACTGTCCCTAATTTTTGTTTTATTCCGTCTCCAAATTTTCGTCTCGTTCCGTCTCTGCATATTGGAGACAGTAACCAAACGCAATGTAAGAAAACGTTAAAAAATCTGCAACTTAACTTAATTAGCCATCTCTGGGAGTGTTCCCACAGATACCGTAATCTTCGACGATTAAAAAGTTAGTCACAGAGAACAAGAAGTTCCAATGCTAAGTTATAAATGTAAGTACTAGATAAGGAAGGGTGCCGACACTGATATATCAAGAATAATTTTGTTGTATTCTTCTGTATTTCAACGAACTCCTTTACTCAACAACCTGAGCCCAGTAGCAATATTCAATCAAATCTGTAATCTACAATAATATAAACAAAGGTTTGTATATTTCCAAGATTATTTCTCATATGCTTCGGTTCTTCCTGTCTGCTTTATATTGATTGTGTCAAGAGCTTTACTGTTGTCTACAAACTCTGCTTTATATTTTTCCTGTCTTGACTTTGTTAGTGTAATTTTTTCTTTTATTTCGCTGTTATTGACTAGTTAATTTATGTAAGACAGGTAATCATTGCAGTAAATTAAATTGAATGGAAAAAATAAATAAACAAGATAATGAATACAGACAACATATCGCCATTTGGAAGGTCGATCCGGATTTAAAGCATAATGCTTGTTCGATCCAAAAATAGGACATGCTGAAAATAGGTTTAACATATGAGTTGTGTTGGATGAAATCCACATGCTAATTGAAACTAAGAGAACTTTAGGCTATAATACTCTTAAAAAGTTGTGGACCAAAAGATGAATATATTGTTTTGAATTAGATTATAAATGAATTTCAACCTGTCAATAGCAACAGATTTAGAAATCCTATAAATATGTGTGTGTGTGTAATTCGAAGAAGGCAGTTTTGTTAGCGAGGAAAATGGCTACTCGCATGTCCTTCTCTGCCTTTTTTGTCTCGTTTTTGCTTTCTGTGGCTTATGCACATGATCAAGAAGGAGGTAGTCTGAACTCTGAACTTCGGTTCCTCTCTTGGTTTAAAGAGTGTTCTCTTCAAATGCATGCATTTTCGTTTCCTTCTTTCCATGTCCTCAGGTTATAAATGGTGATATATTGTCAGAATCCTGTCGATATTTGAAAGAAATTGTTGTACGAACAATTTTGGGAAGCAACTACAGATGAATTTGCTTTGACAATATTTATGATCTTCCATGCCCTGCCTGATGCTAAAGCTTCAGTTTCTTTTCATGGATTTCCTTCTTTTACAGGATCTAGTCAAGTCATACATGTGCAGCATAAAATTAATAGATCTGAGTTTAAGCACAGGGATAATTCATAGATTAATTGGATTGAATCGTGACTTTTGATTCGCAGTGAAATTCACTTATAGTTCTTCAAATGGCCCTGACAAGTGGGGAAGCCTGAGCCAAGGTTACCATGCGTGTTCAGATGGGAAATCACAATCTCCTATCGACATTAAAACACGCGAAGCTGTGAAAAACAACGGAGACGCCTTCTCTAACAGTAACTATAGTCCTTCAAATGCAACTCTCGTTAGCCATTGTAACGCTGTTGGGGTTTGTTTCCTCCCTCTACCTCACATCATCTCTTTATTTATCTTTCTTTTTCTATTTTTCATTTTCATAAATCAATCATTAATTAAGTGGTATTATGCTATTCATATATCTATATTTATATAATACATTTAGGCATAAGATTGATCATAAATGATAATATATATTCCCTATAAATATGGATATTGATTTCTCTTGATGATTTTTACTAAGCAAAAATAAAATCTTCTTTTACTCAGCTTAATCTAGATAAAAAATACTAACCAATGAAATACACTATAAAACTTTGAAGTAAAAATTGTTAATAAGAAACCATAAATATACTTAATTTAATTGACTTAAGTTTCTTCAAAAATGCACTTTTACATTTTTCTTAAAAGGTTATTTAAATTTGAGTTTTATAGATATTAATATCTTAAAATTCATCTCTTTGTAAGTTTTAGACATTTAATAGTTTTGTAAGTTATTGTTTTTTAACATTTAATGGTTTTATAAGTTTTAATGATCTTTTTAAATTTAAAAACTTATTATTTTTTAATTGTTTCGTAAGTTTTAAAATTTAATGATTTTATGAGTTTTAATATCCATTTTAAGTTTTTAAAAATTAGAGTTCTTTTAATGATTTTTTCTAAAATTGTAATGACTCATTATAAGTTTTAAACATTATTGTATGTATTCTTTTACAACTGTTAGATACTTTTTGTATACTGTCAGATACGGTTTGCTCTTTATATACGGCATCTAATAGTTGTAAAAAGAATACATACAGTAATATATGTTTTAATTTGATTTTAAACTTTTTTTACATTAAATTTCATTCTTTTATTTATTTTCTTTTGAGAATGTAAAATTTTGACAATTATGAGAATTCTACTAATGATCAATTATTTAAATTATATTGCTATAAATCTTAGTATTTTATCTAAATTTATTTAAATATGCAATCACAATTTCAAAAGCAAAGAGAATTTGCATACCTATCTTCTGTTCTATTTTTTATGATTCGTATACCTATGCCTATGAACTATATTTATAATATTAACATTTCAAATATTATATTTACAATTTTTTGCACTTATATAATAGGAAATAACAGAACTTAATTAAGGAGTTCCTACATTATTATTTGATTGTTTGCATACTTGTAAATAATATTGAAAATAATTTTTATATATTATACAGACAAGTTGAGCATCTTTTTTTACTAGTATATGTTACATATTGAGACATTAGAGACAACATTCAATTTAACCTTGAAATTAAACATTTAAGATTCCAATACTAAAAAGTTAAAAATTATAGAAAAAATTAATCTGACTAGCGAATTGAGCTCGTCTAGATATTGCAATATAACATATGTTTAGGAGAATTAATCTCATTTAGCTGCAAACGATGGTTGTTAATCTTAACTTCAAATTGCAATCCAGATATACATACAGAATTAGCATCATCATCAATAGTTCTTTCCATTCTTCTTATTAATTGGGTTGATATACCTAAATCTTGATAGAGCTAAATCTACTGCTATAACAAGAGTGATAAATATACAAGTATCCTGCTGAGATTAAAAAGGAGAAATTTACTCTTTCATGCCATTGTGTGGTAAGATGAAACATGTTTATTAATAAAATCGCAAATTTCAGAACGAACAAACTAAAGTTCAGCACATGAGAATCTGCAAAGATTAAGCCAAAACCAACATTTATTTGTTTCAAGTGTGGTGGAATTTATCTTGTAGCCTGCTCTGAGACGCACAGAAAATCAGGTTGACAGAAGATAAAATGAGAAAGTGCCACAATTTTATTGTCAATTGTCAATAAATCAGAGCACTTCTAAGAAATTTTCCTTTGTGCAGGTGAAAATCGTTGGCTCTGGTGGAGGCTTGTCAATAGATGGCAAGCAGTTTACCTTGAAGCAATTTCATTGGCATACTCCTTCTGAACACTTCATAGATGGAGTCCAGTATGATATACATACATTTTCTCTCTTTATTTTCAGCTTTTCCTGTCTACTACATAATTGCACATCGATGCATGTTGTTGGAAAGGAACATGCTCAAACTAGAAATTCACTCAGTCTCTTTGCTCTTCTAAACTGAAATTTTGCAGATAAAGAATTACGAGTGTGTCTTCTATAAAAAAACCCCAAATCTCACCATCCCTGTTTTTTTTTTTTTTTTAATCCAAAAGCATGCAGAGAATATTAGTCATAAGTTACTATCCACTTCTGCAGATATGATGCGGAGCTTCACATAGTTCATCAGTCAGATGATGGGCAGTGCTACGCAGTTGTAGGAATCATCTTCCAATACGGTCCCCCTGACCCTTTGATTTCCAAGGTACGATATGACTACTGCTACCACTCCTAGTCACTGCATATCAACACACTCTCTATGCCCTAGTTCAGGAGATGCCCTTTGTAGGATTCTGATTAAATAAAAAGGGTTCTTGCATTTATGGAAAATTATTACGACCAAAATATATCTTTAAAAAAAAGGAATTTTTAATGATGTAGTTAAATAATTTTGTTTTCATATATACAAAGTTGTATAGATTATAAACATATTGGAGAGATTACAGTGATTTCTTCAACTTTCTTTGGTCCAACATGAAACTTAAGTAATTAACTAATTATCCAATCCTGTCAACAAAATTTTTAAAATTAGAGGAGTTAAAAATTGAAATACAGCTAAGCCTGACTTAGACCAACCAGGACATCTGCTCAGGTCTATCTTCATAAATAGCAAAATAATACTTATTTTTATTCTTATAAAAATTAAAATGAAATACAATAAGATTCACTCTTAATTTCATAAAGAACAATAAAATACCTTCTTTTACTGCCTAGAGTCTAAAATACTATAACGGCCTGGTTGCAGCTCCAACACGGAATAAAGGAACTGGCCAAGGGAAATTGCAGACCAGTACATGAAGGCCCTCACGTCACCTTGGACAATCTGCGTGATACTGTCCTTAAAAAAACATCGCAAAGTTATTACAGATACCTTGGTTCTCTCACCACCCCTCCTTGCAGCGAGAACGTTGTATGGACCGTCCTTGGCGAGGTAATATAATACCTATGCACCATGTCTTTCTTTTGTGTATTTCCAAATATTCATCAATCTGCCCTGTTCGAACATAAAGATGCATAATGAACCTGAAAGGGAACCATTTATTCTCTTCTTAAAAAACGGAAAATTAACTTAAAAAATAAATGTGTAGGTAAGGACGATCTCTAAGGAGCAAGTAGAATTACTGAAATCTACTCTAGAGGTTGAAAGCAAGTCCAACTCAAGGCCTGTGCAGGCGTTGAACGGTAGACAAGTTTGGGTATACTCTAAAGCAAACTGAAGTAGATTCATCGTTTGCTCTTGCTCCTCCTGTGGTCAAAAACGGAAGAAATTATTAACCAACTTTGTATTTGTTCTCATCATTAACCAATTCTCTATTTGTTCTCTTCCAAATATTGATGTTTAACTTATATTGTTCATTATTGTATACCCTGCATTCTTTTTATTTTTGCGTCTGAAGCTTTTATTCATACCAAATGTGATCTGAATTCTCAAAAAATGGAATTCCAAATTTAAAATTTTGAAACAAAAGCAACATGAATTATAAATTTAAGAGAGTACGTAAAAGCTGAAGAGTTGGGGAAAACAATACACTTTTTGTCAATATATTTAATTTGGTACTTGTTCGACTGTCTCGATTGCTTTCATTTATATCTCCTCCCGGAATATGTTCTGTCCCAAATAATAGTAAATGCATTTTCATATTAAATTCTTTCCTAAGAATAGAACTGACACGTTATTACCTATTACAATTGTTCTTGATTGAATAATCAACTCGTGATGTAACTCCCCCAATAATTGTACTAACCAAGTACACTCTTACACTGCCAAAATTGTTGCTCTATATTTCACTCCAGTGCTTGATAGTTACTTAAAACTTTTGGTTATGTTTTACTACTAAAACGTAAATTGAATATATACCCAGTCGTTGATCAAAGTGTATTAAAATCAAGAACATCGCAAATACCTTTCAAATCATAAGACTCTCCTGTCTTGTAAAATAAACCATGACCAATTATTTTTATTGACGTACCTCATAATTTGTTCCACAATTGCTAAATATGAATTCTTTATTAACTAATAACTCTTATTTTATATGACATGTTAGGTCGAGTTAAATAATGTCAGGTCGAGTTAAATTATGGTAAATGAGACTTTATTCTAATTGTCTATACATCATTATGTCTTTCAATTCTATTCGTTCATTCTCTAGTGATGTTGGCATCGACTTATGATCTAACATTCCGAATTTTGCTAATAAATCTCTATTATATTTTCTCATACACAAAAATAATATGACAATTTTTCTTTCAACCTTAAAAATTTTCCCAACTCTTACAATTGGAAATTGACAATTAGCATTTTCTTCAATTTTCGTTGAATCACCTCCACTAATGATCACATTAGCACAACTGTTAGTTTTCTTTCTCGAGCCTTCACGAACAACTATCCATTAAATATCAACTTGCATCACCAACTCAAGCAGCTTTCTATACTAAGCTC
>JAOSBN010000005.1:41645770-41704382 GCA_027563595.1 Erythroxylum suave | reverse complement strand
TAAGGACCTGTTTTAGCCCATTAAATATCAACCTGCATCACCAACTCAAACCATCTTTCTATACTAAGCTCTAAGGACCTGTTTTAGCCCATTAAATATCAACCTGCATCACCAACTCAAACCATCTTTCTATACTAAGCTCTAAGGATTTGTTTTAGCTCCCACAGTGCCTTCTTCAATTTGCGCATATGATTTAAGAAATTTATGTTCCCATACCCTCTTGGTTACTGCATGTAGATTTCTACATCTAGCTCTCCATTCAAAAAATGTATTTTTGACATCTATTTGTCAAATATTTCATTCCTTGCTAGCTATAAGTGTTAACAAAATATGTATTATAGTAATATTTGACGTTACATTTTCAATCATTTATTGTTTGCACTCATGAAACCTGGATGCTTTAATATCAAATATTGTTGGAGAATTTTAAGGTAAACAAAAGTATAACAAGACATTAAATAGATAATGATTACTATTTAAACCCGGTGATAGGCAATTTATTCATAGATAAATTTGCATATAAATGATTTTACATCAAACCAAACTACTAAAATTTTAGGAAATAGCAGATCTTATCATAAAAAAGACTATATTAGCAACAGAACAATAGAACATGCATCACAACAGGGAAGATATTTAGCAACAAGTTTTTTTGTTACGCTTTTAAAATCGCATTTAAAAGTAAACCTTCGATGACTCTTTTAAAAATCGTCACAAAAGAGGAAACTTTTGCGACGATTTTCATAATCGTCACCAAATGACTATTTGGTAACGATTGTAAAAAATCGTTGCTAAAGGACCTATATTTTACGATCTTTTTAAAAAACATTACAAAATGTAAACCCTTTAGTCACGTTAAAGTCACAAAATGCAAATCTTTTTAATAAAGATTTTTAAAAATTATAACAAAAAGGTCCTAATTTGGTTCAAAAAGATGACCTTGGTTCAACATTTGGCAATGATTTTTTATAAATCGTCGCCTAAAGGTTGAAATCGTCGCAAAATATACCAAATAATTTTGAGAGGTAATATAAACGAGAATGACACTTAAAATAAACGGCCATAAAGCTTTCATCTCTCATCCTCCGCCCAATGTCACTCACGGTGAGGCCTCACTGCCACCATTTAAATCCTAGAAATGGAAAACCTACCTCCACAACCAGAGATTGGACCCAGATCTACGCTATCTACGGTATGGACCAGTGGCAAACACTTCTCTTCCTCTTGTGCCATCAGTCCCGGGCCCCTGCCCAGGGCCCTACTCCATTAGGGGTCCGCTTTTTACTGCCACAATTATTCTTTTACAAGCTTTTTTCGTTGTCTTTCAAATTCCCAAAGGCAGAATCGTAAATTTTAGCACCAACGTTCATTCTTTTAATACTTGGAGACTATTAAATGTTATTTAATAGTTGCAGAAGAGGGAAAGACACAATTTTGGGTTGATACAATTTTCACATTATTACATTATCTTTTCATCTTCCAAAGACCAACGTTAATTTTTAGGTTCTTATATTTATAAATTTATTTGAAGTTTCTTACACTTTAATTTTTTTTATGACCATCAACTTATGAATTTAAAATACTCCAACTCAAAATTTACAATAAAAGATTTTTTACGTTCTAACTTCTGAGTTTTAAATGATAATTTAAAGATAAAGTTTCTAAAATTTTTAATGTATTTTTAGCTTACTAAATATTTGAATGTATTATAATTAATTTATAATTTGTCATTCATGTGAACATTATATTAGCATTTTAAATCAAAATATTAATATTAAATAGTATTGTATTTATCGGTGCTTCTTCTTTTTTATTTTTAGATTACCTATTGTTTATAAAATTATAATTAAACATGAATAAATAAGTTAATTTTTGTAATTGTAATTTTTATTATACTTTGTCCTAAGTATCGTAATAATTGTTTGATTTGTGTTCTTATAGAGGGTCACATAAATTTAGTAATAATATAACTAAAGTCACATTTGAGGATTTATAAGTTATGTATGTATAATTAATAATATAGTAATTAAAAATATAAATAATATTATTAATCATTAGAACAATGAGGCAAAAGTTCACTCAGGCTCGGCCCTGGGCAGGGCGAGCTAGGCCTGTGCCCAAGGGTCAGCTCTGGTTTGCTCTGTTCTTCTGAGTCTCTAGCTTCCTGTAAAGACTAACTGTTTTCTTGCACATAGAAGTAAAGTCAGGGGGCCCATATCTTCTCTTTCGCCCGGGGCCTATAAAACCCTAGGACAGGCCCTGTGTGCCATGTTGTGTTGTCTTCTTCTCTATTCTTTCTTTCACATTTCTTTTCTACTTCGAACCCATTTGTAACTTTTTGGAGACCTTTTTCCTCTTTGGAAACAGCCCAGGTGGCGCTGCCCGCCTTGCCGCTGGGTTCACAAGTTGCGTAATGGCTCTATCAGGGGCTTGCCTTTTTTTCGCCACCGGGAATTTCTTTTATAGTTCGTCGGTGTTGCATCACGACATGACGCAGAGAATGGTGGGGTGTGTCAGTGATTGGTCAACGGTGAAGTTGGCTTTTGATGTTGGGTGTGGCCGTGGGTAATTGCTAAACTTTGTGGCGACTTAGTTGAAGAAAGCTGCTAATTGTTAACTTTGTCCTCTCTTTTAACTTGCATCTACTGATTATATGTTTCTATGCTCTCAAGGTGTTTGATGTTTTGTTTCGAATAGTTACTATGTGATATTGGACATACCTCTTCCAAAGCTTTTGGGCTGAGTAATTATGCTAATTCCTACGCTTTTAAGAGTCGGACTTACGATACTTAGAGAGCTACCAAGAGGTAAACTTTTTGCGTTTGGCATAACTTCTTGCTCTTTTAAAAGCATAGGTATAGAAGTTGATTTACGTGCCTTGACGTTGTTCCTGAAAATGTTTCCTTTATGCTGCAGGAAAATTTACACCAGTGTGTTGAACCAGTTTTGTATTCAGGCATTATAGTGGACATTGTCAGGGACAAGTCAGTGAGCTTTCGCTATTGAATTTGACAAGTAAGTGTGATCGATTTGTTGTGGTTTAAACTTCTAATGTAACCAGGGATTTTTCTTTTGACTTCTTGTGGTTTCAACTTCTAATGTACCCGGGGATTTTTCTTTTGACTTATTGTGGTTTAAACTTCTAATGTAACCAGGGATTTTTCTTTTTCAAAAGGTAGAATTTGAATTGTTTAAGAGTTCTATAGTTTGTGGCTAGTTTTGTCATTCTAGCCACCAGAATTACTGGTGTTGAGATGTTTTTCAGTCCAGTGTCAAGCACCAAAAGAGTTTACCTTTTCTCCATTTTAGTATGCTCATTTGTTGTTGTCTTTTGGTATTACAAACTTGTTGAAGGGATGAGGAGATAATGCTTGGTAGTGAGAATGGACAATGGTTAACGTATGAATCATGTCAATATCTTGAAATGGTGTCAGGAAATACTGATTGTAGTGAATATACCATGTTAGATGCTTTTGGGTTTTAATGTCTGTTTTTCATTAGTTTTTTGCTCTTTGGAAAGGAAGTAAGTTATTTTTATTCTCATGTTTCTTGTATCCTATGACAGTTGACATGTTAGAAAGTAAACTTCTAGATAAGACATGCAGAAATATGCTTCATTATAGATTTGGATTATGCAAGTGTTGGCCTACTCTTTCATATTTGATTTGATTGCTTCTTACCATGAAATTACTTCAGCTTAAGAGTGTTATATCTTAATAAGCTTTTTGAAGATCCATTTTGAATAATAAACAATGCTTCAGCATAAGAGTGTTATATTCATTTTTTTAACACTTGGAGCAATCTTTTTATTTCGTTGCTGAAGTTACGGATGCACCCAATGCATAAATATTACAACAATCTTTTTTGTTTTACTCTCAAGTTGGATTGTTGAGTGCTTACATGATAAAGAAGTACTTTGGAAGGTAGTTAATGGTTTTCAATGAATATGTAGCTAGAGTACTTTCTCATTCTATCACCCTCCTTTTTTCTTTTCTAATTGGAAACAAACTACCTTAATTATGCATAATTTCAAGCACTCTACCGATTTTGAAGTAGCTTTCATGATTTTTACGGCTAATCTTTCGTATATGATGGCTAACATATAAAGTTGCTTTCATCGACATGGACAAACATACAGTCATTTTAGTCACGTAATTTTTGTAATCTCAATATTTATAATTTGTAAATGGTCTCTGTATTTATTATTTTGTCTGTAAGAATTGTTAAAGTTGTAATCAAAATCTTGTATACCAAGAATATTTTTTTGTTGGTATAATTTAATGATTTTTTATATACAATGCTTCAAATTATTAATTAATTTTGTATTATATTTTTATATAATAATTTAACAAAAAAAATCTAAATATTATATACAATAATATGTATTAAAAATGATATCAATAATTATAATTAACATGGTATAACGTTTCGTCAAACTGTATGCTAAAAATTTGACTACATTTTACAAAACTAGCTAAAAATATTTGGCTATGTTTTAAAAAATGTAGCCAAAAATCTTTTACTATGTTTCTAGAACATAGCTAAAACTACATTTTTTGAAAAGCCACTAAAATGTTTTAGCTATGAAAACTAAACGTAGTGGAAATGTATTGGTGAAGATTTTTTAAAACGTCACTAAATAGCTTTTAGCTACGAAAATTCATAGCTAAAACTATTAGCGACGATTAGTGAAAAACGTGGCCTATAGTTTTCAGTTACCAAAATTTTAGTGACATTTTTTGCAGCAAATATAAATTGTCGCTAATTATTATTAGCCACGATTTTAAAACTTTTAGTGGCGAATTTTTTCATAGTCAAATGTCATTTTTATTGTAGTGATAAACTGATTAGAAATAAATTAACAAAAAAAAAATAGCATACCAAGACAAAGTCTTATCAGTATTGAATCACTTCCCAACATTTCATACTTAATTTTTCATTCCGAAAAAGTTAAAATACATAAGATAATATTGATATCCAACTCCAGTTATTCTTGATATTGAAATACAAAATTTAAAACTGAAAAAAAAAGGTGACAATTATTTTTGCAATAGTCCTATCATGGCAAGGGTATACATCAAGCCTCATAAAATAATATTAATTAGTAATTGATTGTTTCTAATTCCTAACTAAGTTATATCTAACTATAACTAAACCATCGAACATTAAAAGAAAAAAAAAAAGAAATAAGCTAACATAACGACATGCTTCTGCTCGACATTTAAGACAGTATGCTTGGGATCAGCGTACAGGACAACGCACATCCTCTCAGCATGTAGGACGGCATACGAGGAATTATGCTTTGGATTAATTACTATGGAGTAGCTTAATTTAATAATAATTAATATTTTAATTATATATAAAATATTTGAATTATTTATGAAATAGATATTATATTACTAAGAGTCTTGAATCTATTTACTAATTTTGTAGAAGCTTATATATTGGGTTTATTATTTATTATAGTTAGCTTTTTCTAGAGTAACCATTTCCTATGGCGATCAATAGTTTCCCCGTTTTATAGTTCATCACTTCCCTTTATCAAAAGAAAAGAGAGCTTCTAATAGTGCGGTGTGATGCTAGGATATAGGGGTATCTGATCCTGGCAGTTGTGTATAACTTGCACTAACCCATGTTTGTGTGCTCCACGATATTACTTGTCTGCTTTCTATCACCTTTTGCTTTGTTTCAGCACAAGGCGTGCATGATTCGTGTTGGATATGAAGACAACTGCTGAAACTTAGCCAATAATTTTGACCATCAGATGACGCGTGGTCCTACTGCTCATGTCAATTTAGAGCCGTCTGGTCCTGCCATTCTACGTACCCTCGTGATGCCGTGTCCGATCATCCTACAGCTACCCTCATCACCATATTTCTTTTGAAGAACTCGCCTCATTATTGAAATCAACACTTCGGGTTGTACAGTATAATTCATAATGGATAGTACAGTCAGCAAGTTCACGTATGATTGATTGGTATACTTTATATCAACGCCGTTTGAATGGTTTATCAACGTTAGAAAACATATACTTAAAGATGTAATAATACTACCATGATGTATTAAATATATTACTAGGTTCAACTTATAGTTTATATTCCATGCATATATAACCTCAACGTTAAATATTTATCTTAGTTACCAAATAATATTTATGGAAAATGATGTGTTAGTGGTTACGACTTTTGATTTTTTTGTTTCATAATAATATTTTTGCTTTTTTATCTTTTTTAATCATATTGTCTTTGGTTTTCATTATTGTTTTTTAAGATGTTTATTTTCTCCAATTTTTTTCTATTTTTGGATGCTTTTAATCTCCTTGATTAAACTCATATATCTATCAATTGTTAGTTAAAATTTTAACCATAATTTCTTGATGCTCTTACCATTTTGTTATGGTCTAGCTCTATTTTATAAACATTTGTTTGATCATACCACTAAATTTGTACTTCGGTTGTCCTAATTGTCTTTATCGATTAAAAAAAGAAGATTGGGCGAAGTTGAGGTAGAGAACTAATGAATTGAAGTTGTTTTTAGAAGACGTCTTTGTTGATCTCTAACATGCTCGCGTAAATGGTGGACGCGGTCATGTATGTGACTATGTTTGTCCTTCTAACTGTACACGAGTTGATTGACAAGTGTCAAGGTCTGACATCTCCATAAGAAGATGGACACCCCCGTGTGGAGATGGACATGCTTGTGTCCCTAGACTATGCGAGTTTCAATGGGTATATGACTACATAAGACCGAGCATCTGTAATCTCTTATAAACATATAGAGTATGTTTTGGCCTATCTTATTTTGCTTTTGCACTCATAGTTATATCAAACAAAATTTTGATTATAACTTCCTTAATTATGAGAAACAAACTATAAGATTGTAATGACAACTCAATTTTTCCTCAACACCCATATCAACCAAGATAGATTAACAACTTTCCTAGATAAGTTTTGTTAGACTTGATGCTTTCTTGACCTTTAATAAAAAGTTAAATTGGCAACATCTACCTTCCACCTTATGACATAGCCTTGTGTCTAAAACGATAACATCATTGGATCTAATTACATATAATAGGGATAACATAGTGATAAAGTAGGAACTTATTTAGGGGTAACTTGATTAGTTGGTATGGGAAGCAAGGAAAGGGTAAGGAATGAAAAAGGATACTTGGTAATATATTATATGATTGGATGAACAGTGTTTTCGTATCCCTTTTGGAGAAATACTGCATACCTCTTATTATAGTGAGAAATGAAGTCATATCAATTTCTATTCTTTACTATATTCATTTTAAATTTTATTATCATTTCTCCAAGTGAATCAATCACACTCTTAGTCACTTCCATTGTTTGTTGAACTTTAGTACATATAATATTACTTGAATGCTACAGGACAATCTCTCTAGAGACATATTATCCTCGATCTCACAACATGAAACTATACTTATAGAGTTATTTGGAAATGGACGGATCCCTAACGCATTCATTCCTTTCTGTGGCTCATGGCACAACGGAAATTATTGACAAATCAACAGAGAGTTGCTCGACATCTCACAACGGATAGCAGTTGTAATCATTGTGGCCAAATTGATACCGTGTTGCATGCACTACGTGATTGTACTAGAATTAATGCATTCTAGCGTAATCTTTCCCCGGAGATCGTAGAGACGGAGTTTTTTCATCAACACGAGGATAGGTGGTTAAGCTCCAATATCACTAACTTAATTTCCACTCCTATAGGCGCCTGGGCTACATTATATGGGGTTGCTTGCTGGTTCCTTTGGCGATGGCGAAATCGCAAAATTTTTGAAGCAAACTTTGTATGGCCGGATGTAGGACATTTTATAGTCATCGATTATGTGCATTGGATTGTGAAAGCCTAGACAATGACAGGAAGAGTTATAACGAATTTGGGAGTGCCCGTAGGGCAAGAAGTGTGGTGGCAACCTCCACCTGAAGGGCGGATTAAATTAAATACCGATGGCGCGATGCAACTGGGGATAGACCGAGGTATAGCCAGGGGATTATTACGGGATGCCGTAGGGGACTGGTGTGGTGGGTTTCTATCCAACTTCGGCCAATGCTTGGTTTTAATGGTCGAACTACAAGGAGTGTATGACGGCTTATGGCTAGCGTGGAATTATGGGTTTCGTAATGTCTTCCTAGAGATAGACTCTTTGGAGGTTATTAATATTCTTTCGTCTTCGACCACATTTCTAACCGAGGTTACCTCGTTGGTGCAGGATATCAGGGCGCTGCTGGATCGTCAGTGGACAGTGCGGATACAGCATGTTTATCGAGAAGGGAATCAAAGCGTGGACCAGCTGGCTTCTATGGTAGCGTTCGCAAGGCCAGGAATGCAAGTACTGTCAACACTTCCGCTTGAGTTAAGGCCGTGGACCAGTCGGGACAGCCAAGGCGTGTCCTACCGGAGAGGATTGCCTTAGCTTTGTTCTGTTTTGTTTCGAGTGTCCTTTTCCTTTATATATATAAAAAAATACTTATAGACTTATTTTAAAACTAACACTTAAAACTCTAAGTTTAACTTTTAACAAGTATATGAAGATGTGAATAGTCTTTATATTTAACCACAAACTAACTCACCTTAGCTTTAGCCAAGGTAGTGTTCACAAAAATTAACACACTCAAAAGTAAGTTTTTTTTATTAAAAAGCACAAAATTAGTAGAAAATGTTGTATTGAATGCTTTGTAGATAATTAGCAGTGGAAATTTGTCCGCAAGATGGAAACTTTTTGTAGATACTTTGAAAAGATCATTAAATTATTGTGTAGCCATTCCAATATCGTGTATCTCCATAACAAGTGAAATTATTGTGTATCATAAAGAGGTATAAAAATAAAAATAAATTATATATGATTAAAATATGGTATTATAACAGTAATTGTATCTCTAAAATTTATTGGAATCTAAATTTTTAATTGAGAGAGAGTTTTTAATTAATAAAAAGGTAAGAAAATATTTTTTAACGATAATAAAAGATTATTTAAAAATAAAATCAGTTTTAGATCTTGTTAAAAAGCCGGTTTGTTTGTTTTTATTTAGGTTTTAATTTTCAAATTTAGTTTTAAAAACCTATTTGTAAGAGTTTTTTTTAATTTCTTCCATTTCGATAATTTATGAAAACCATAAAAAATAACTTTTATTTTTCTAATCTGATTTAGTGTCAACTAAAATATATATGATTTAATTATTTAATATTCATTATTAATAATAAATAATAAATATGAATAATTTAATTTAAAAATATATATTTAATTAAAATTAAGTCATTCATAATTCTAATTTTAATTTAATAATTATTAATGAATATGATCTAAAATTTAAATATATTCAAAATATATAAAATTTTTAAATTAAAATTATTTTCCATATTAAAAATAAAATTTAATTTTATAAATGAAAACTATTTATTTTAATAAATATTTAAATTTTTACTGATAAAAATAATTTATTTTTAAATTTTATCTATTATGAAATAATAAAAATATAACTATATTGACATTATCATCTAAAAAAGTTTTTTTGTCTATCTAAAAAAATTTAAAACCAAAGAAATAAAATAGAAATAAAAACAAACGATCTCAAGCATTAATTTTGAAAATACTCTTAATTGGGTGAGTTTTTCACAAAATTCAACCAAGATCAAAAGTTATAACTAATTAAAGTTGATATAATCGTTTAAAATTTACAAAACTTACTAAAGACTTTTGAGAAACTCATTGTCTATTACTTAGCTCTAGGAATTTGTCTCTTACATGTTGCACGTTATTAAAGCTTTGGATTTGAATGAAAGCAATTATAGGGACATGGAATGGAATAACAAAGCATGGAATGAGGTTGACTAGATGTGGTGGGGGTGGGGGTGGGGGTGGTAGGTCCCATCCACCATGAACTGAATCGGATGTAGCAGTGGACGGTGATGTACTGATATTTGGGTATGCATTTGTGTGTTGAATCAATCCATCTAAGCAGAGAAGAATTTGTCCTGAAGTGGCCGATGACTACTACTCTTTAATTTTGGCACACAACTTTCCTTACTGGAAGTGCCTTTGCAGCCTTAGGACCTGTCTCTGTTCAGAAACCTTTGTATAAAAGTTGGATGATGGTCCTCAGGGATGATAGGCGTTTCACGCACAGAAAGATGCAAAGCATAAAATTTAATGGCCCTTTGATTCTGATTCTTGACTATGATAAATTCTAGCAGTATCGATAATTAATTTTTTCTGGTGTAGAACATGTTAAGAAGAAAAGAAGTTGCAAGCGGTGAATGACGTGTGTTCTTGAAGCCAATCTGATCGATGATGCTCGTGCACTTGGGGTAGGGTGACAAATCAGAATGTCTTTTCCAACTTACCGCTCCATTTAGTGGACACTAAGTCTATGTCAATCCAGTTGTGGAATTTGTTGGTCACTTGTTCCACTATCCATATTAAGGAGCTTTTGGGACAGTTTCTCGTTGATTTCAATAATTTGATACCTAAGATCATTTTTTTTTTAACCGATTTCTCATTCTACTCCATAGCCAAATTGGAACATAAGGTATAACAAAATGGACTGGTTATATAAACCTTATTAGTAATTTTATCAATATATACTAACAAATAGAGTGGAGTTTAAAACGTCCTACTAAAGTTAATTTGCATTTTGAGTTGAAAGCAACCTTTAGCAACAAGCTCAAGGTAGACAACATAACTAGCTGCTACGAGTATATATAGGCAGAGACATAGAAGGATGTCCCAAAGTTTGGAGAATCCCATCTACATTTAGCTTTCATTTTCTTGTTGGTTGGTCCATAATTTTGTGGAGCATTGAATGACAACAATTGATGAAGCTGATCTCATTCTAGTTCAAGGATAAATAGCCACTAATATATATATCCACCTTTAGTTTTTCAGGAAGGTTTTGCTTGCTAGAGATAATGGCTCCAAACATCTCCTTCTCCTCACTGGCCCTGGCACTGCTGCTGCTGCTTGCTTCTCCAAATGCTTCTGGACAAGAAGGTCTTACCCTCTTTCCCTATTCTTCTCTTTCACACAGTTTTTAATCTCTTACAGTCACATAGATGGTCTTTGCATTTATGATTGGAGACCAGCAGAAACACGTTTCATGTTTTTCTTGTGTCTTGGTCCTATGAAAAAATTCCAAAAGTGCATGCATGTTATGGCAAATGAGTCCATTGAGAGCAGATAGATGCATCCTGTGTATCAGTAAGTAGCCAAAGCCTAGAAGTTCTTTCCTCCATTAACCTTTTCCATTGAGAAACTTTGGTAATGTACTAAAAGAATTAATTGGATGGATTCCTGATTTGGTTTTTGTGGGGTTAAACACAGTGAAATTCAGCTACAACGGTTCAACGGGACCAGACAAATGGGGAGGGTTATGCCAAGCTTATAATGCTTGTGGGCTGGGGGAAATACAGTCTCCAATTAACATAAAAAAGGATGCAGTTGAGGAAGGCAAAATATATGATCCCTTGAACAGAGATTATAAATCAGGAAATGCCACTCTTGTCAATCGCCACTTTGGCGTTGCGGTTTGTTCCCCTCCTTCAACCTCAAATCATCTCCCTTTAAATGATTTAACAGGGCTTTTGAATTCCTTTACATATGTGAATTAGTTATACCATCCAGAATGACATTAATACATACTAAAAGAGAAGATTGGTTTGATTATGGTTAAGTTGAAAATCAACCAAATATGAACATATGTAGATCTAAGTTATGATGAAAGGATAACTATTTGTTACTATAATTTCCAAGTTTCACATCAGTTTACAACTAAATCTCGTTACATGAGAATCTGCAAAGTCTACACATAAGGTTAAGATCGCGGCTAATCGAAGAAGAAGAATGTCTTCTGTTCCTATTCGGGAAAAAAAAACATGAAACTCAAGATTATATAGGCTGTGGCACTCAAACAACAACCAAACTCACATCTTGTTTTGTGCAGGTTCGATTCGATAGTGAGTGTGGTGGTATGACAATAGGTGGTAAAAGGTACACCTTGAAGCAATTTCATTGGCATACTCCTTCCGAACACCTAATCGAAGGAGAACGGTATGCTCTCTCCGATTTTGGGGTGTGGAAAAACACAAAGTAATAATGAAAGTCGGTAGCAATTGATACTGTATCTCTATTTATATATATCCTTCCGCTTCCACAGATACGATGCCGAACTTCACGTAGTTCATATGTCAGAAGACAAGAGCTTCGCTGTTGTGTCGATCCTCTTCCAATATGGTGGTCCTGATCCTTTCATTTCCAAGGTAAACTATATACATCACTTCATTATTCTGATATGGTCGCCTTTAACAGCTCCCCACAGCAAATATGACAACAGTTTAGGCTCAAATCCCGATTAAAAGGTTGATTAACTAGGGGAGAAAAAATAAGTGAGGTCTCATCCTTGATACAGAAATTTTGCTTCAAAGTACCTGAAATGAAAATTAAAAAAATGAGTTTTCTTGCATGGGTCGACGGGGTTTCAGCTTAGACGTGGTTTGGAGACTTTGGCAAAGGAAAAATGCGGAGAAAATGAAGAAGCTCAGATTGCCTTGGGGAACCTGAGCAACAAGCTCCTTAAGAAAAAGTCCAACAAGTATTATAGATACACAGGTTCTCTCACCACTCCTCCTTGCACAGAGAATGTTATTTGGAACGTCCTCACTAAGGTAATCTATTACATTAGTTGTGTCAGGATCAACTTACATGCACATTTATATTCAAAGCAATTCACCTGACTAGTGTGACTAATATATGTGTAGGTAAGGAAAATCTCCAAGAAACAAGTTGAATCTCTGAGAGCTCCACTGGATGAAGACTGCAAGAGAAACTCAAGGCCTGTGCAGCCACTGAATGGTAGGAAAGTTGAGCTATACTCTAAATGGGATTGCCATAAGCTGAAATCCATTAGCTGTTAGCTATTCCTGAGAGCAAATAATTAGTCATGGTTTGAACTAACCCTTGCCCGTCTCTTCCAAATGTTGACATGGTAAAACTTCATGGTCCAACCCAAATGTTTTACTTCCCATGCTAAAGAAATTCTTTTTTTTAAAGTGGTAGATCAAACAAAACCGTTGACAGGTTGGAATGCACGAGTAATTGACACTTTACTTGAAACTTCTCCTTTGTCGGCTCCGTGTTAACGGGGTTGGTCATCTGCCCAATCTTCTATTTAAAAATTCTAAAGAGTAGAAACTTGGCATGAAAGTGAAGTTATGGGTTGTAATCAACCACCAAATGCATGGAAAATCCACAATTGAGAAATGCTTTCGACAAAATAAATAATTTTAATTCAATTATATTGCAAGTCCTAAATTGCAATTGCATTTCTCAATTTATAAAGGGAAACGGACCGTTTCAAATATTGCAAGTCCTAAATTAGAATTATTTTAAAATATTAAAATGTGTTGGAATTATATTAGAATGATAATATTTATTTTTGTAAATTTGTAAGTACACTTACAAATTTTATTATGAATTTGCGTTAGTCAAAAGGAAGTTTTCAAGTGCACTAAGAAGTTGGGTTCAAGAACTCGCTAGATGTAACGGGAGGATGCCAAATTCCTTATACAATTTAGTTGATGACTCATATATTAAATGGAATAATCCAAAACCTGTGCTAATTGCATTACACACCACTCTTAAAACCTTGAGAAATAAACATGAACACTCTAAAGCCTTAAGAAGAAATTACCACGAAGACAACAGATGGCATCATCACCACATCGCTAGGGGCCAAATATGCCCAATTAGTCAGCAAAAAAGATCCTCATTTTCCCAATCCAATTATGTTTCACCTGATCAAAGCAAGGATCATTGCCGTCTTCGGCGAAAATTCAAGACAAGAATAATTCAAGAGAAATGACTACACCCTCTGACCAATAGAAAGCACAACCTTATATTATCAAATACGGTGGCTATGCTCCAGCTACAAAACGTGAGCTACCCAAAAAATGCTAACTTTCCTCCTATAAATCAAAGTACAATTACATATTAACCTTGTTTGCTACAACTCAGACATCACTTGTATTTGTACTTTCTTAATTTCTCTGTTTTGGTATCATGAAACGGACAAACACAAGACAGAGTTAGTATTCGGATCACCAAATCAAAAACCCCTTGCCTTTCAAGACCAAAACAACTCCAATTGGACACATCTAGTAATTAATAGAGCTTAACATTATTATACATAATCACAACAAATTTACACTCTCGCATGTATATACAAAGACCTAATCTTGTTCTTGAAAGAAAACACTCAATACAGAATTCGAATAACAGGGGGGGGAAAAAACGTGGAGGTCAAAATACGAAAGGCGGGATTGACTGTTACCACACTTGCTCGAGGAGATCATAGTTTCACCGTAGAACGTGACTTTCATTTCAATCCCCGATTTCTAAGCAAGCGGGGCCCACAGGCACCCATTCACGACCGCAACGCACGCTTCTGAGTTTTCCTATCTCCTACTCAGCTAAGCCCCACTACTTCTGCTCCGACAAACCATATCACGCCACCTCAATACTTGAGGCCCACGACTCCGATTTTCTTCCTGACGCAAACCGTTGCATTCCAGCCAAACCCATCGGTCCACCGAACGCTGATTCCACGTCACCAGCGCTCCTCCTCGGCGGCAAGTCTCGATCTCCCACCGGCAGGCGATCCCTGATGTCGTGCGTTCTGAACCTAGCGAGCTTCTTAGAAGACGCTTGCCTTTGCAACTTGTCGTTTCCACTCTTCTTCGGACTGGACCTGAAAATCGACTTAAAACTTGCGAATAAACCACCAGTTTTCTTCGTGCTTTCAGTTTTTTCGTTTTTTTTACCGGAACGTTGCCGATTCTTCAACCTCCGATTGCGGTCTCTCTTCGATCGCACTCTTCCAATACAAGAAACCTTTGGAGAAGAAGGCTCCACCATCGACGAATCCGATTTCCCCGACGAACCGGACCGTTTAGGGAACAACCGAGCGCCGGTTCTACAGTTCCTTCGATTCTTGGCTTCAACGAAGCAACTCTTCTGAGGCTTTGGGAGGCCGAAAATCGAAGCCTTTGTCTTCAAGTTAGAGAAGCGTTGAGAGTTAGAGGGATTCGCATTGGGGTGAATGTTAGGATTCAGATTGGTGGAGATGGAGCTGCATTTGGTAGAGTCCCTGCGGTCAAGGAATGCGTTGCGGTCAAGCCAGTCAAGCTCAGCATCTTTCGAGAGCCAGAATGAATCCGGCGGGACCTCCGAAGGTTGATCTACGTTGATGCCGGTGATGGCCAGAGTTTCGCAGGCTATCTTGCCGCTACCGCCGCAGACAGAAACTAAAGTCTCCAGATCCACTTGAGGCATATTCTGTACACAATCAGATGAGACGAGAGCTGGTGTTGTGTTTGTAGAGAGAGAAAGCGTTAAAGTTGTGATAAGAAGTCGGACTAGAGGGTTTTATAAGAGAAATTGAGGGAGTGTGGTTCCTTTGGAGGGAGAGTTTCAACTGGTTGACTACGTTACGTTGCTGGTTTTTTGGTTTCGGTGGGAAGTGAAAACGGAACGCCCGTTTCCTTTTCTATTGCTTATTTATATTAATCTGTTTGTTTCCCAGGAAAAGAAAAAGGCTGTGAAAATTTTATGTAGAAGGAAAAACCGAAAGCGATTGTACAACACGTTGATTTTGTGCGTCATGCGATAGGTAGCGGATTCAAAACTCCTCCTCATTTTTAATTTTTGTAGTCACAGTAGACGTAGGCCATTCCTTTTAATATTTGTTTAACACAATGGCATTGTATCTTTTCACCAAATCGTTCATTTCTCCCCTTTACTAATACTAATTATTATACATGGACGAACAGTTTATGCCTTTCTTAATTAATTGTTTGTCTTAAGCGATACGCTTAAGCCACTTCTTTGTTAATCATCTTTGTGTACGACGATGATCATATGTGGTCAACTAACCTTCTGATGGATCAATTTTGGTTTGGGATACAGTTTTTGGATTGAATTATTTTTTATCATGCAAACATCAACTGCTGATGCTGAAAAGATCATTTTGGTTAGGTTTGTTGTAGTAAGTGGGAGGAATCTTGAAATGTATATTCATTAGAAATTAAGTCTTCCAACTTAATTATCTTGCCCACTCAGATCTCATTTTCACTCGTAATCTTTATTAATAAAATAAATAAATCATTTCTTTTTTAGGTGTTGAATAATTTATTTTGTCCAATGATCCTTTTGCGAAATTAATATTTTTTTAAAAAGAATTCCGTCATTTTAAAAGTTATTAATTCATTAGTTATTTTTGTACATTTCAAATTTTTATATAAATAAGGATAATTTCTTTTAATTATATTTTATTTTTAGTTAATTTATTGGTCTTTTTTTTAGTCTTTAAAATCAATTTTAAAAAAATACTAAGTCGGAGTTTGGTACATTTCACCAAAATGAAAGGTAGCAGAGCATGAAATCGTTCTTGGAGATTTGGCCTGATATATATATTTAGATTTAAAATATTCGCAAAATTAAAAAATCAGGAGACTTACCATCTTTTGTGGTCTAGTTTTTTCTCCGCTGGAACATGGAACATCCTGTTTTAACGAAACATAAATGTTAAACCTTTATTATTATTATTATTATTTAGCATTAGTGGAGAAAATTAGCTCAACTGCTTTGTAGTATTAGTGTGTTGGAATATAACTAAAATTTTGAGCATGTGTTATGAGGTTATTTCAACCCTGACAGGTGTCCTTTTAACCCAAAATTCCTCAATTCTGACAGGTGTCCTTTTAACCCACCTCAATTTTGGGTTAAAAGGACACCTGTCAGGTTAATTCAACCTGACTAGATGTCTGTAACCACTTAGATTAAGGTTAACTAAGATAATAAGATTTGAGGATGGAGTTCAAATCACTCATATTCTGTGTCTATCCGGAGATATGTTACAAGGAACGTGAGCTCTTTACGTGTGGAGGGTTGACCTTTACAGAAGAAGCAGGCCCTGAAATTAAGGTGGATGTGTTGTAAACTCCTGGGAGTTTTGTGGAGATTGCGTAGGAACAGCTATCATGTGGCGTGTCTGTGTGTATCAGGTCAATAATTTTGCAGATGAGGCATCCAGCCAACTTTTCTCATCTGTGTTACGGACTAATATCCAACGTATCATGACAATCTGACAGATAATATGGAGGATCCATCTCATTTACACCGTTTCTTTTCAAGTCATAGCTATACATAATCTTAGGCCCTGTTTGGCAATCAGCTGATTGATTCAATCACTCATAATCTTGGTTGATAGTTGATTATATCAGCTGATTTAACCAGCAGATTGTATTAGCTGTTTGTTAGAGATGTTTGATAAAATTAGCTGTTTAGTATTAGCTGTTTATATGTAAAATGACTTATGAGGACATAACTTATAAAAATAGGCTCGTCTTATTTTACTCATACTGATAGATGAACTCGTATAAGTCAAATCATCTCTTCTAATTATATCTAACTTATGTTATTAAATTTTATTTATGTATTTATATAAGATTTACGTAAATATGTGAATGATATTTAATAGAACATGATAAGAACATCACAATTGAAATAGAAGATCTAATTCTAAGCTGAGAAAAATACAAAGCTTAGAATAATACAACATTAGTGTACCAATTTTCATCTTGTTAAGATTAAAAGCTTTTGTTATGAAACTTTAATTTATCCATAAAATCTCATTCAAGAAGTTTTTATTATAAATTATAAAAATCTTAAACTTTTAACTTTGTAATTTCAATTATTAATTTTCTGGTTAAATTTATTTAATAAGTTCATTAATTAATTTTTAATTAAAATTTAAAATTTTCGATATTTCTTTAAATTTATTCGATGCACATAGATATATCAAATTCTGCCCATGTTTTTGAAATAAGGTTGGATCTTCCATGAACTTAGAGTGCTAGGATTAGTAATTGAGGCATTCCCACCACATGACTACAAAAGTTGTCAAATTAGTGGTCAAAAAACTCATGGACCAATAGGTGGAGGTCATGTTGAGAGGTGATAGGAGGCAGACACGTCGAGAAAGCACAATACAAGCTGTCCTACAATAGCTGACGTTTGGCAATGGAGGGTATCTATATCATTTGTTCAATTAGCTGAAGTGAAAAACTACTCCTCATGAACTTTTTCAGCTGATTACCAAAAACTAAAATAACTAGTCAATAAAAACAATCAGCTAAATTTATCAAATCAACTGCTTTTTTTAGCTGAACAGTTATCAACCAACCATGGCCTTAAGCTTGGATTCTGAAACTTGACGTGCTTTCAAACCTTCAACGTTCTTAACTTAAAACGGACCGAAATTTTAGGTTTGATTTGATTTTACATAAAAAGAAAATTCCTAATGTTTAGTACTACTTCATTGGAATGAAATTATAAAGGTCTGTAACATTAGATATATAGTAAAATTTTTAAAGAACTTACAATCATGTTGCTTAATAAGCTCTAAAAAGCCTATCGATTCCTTTTAGCTCTATTATTTATAATCAATATTGTTTGATGATCCCTTTCTCACAAAAACATTGTGACTGGTAATTTGTTTATTCTTTTTTTTAATCCCAACTCCTTCATCTTTATATCAATAATTTTCATTATTTAATTCGTCATTTTCCAAATCATAATTCATAAGTATCCATTTTTTTATAATTTTTCTCAAAGGTCTTTCATCAAATTCCAACATACGAGGCCTTTTACTTTTCCAAACATTTATTAAATAGTTATATTATTTGAGTTATTTTTAACAAAATTCTATATTCTATATTTGAAGATAACAAATCTTAAAGTGCTAGATCAATTTTTTGACATTTTGGAATAATCAGCCTAATTAATATAATTTTCTAGCAAAGTTTACATTAACAATATATATAAACAGAAGCATAAATAGATTTATGATATGGTACAACTTTTCATAGTATGTAAACATACGTACCCTCGTCAAACAACCTGTTGTGGTCTTTTAATAATTTAATTATTATTTATAGTGAGAAAAAAGAAAAGTGCGTGAGGTGAGGTAGGATCTAGCGTTTGTTTGAAAACTTGAGAGGAGAAAAAGTCATTCTCCTACGTA
Organism: Erythroxylum suave; assembly: GCA_027563595.1. Lineage (NCBI taxonomy): Eukaryota > Viridiplantae > Streptophyta > Magnoliopsida > Malpighiales > Erythroxylaceae > Erythroxylum > Erythroxylum suave. The sequence goes on along the minus strand of JAOSBN010000005.1, from coordinate 41,685,276 downwards.
ATTAGGGTTCCCTCACCAAAAATCTCCATTCACTGTCTCTTGTTTCGTCAAAAAATGTATTAGAATGGAAACATTTCAAGTTACGACTACATATGTAAAGACTGACAGCAGGCAGGGTAAAACATGGCATGAGAAAATTAACCTCCTGATGGAGATAAAATGAAAACTTTATCTGACTTTGAACTTACAGGACAGGACTCTGCCCGACAGCGCAGGCTTTAGTTTTCTCGACTTACTAATTGATAGTTCCATTTATACAGCGTTGAATGAGAATTAAGGAACTATAAGAAACTTCATCTGACTTCTTGTTCATTAAATATGTGAATTGCGAAGAAACTATCTCTAACTTAGACTTGAGTTTCAACCATTCAATAAATGCTTCGATCCTTCCAAATATGTCACTTGTTAAGTAGTTAAGAAGTCCACAATTACTGCACTCTTTCTGTCGCATTTTCTACTCGGTCAAAGTACAGTTTTGTGGCGTAGGACTTATCTTTGCCAACGATGATGCCCCACTCCCCACTAAAAATCAAGCCGCCTCGTAAGCCGGTGCTTTTATACGAGTCGTAAATCGGCAAAAATAAACAAAAAAGGGACAATGGAAGCTGAGGAGACCAATCTGCTTAAGCAACCCACTGAATCAGAAATAGAAACCAAGGAGAATGAAAAACATTATATAAATTTACTTTCAATCAATCACTGAACACTATGGTTACATAATTCATCAACAAGGTTAGAATATTTAGAGACATGACGTCGAACGAACATACCATAGGAAAGTAGAAACGTAAGACAATCATTTAACGACTTGGGTGATCTCTAAAGTCTTTAATTTTAAAGGTACTCAAACTAGAATGAATCTACTACAATTTTAAAGCTCGCTAAAGGGTATAGGCAGACTTAATTAAAGGCTAAGTTGCGACAAAAATTGTGCTCCAATGGATTAATGCATAGAGACCCGTTCTATAATTCTGCATGATATTATATCAAAATAGTGTCCGCGTTCTAGAAGTTCAAATCGTGTTTTCGATAATAAAACATGTAAATGGGTCTCTAGAAGCTCATTTTTCAAAATTGGCTCCCCTTTACCGCTTTCAGACAAGCGTTGTTGAGTGCGAAATCTAATGGACGAATCTAGTTAAAGTGAGTGTGGGTCACCATATCCCTAGTAAAAGAATGATTTAGTGAGGAATGGAGACAAAATAATTGCCCGCTTTCTAGTCCACCACGTCCACGTGACCAGTATTGGCCTACTCTGATCTACTTAAACACTGTAGGTACGTCTATGTGATTGGCTGGTGATGGAATGTGCACAAGGTAGTGGATCAGTATTAATTACCATGCAAGCATTAGAATTTACAAGTTCTATGAGCCAATTTTAGAAAACAATACTATATTATTTTAATCAAACATTCCTAAACTTTAAATCTTATACTTTTTATCATTGAATCTTATTTCTATTAAACAAAAACCATTTTGGACTTTGTCATAATTTGTATAAGACTCAACTAAAAATTTATATATATATATATATATATGTATGTATGTATATATATATATATATATATGTATGTATGTATATATATGTATATGTATGTATGTATATATATGTATATGTATAAATGTATGTATATATGTATGTATGTATATATGTATGTATGTATGTATGTATATATATATTTATGTATATAACTAATTATAATACTATCTTAAAAAATTTTATAGGAATGTCTTATATCCCTCATTCAATTAGATAAACACTCAATGTATAAGAGCTAAGACTTAGCCTTGCAACCTCTACAACTATATATGACAAAATTCCTAAATATATTCAAGCAATATCACCTATTGTTTAATGACAAATTACACTAATATTTATAATATTCCTAGCTTTGGTCAAAACATCAATTAGTTATGCATGTTAGCAATGTTTCTTGATAAGAGTTCATCACGAACAAATTGATAGTCAACCTCGATGTGTTTAGTACAATAATAGAAAATTAGATTTGTTACAATATTAAACTCTACTTGGCTATCCCGATACAATCTCATTACTTACACATGTTGATATTTTGTAAAAGACTTTTCAACCATTTCAATTCACTTATATTGGTATCCATCGATCTGTATTCAACTTCAACAGAAGATCAAGAAACAAGCTGGTGCTTTTTAGTCTTTTATAAAATTGAGAAACGACCAAGCATGACAAAATAACCAGTAAAGGAATGACAAGTAAGATGACAACTTGCCTAGTTGGAATCATAATATGCATAAAACAAGAGATCATTATCAACCCTAAGAAATACACTTTGACCTAGATTACTTTTAAGTAACAAACATCATGTAACAACTTCCCAATGTTCTTGGTGTAGGCACTGCTTAAATTGAACAAGAACATGAATAGAATTGCGAAGCTCTGGTCTAGATATAGTTAGATAAATCAACATCCAATTAGGTCATACTAATAAAAAAGGAGCGTCTTTCAGCAAGCGATAACTTTGATTCTGTTCAATGGGAAAACTTGTTGGTTTTCCCTAATAAACTTGCTTTAATAATAATATTTCCACTAGTAAAGAAAAATGCCTCAAGGCTTACAATCAATTTTAATGCTCAGGAAATAATTTAAATATCCTATTCTTGCGATAAGTAAAGAGGGAATAATTAGAATGTGAATGAAAGAAATCATACCCCTTTAGTGCAACAATAAGTTTGGAGAATCAATTACGACATGCTTGACATAACTTATATAGCAATTTGCAGAGTGTACAAACCTTTCCAGTTGTGGTTTTAGAGAAACCAAGAGGAGGATGCACATATACTTCTTTGTACAAATCCCCATGAGTAAAAGCATTATGTATATCTACTTGATGCAATTGCCATCTCTTAGCTGCTACAAAAGATATAAAAGTTATAATAGTGACCATCTTGGTAGTTGGGGCAAATGTCTCAGTATGTGTAATGCCTTTAACCTATGTATTTCCTAAAACTATTAAGTGAGCTTTGTGTCTTTCAGCTATACCATCTGAGTTGTATTTAGTTTTATAGACACATTTAAACCCAATAGTTTGTTTCTCGAGTAGAAGGGTGTTTAACAACTGAGTTTCATTATGTTCAAGAGCTGCAATTTCCTACTGCATGCTTCTAGCTATTGAGATTTGTGAGCAACCTCTGAATGGTTTGTAAACTCATGACTAGAAACAATGGTCACAAAAAATTGTTTATGTCTCAAAGAAAAATTATCACAACTTACATAATGTGCAATAGGATGTAATTTATCTAAATATATTGATCGAGTGGGCGAGTCACTAGGGGTTAGTATAGTAACGTAGTGTGGCAAACAACCAATATCCCATTATTGCCATCACTCCCCCTTGCATCTACCATCGTCTTACTAAAGTTAGGGTTATTCCCATGTCTTCGGGGTTTGTCCAAATGGAAAAAGTAGTAAGAGATGTGGCCTAGTCCTGCTGATGCGTGAAGAGGGGAAATGATGCAACCATAATTGGATCATCATCATAAACAAATGAGAAGCATGATATAGTAGTAGTAGCAGAAGAATAAGGCAAATTCTTAAATAGGAAATCATATTTAGAAAAGGAAACATCATGAGACACAAAAAAATTATTTGTATCCAAATATAGAGTCACCACCCCCTTTTTGCTGAATGGATAACCAGAAAACACATATCTACGTCTCCTAGGACCAAATTTGTCTTTATCGTATGGCCGATGTTGAGAATAATAAAGGAAAACAACGATGGGATTATATTTACGTGTAGAAATTTTCCAAAACAAGATCTCATATGGGCTTTTCCTATTGTGAATAGTAGTTAGCATGCGATTAATCAAATACCTAACAATCAATACACGTTCACACACAAAACTAATAGATAAGTGAGCATGGAAATTAAGGGCGCATAAGCAACATTCAAGATATGACGATGCTTTTGCTTCACGTGACCATTTTGTTAAGGGATTCCAATAATATAATTTTGATGAATAATTCCATTTTTAACAAAAAACAAATTTAGAACAATGAATTTAGTTCCATTATTGCTTTACACAACCTTCACCTTATTATTAAATTAAATAGACACTATGCCACAAAAAGCTTTGACAATTGTTGCTACTTCACCTTTTTTAACTAATAAATATATTCAAACGACACATAGATAATTGTAAACAATGTTTTTAAAATAGGAAGCACCACAGGAAGATGGGACACGATATGCACCTCACAATTACAATGTACTAAAGCAAATGGTTCACTAGCTTTATTGTCACTTCAAAAGAACACATCACAAGTTTGCTTGACTCTTAAATAAATATCAATTGGTCGAAAAATATTCTGACTGCTATTAATTAAATTTCTACTAATATTATAAAGCAAACTAATAACTTGTCTAAAGGGGTACCCAAAACAATGATGTCATAAAGTAAAGGCCTTAGTCCTATTCACACTATAAGCCTTCACCAAAGCCACTCCAAGAAAAAGATAGAACCCTACCTGCTACTCACCCTAGATAGAACCCTACCTGCTACTCACCCTAATTGATCACCATCCTTAAAGTGCAATCTTGAATCACACAAAATCTATCAAAAATTGTGACCATGCAATTTTTCTCAAGAATTATTTGAGACATAAAAATAAAGTTACAAGTAAGGGTAAATGCATATAAAACATGATGCAAAATTAGTCCATGGTCAAAGTTTACATCTCCTTTTATTATTGTGGTTTCATTCCATCTGACAACTTAACGAGATAGGGAGCAACATCCCTGAGATTTATGAGTAAAATATTCCCAGTCGTGTAATTTAGTGCTCCTGTATCAAGTAGCCATTGATGTAACTTATGCTTACCATTATGTTTCTTAGAGGTTAAGACTTTTGAGTACTAAGAAAAGACACGAATGTCCCCTACGAGTCATCCCTCAAATTTGAGAGCCAATTTTGATCAATTTCTTTTATCCCCCTCATTAGCTGATATGTTATTGTTTTTTGTGTAGGTGGTATTTATTCTTGCACCAGCCCCACACCTATGCCCTGCTTTATAGTTACAACCATCTCTGCCTCCATAAAAGCCACATCTATCCTTATGCTCACGAAGCCACTAATCTAGGTACCAAACTAGAAGAAAGCATTTTTTAACTTTATGGCCTGGTTTACAATAACGATTGCACACGAGTTTTTACCTAATGATAGAGTTGGAAGTGGGCATATGCCATTTTTTCTTAGTTTAAACAACAAAACTGATTGTATCACGCCTTTCTTCTCAACGACAAGTTGTAGAACATTGTTATTATTCCTGAGTGATGGTGGAGAAAGTATGGGTAATTAGTCGCAAAGACTCGAAACTAAGCATGTTTGGTTTAGTAGTCCTAAAAATAATGTCATATAAACCCTTCGAAAACTGATGGACTTGCTCCTTCTCCCTCTCTTGAGCGTATTCTAATACAACACCACATGTGCAACCATATGTACAAATAAACTGCTTGGTATAATTAGCAAGTTCTTCTCACATGCTTTTAAGGTTCCTATAATAACCAATTACAGTTTGGCTCTCCTGCTTGCAATTTGCAAGTTATATGTTAAATTCACATATCGTTTCTAGTCAAGAAGTGTTCTTTTAAATCATTCCACAATTCCTTAACACTCACGATATAGGAGACTATAGATCTAAGCAATGCATTAGTAGTATTAAATACCTATACGGTTAACAAAGAATTCAAAGGAAACTAATCCTTAATTTCATTATGTTCTTTAATCGTTATATCAAGAAATCTCATCTTTTTTCTTGGACCTAAAAGCATTCCCAATGGCCTTAGTCCATTCATCATAACTATCTCCTTTCAATATCATAGATGTTAATAAAATAAATAGATTATCAGCTCCAGGCGTGTAATACGGTGACGTAATAAATTAAAATATTAAATATGTGATTCATAGAATCTTGAAGGAAAGTTCTTGAACAATCCAACATTAATGTACCTTTAAACTTGTAGACACCAACTGTGAAAAGCCATACAAGGTCGATCAAAATTTTAAATTTGAAATTGACCAATATAAAGTTGGTGTCACAGGAAAAAGATGAGCATGACCACACTGAAGTTTATGGGATGTTCCAACGTAGTCTACATTCAAGGTTTCAATCAAAATGATGATGTATTAATATATTCATAGCCAATACAGCACGTTACGGAGCCATAATCAACCACGTGTAGATAACCATCGAGCCTTAAGAGCCAAACAACTTAGAAACACCATTCAAGTTTGATGATCTCTTTCAAACTTGATTCGACTATCTTATTTAAATTGTCTTTTTACTTTGCATTCATAGATGTTGGTGTATTTTTATTTCCTAATAAAGCCTTATGATATTGGTATTGAACTAGAATATCATACATCTTAATTTTCCATACGCTAAAGTTAGAATTATGATCAGATTTCTTACTCTCGAATTTGTTTACCATTATAAACTAACTATTATTTGATTTAATATCAATTTGTTAAAATCAAGATAATTAAAATAATCAGACAAACAGGAAGAAAAAATTGAATGCAAAATTACGTGGTTTAACTTTAAGCTTATGTCCACATTCAAAGGAGAAAGCATAAAATTTAGTAAAAAGAAAATACAATAATTATAAGAAGAAATATCTCTCAAACTTAAATTTTAGAAACATTTAAAACTTATAATTTTCAGACATTCACAAATATAACTCACAAAATACACTCAAATATTATGTATTATATGGTATTTGTAATTCTTGCAAAATTAGTTTCATGTCTTTCGTAAACTTAATCTCTTAAGCAGGTGAAAAGATATATTAATAGCTTTAAATATTCTTCACAGCCAAGAATATGGGTGATTGAACGTTATGCCTCTAACTGGTCAAGTGTTATACTTGATCTCCAAGTATGGCAAGTGAAAAGCTACTTCACAGTATTTAGTTCCTCGATGAAGCTTATGTCTCTCGATTGGTATTTTACTCTTTTGCTCTAAAGCTTTGCATAACCCAATCATTTGGTTGAAGAAATAAGTGCGTGATCTAAAGGGTGAGGATCCATTACCAAGGTCCTATATGTCATTAACAGGTTGGGTTCATGTCTAGAGCTGGAAGGCCTCCTTTTATGTACATGATACATCGTCCCCTTATTTCTTTCCTTTTTTCGAAGCCTAATTTCTACGTAATCATACACTTTCTTGGAAATTTGTATTTAGTCTCTTCATTATCTTCATCATCATTTTGATCTATATAGTATAGTTGAATTTGCTTTAGTGTTTGTTTCCCGGGAAAACATTGTCTTAATTCTTGGCCTCCTTGTTTCCATGGTAATTGTTCATTAAACTTCTATGTTGCCCTTTCGTGACTTTGTTTGAATGGATGCACTTCAAGTCAAAGTTGAAAAAGGATATGTCTCTTTTAGGTAACAATCTTCTTATCATGGCACCATGCCAGATGCTCCATGTATTAATCTAAAGCGTAGTTCATTAACTTTGATGTCAATTGTATATTCTTCATATAACTTGTCTTCTCTGGAAAATCCTCTGAAAATTATGTCACAAGCATATGATTAGCATTGTAGATTTGTAGATGCTTTTAGTCATTCACTCACGGTAGGGTATAATTGATTCACTCTGTTGTTACTCTATGGATCTCTAACCTAACCGTTATACATGTAAGTTTTTCTTATAATTTGTTCTAGCTACTTATGTTGCTTGTTCCTAATAAATACTTATTCTTGAAATGCAAGACGGTTAAAATTGGCAATTATATGTGAAACTGCAAGATGGTGAACAATGGAACATCTTTGTCAAATATGAATGATGAACAAAATGAACATACTATGGTAGAGGAGTCAAAAGCTATAAGGGCTCGTAATCAACAGTTCGATGCTACAGTTGGAACTTTAAATAATGCAAATAGGTCAAAAGGAAAAGTTGTTGATAGCACTAGTAACCTGATCTTTAAAATTATATGATTTTGTATTTAAATTTTAAAATAATATTATATATGTCTATTAATTGTTATTTTTAAATAGGAAATGTAAATTCTAAAAAATGTGGAGGAGGACCAACAATCAATACTAAACTTACGAAGAAGAAAGTTGAAGGAAAACAAATTGATGTTCAATTTCCTCCTCCGTACTATAAGGTATGTGGTAAGCATGCCAGCATTTTCAAGTCGAAAGTTGCTATGTGCATTCGATAACTTGCACCTCTTCGTGTCTCTAGTTGGAAAGAGATTTATGAGGATGATTGGTTATTTTTAAAGGTATGACACTTTTTTATTCGTAAATTAAATGGTTGTAATTGTCTCTTGTCTTCCACCTTTTCACCTTTCTTTCTTTTCAATACGTTTCAGTCATAGGAAAAATAAGTAAAAAATGAAAAAATAAATGTACAAAAATAAAAGAGTTATCCCATCAAACTTCTGCAAAGCTTAGACCTTTGAGGAAAATGAGAGGATTTGTTTTCAGTCCACCTTATAGGTTTATTTCAAACTTTAAAAACTTTTATGTACAAAAGCAAAAGAGTTTTCCATCAAAATAATATTAGTTTAATTGCAATAGAGTTTAATTTTGTCATTGCATTGAATTTGCTTCTTAATTTTCCTAACTGTATTTTTTATATGAATTTTATGATAAATTCAATTTCTCAAATTAGGAGCAACTTATATGATGCAACAAGTGCATACACAATATAAAAATCGACATTATCATTTGCAACCAAAGTTATCTTAAGAGCAAAGATTGCCCAAAGGATGGAGACGAATGAGATTGGCAATGGCTGATTGAGAATAAATAAGAGACTCTAAATTTTAAGGTATTTTAAAATTAAAGTACTTGAATTTATTTTGTTAGTTGTTTTCTTTTATTAAAAACAAATATTTTATCGATGTATAGGAGCAAAGCGGAAGAAACACAAGTAATAGGGAAGATCAAGAGATAAAATCAGTTTCTGGTACAAAGTTGATTGTACATGTCGCTTATGGGATGGTAAAATAAAATTTTTTTTACTTAAAAGTAAATTGCGTTTTTCTTTAAAAAATCAAGTTCTAATTAATCATTAATTTTATTCATCTTTTCTTTTTGTTTTTTTGTTTTTAAGAAAGATGAAGAATGTGCTGAGTGGCCCAACGTTGTAAAGTTTGGAAGGTATCATGACAAATGAAACTTGGTTTGTTCCAAATAGAGCTTGGTCTATTCCAAATGATAAAGAAATAATGGTATGAAAGTTATAATCAAATTAGCTTTTTTTGAAAAAATTAAATTACTTTACTAAATTTTCAAATTTAACCTAAATATGCAGAATAAGCTTCAAGAAGAGGGAGAGAAAAACAAAGAAAAGATTTTATCTGCACCTCTACCACTCGTTGAGCATTTTGATCTTGTCCTAGAAAGGAAAGTTGTTCACATGGTTTAGACGTTAAAGGGATAACATCTTTCTTGTTAAGTTTATAAATTTAGAAAATCTAGAATTGTTAGTATCACTTCTTATCATTATCATTATATTATTGTAAAATGTTAGTACTAAATTTATAGCTTAATATTTTATGAACTAATTAATTGATTCCATTTCTTATTTATTTTGTAGAAAACAAATCAATAGTGAACTTTATCTGGAAGAATAGCTACGAAAATTTACCTTGGAGAGCTTTAGCTTAAATTGGTACATAATAGTTTGGGATAATTGTAATAAATATAATTGTTATGGATATTAAAATTTTCAATTTTATATATTGGAAATTAGAATTTTGTATATTTTGGTGATTTTTATATATACTAATAATTTTTATTTGCTTGTGTGACAATATCTTGGCTGTATCATTTGTGAAAACTTCTATTTTACGGCCACCAATGTGAAATTTTTTTCGATTAAGTAATTAAATTGTTAATTTTAATATTATTATTTGTGATAAACATGAACATGTTAGTAATAAATTTATTGTGACAAATAATCCTTATTTATAGTAACAACATTATTGTAACATGTAACTTTCATACTTGTGACAAAATATGTTTGACAATATGGTCACTTACGCAAATTTGTTTTATCACTAATACAATTCCATTATTGAATTGAAAGTTTTATTTGTGACAATAATAATCTCATTAGTGACAATATTTTTTGTAAGAAAAATTTTTCATTTTTGTAACAAAATGATGTCGACACTTTTTCTTTAAAATATTAATGACCAAGAAGTAATGGCCACTGATAAAAAAGCACTAGTGACAAATATTTTGTCACTATTTTCAATTATTTTAGTGGCAATGATATTGTCACAATAAAATGAAGTACTATTATGAATTTATCTGTTATTACTTTATATTGTTTGTGCTAACAAACTTGTCATAAATATGTAAAGTTACTATTACCATATGGTTTTATCACACATTCTATAGTTTTTAATGTTAGTACTTTTGTCACAAAAGCCATAGTCATAACCATTTTTCTAAGTTAGTCACTATTTCATTAGTGATGGAGGTATTTGTAATAGGAGGCGACAACTTTTAAAATTGGACATCATTAATAGTAGTGACTAATATTATTGCTTTTAGTGACAACTTTTGCTTTCACAAAAAATACAATTTCTTGTAGTGTTTTTATTTATAATTCATATATTATCTAAATAATACTAATTTGATTAATATTTAATGTTAAATGAAAATTATAACAAACTTATTATTTTATTAAATTACTATATTTACCTACTTTATATTAAAATTTATAATAATATAAATAAATTAGATGACCAATTTCCAATTTTTGTTTTATTGTCAAAAAATAAAATTGTAAGAGTTTTGTTATTTTACTAATTTATAATTTTACATGGTATTATTTACTTAAAAATTATAATAATATTTAACATATTATAAGGTAAAGACTTGGAACTCTTGTGTGATTTAAATAACTTTTAAAAAGTTCCTTATCTTTAAAATTCTCAAAAAAAATTGAAAACTTTAGAAATATCCTTTATCTTAGACTTCTATTAAAAAATAATAATGAAACACATACAATATCAATATCATATATGGACTAATCAAATATTATTGACATAAAGACCCACACTAGCTCTTAAAATTGACTCGAATTAATTAAATTTGACTCAAAATAATAATTTATTACAATTATCTTAAATTGTCAATTTAATTTGGGTTTAATTGGTTTATATCAAATTTAATAGTTGGGTTAGGTTATTGTATCATCAATTTATATTTCTATTTACAATTACATATTTTATAAATAATTAATTTTTATTGCTATTCAATAAAATTATAAAAATCATTATTGAACATAAAATTGAATCCAATAGGTTGATGAGATATTGAAAATTTTTCAATGCCAGTCTTATATATTGATGTGATAAGAAAAATTAACGAGCACTAGTACTCATCCCAATAAGATATGAAAAATTAATGATGCCTACTTCAACACATGACTATAATAAAAACTTAATGAATCTTGGTATTAAGTCTAATACGGAGATACAATAAGAAAATTTAATTAATAATTATTTATTAATATTCAAAATCAATCAACCAATAATTTTTACCAAATATGCTATGTATAAACTAAAAGAAATTAATCATGTTATTTATTAGTATTATTTCTTAATTTGAAATTAAATACTTAATTTATTATCTTATAAAATCAATAAATATGTTACTAATAAAATATGATAAATTTATGTTCGATATTTGTTAATAAAAATTTAATTTAATTATATATTAAATATTATTTTATTTTTAATATAGTAAAATACATGAATATGATAAATTAATACGATAATAAAAATTAATTTCACTTATTGACAATAAAATAAAATAAATGATTTATTTATTATTCGAAAAAATATAGACATAAATAAAAATGACAAATTGATAATCTTGTTTATTGGTATTGTTAAATAATAGATAAAAAATTTATTGAAGTACATAATTTAATATAATTATAAACTAATAAATATATTAGTAAATATACAGTAAAATATCATTACATATTAAAAATTATTACTATATTTTATCATATGTATTGATATGTAAATATTTTAACAAATATATTATTACTTATTCATAAAAGATATAAATTAGTTTTTTAATTGTAAATAAAATAGATTAACCTTACACATTAAATGTCATCATACTTTAATATAAATAATGAATGTAAATATAACAAATCAATAAATTTGGTAAATTAATTTGTTTGACACATATCACCCATGTGATTTGATGATTATAAATATATATTTTATGAAATTATTGAAATCATTTTGTCTTTTATCTTTAAGTTCTATGGAAAATATTATATAATATAGTCACACTCTTAAGAAAATATCATAACCAATTATACATATTTTAATTCTATTAAATTATTAATTTATGACACTTATGGAGTCACATAATTGTCTAAGAATTTTTTTAAAGTATAATTTATTAAAATTAATAAATTTAGTTTATTAGTCATAAAAATAGATAATTAATTATATAAATTTTACTTTATTCAATCTCAAGTAAATTATTGATGATCTTGGATTATGATCATTAGTAGGTTTTTATTCGGGATGAGTAAACTTTTTATCCTTTGATTTTACACCTTGGGGCCTTGTTTGGTAACAGTGAATGAATTGGAACTATAAAAAAAAACAAGGAAATGGAAAGGGAAAGGAAGGATAAGAACAAGAATAGAAATTCTAATTATATGTGTTCAGTATGTAATCATAAGATTAAACATGTTAATAGTTATTCTAGTGTTTTGTATCAAATATTATGAATGATAATGAAAATTTTCTTACTCATCTTTGGTTATTATATGATTCATCTAGTAAACAATAAGTCAAAATATTTTTTAATTTATAAATAACTAATCAAAATTATTTTTTTGATGATTCAACAAAGAGATTAAAAAGAAGTTCAAAATTATAAAAACTAACTTAGGTGCAAAAGTCCATCAGGAGCAAAAGCCCTATAGTCTCGTCATTGGTCATTGCCTGTATTGCTAACGATTGACAAAAATACATGTTAAAGCTTTAAAATAATTTTTCTTCATTTCGTTGAGACTATTTGAAAAGTAAGTTTTATTGCGGTTATAAAAATTGTTCTAATAATGAAAAGCTTTCATTTGGTACGAAAATTATTGAATTATGAGATTGAAAAGATCCGATCACTAGAGGAAAATTCTGATTATCGAAACTGTCTTCTAGTCGTCGGAGATACTATTCCGATAACCTTTTAATGAATTTTACTTTAGAAAAATCCTATAAATAATGGTAATCATTTTTCTTTTAAGAACCATAGCGAAATTTTAACAGTTTATGAATTAAAAATCATGGAAAGTTTACGTGAGAATATGATCAAAGCCAAAATTGCATAATTAGACCATCTTAGTAAACAAAGTGAGTCTTAGGTTGTTAATTAAGCCTAATGGCTTGTAAGTGATACTAATTAGATTTTTTTTTTCTAGGTATATCACGAGTAAGACCTAAGTTGCAAGGTTTAGATTAGTAAGTACATCAATAAGGTAGTTCATATCTATCTACTGATATCAAATCCGTACCGTTTATTAAGTATGGTTTTAGATTGATATGATTGAAATATATATATATGCACACACTGCATAAGGATAGGAGAAATATTTCATCAATATATATATATATTTTGAAATGCCTATGTGAATAATTTCACAAAACAAGTGCTTAATTATGTAAGAACCTTCATAGATGGACGTAGTATGTCATAGGTACACAAACTAGTATCCATATAATTATTTAGATATAGATATGTATAAGTACCTATAAGTCAACTTGAGTAGTCATTATTGTGATGCCTATATGAATAATATCGCAATATCTAATTATACGGATACTTGTTTGCAAGCTATGACACACTGCATCCATTTATAATGTTTCTTACATAATTGAGTGCTTGTTCTATGAAAGTTCATGATTGACATTTGGATTATGTCTGGAAGTATTTAATTGTGATTGTGGAGGAGGAAGAAATTTGTAGGAAGTGTCACCTGATGGGTATGCATCATGAACATGTGCTTACTGGTTTAATTACGAGATATGATTATGATATGATATTGAGATACAATACGAATCGATCCTAATTGATACTAGGCTCCTAGTTAAGTCCTTGTTTGAAATGTATATTATCGATGTGATTATGATTTTGGACATATTGAGTGGGGGTCAGTCTATTGACGATGCTTGACTCCTCGCAGCTCCTTTGGACTGAAAGAGCCTTATCACTATATAAGTGTATGGCTAGTTTGTTGTTGATGCTTAGCTCCCTACATTCATTTGAGGTGTAGTATTGTGAGGATTTACCCGTAGAGACTAAGTTCCTACAAGTATTTCTTTTTTACAATTTATTATGTGTTACAGGTGATTTGTCATACATCATATATGTGTTTTTATACTAATATAAATTGTATATTTTGTGAACCTTCGTTGGTTGTCATAGGGCGATATAAACTTAATTAGAAAGATCTGACTCTCCTTAACTCTACTTTTCATGTCAACTACCACCAGTTTGGCAATAATGACTTCGAGGATTGTCAACTATGACTTATCTACTTTTTACATACTTTTCAATCTTTTTCACTTGTACTTATACTCTAGCATTTCTAGTGATATGATTTATTATGTTGAAATTTTTTTCTTTTGAAGCAATCTAATATTATTGTACTTTAATTGTATTTGTCCTTGGTACTTACTAATGCCCACGTTTTTATTTATTTTTTGAGATTTTTACATTTATTTCTACCGCCAGTGGTCAGACTTACATGTGATATAAGGGCTTCAATTTTTGGATTTCACGTGCCCATTTGAGTCATGACATGAATACAAAGAGGAAGAGAGATATTCACTTAAAAAGGAAGAAGAGAGAAAACAAAGAGATTGCAACGAAAGAGCATCAGAGATGAATCCTATTTTATTTTCACAAATGATTATTTATTATTCTTGATATTTGATTCTAAGTTATATCCACACTCTTAAAAATAAAAACTTAAGATTATTTAAAATTTATTCTAGTTTTTTATTTCCTATTTTATCTATTTCCAATAACCAAACAGACGAAAATTAGAAACTTAAGGTTGCATTCACATTTTCAGCTCTTCATTAAGGGATATGAAATTAACTATAAAAGACTGAGATGGACAATAGGCTAAGCAAGGTTTATTTAATTTTTGTACAAAAGTGCATTTTAAATTTCAATGCTTACAATTTTTCCAAAAAAACTTCAACGCTTACAATAAAATACAACATGAAATTTAACATTTTGAAGCGTTCAAAATTAAACCTTAACATTTTCAAAACGTTCATAATATATCCTAAGTAGACAGAAAATTTGACAAGATTAACTCTAGGTCAGCTAAATACTACATCAATGTTGATATTATTTTTATTTTTAAATAGAAAGTGGCTTTACTGTCACGTAATTAAATTTTTTAAATTAACCACTAATGGGCAAAATAAAAAATAATATCACGTCAATATTAACAATATTACACTTAAATGAAAATTTTTATTCAGTTAGGATCTATTTTGAATGTTTTAAAATGTTATGTTTTGTTCTATATTCTTTGTTAACGTTGAGATTTAAAATGTACTTTTCATATTTAATTTTTTATTGAATTACGCATATAATAATATTATAGAAAACAAAAAAATATTATTTTTCTTAAACAAAATGCTAAGTGAGTGAATTTCCAATTAGAAATTGAGCTATTTCTAATTGTTTTTAGGCAAAGATTAAAAACAATGGTAGAAAAGTAAAAATAATCTACGGCAAGGGGACCAAACACGAAATATAAAAGAAACCCGAAACCGAAAGGGCCTTTCGGACAAACCACCAAAATATGTTCGAAAAATTTGACCGTTGGGGCCCGTTGCGGACACAAACAACGGTTAAGAAAAATCGCAGCCCCCACAAACTTGCCGGCCTCTTTGTATTGTCAGTTTCCTGAAGAAAGGAACACGGCACAACAAAAACAGAGCAAGTCGCACACTCTAGCCAATATGGGCTGTGCTTCTTCCAAGCTCTTGAAGAAGGCGTTTCACCGGGATATCATCCTCAATAACGACGGTGACTACGTTAACCACGTCGTCTCTCTCACTTCCTCAACCTATGGTGCTCTCAAACTCGACAACAATGAACGACAACGACATCTGAAAGTTCAACAAGTAGAAGAAGAAATGCCCATTAAGGACATTGTTGAAGAGATTAAGAGAAAGCAAAGGAGGTCTCCTCCTAGAGATGAGCCAGAGGTGATTGACGCTTGTGAACTCATGGGTGATCTTGAAGAGGTTGTGCCCGTCTCGAGACAGCTCAAGAAAAGCCCCAATACAAGAGCTTTAAGTCGTGGGGTTGCTGAAGTTGATGCCAGAAGTCCGTTGAAGTTCTTGAATCATATTGGTTCTCCCAGGAAAGCCAAAACCTTTGGAGGTAAAGAGAATAAGGTGAAGAGATTACCGGATTTTAGCCCCGGCCCGTTTTTGAAAGGGAAAAATTCTTCTGGGAATTCTAAGGCAGTGATGAGATTAAGCTATCCTATGAAAGCATCTACTCCAGTTGGACCCAAACTCGAGACTTTCAGTGGCGATTCTGGGGTTTCTTCTAGGAGTAGAAGTTTTAGTCCTTTGTTTGATCCGGAGCTTGTTGCGTTGTACGAGAAAGAGTTGTTTGACGAAGGAGAGCAGATTAAACGAATAATTTCTGCTACTCCTAGATCCCAAACGTTAAAGAACTCGCGAGACTTGGAACTGATTCTCGATTCTTTTGAGCAGAAATGCCCTCCTGGTGGGGAAAATGCAGTTGTTGTTTACACTACTACATTGAGAGGAATCAGAAAAACATTTGAGGATTGCAACACTGTTAGATCAATCATTGAGTCACATCGTATTCTCCTGATTGAGAGAGATGTTTCAATGGATTCTGGGTTTAAGGAAGAGTTAAGAGCGTTACTAGGACAAAGGGAAGTGAAAGTTCCACTTTTGTTTGTTAAGGGGAGGCTGATAGGAGATGCTGATCAGGTGGTGAAGTTGGAGGAAGAAGGCAAATTGGGAATTTTATTTGATGGGGTCCCAAGAGGCCTCAACGGAGAATGTGAAGGTTGTGCTGGAGTCAGGTTTTTGATGTGCATGAAGTGCAATGGAAGTTGCAAAATGCTGGACGTGGAGAGAAAGCAGATGGTGAAATGTGGTCACTGCAACGAGAATGGTTTGATACAATGCCCCCTGTGTTGTTGATTTAGTGATATTTCTCTCAATGTTTCTTTGATTCGTTTGATAATGCAGGCCTTTATTCTTGCCATTCCTTGTGAGGAATGCAACAATTAGTTGTTCTTGATGCTTGACTATCTGTTTACACGTACGTAAATTGAGGAACTAAAGTTGGTTTTAAGCCTCTTTTTTTTCTTTTTTCTCTTTCATAAATTTAACTCTTAGCTCTTCGCCAAGGCTATGGCAAGAATTGACACATCAAATGTTTGACTCGTCCCTGAGACCTCAGCTCAGAGTTGATTCTTGATCAAGTATTTTAAACGAGAGAGAGAGAGTTCGGCTATGAGAAATTGTTGTTGTGTTAATCGTATACTTCAGCCAATCTAATTGTCTCTGTTAAAATTTCTCTTACTCCAAATTGAGAAGATGGAAATTGTCACAAGATGTTTATTGTTAGTAAATCGGTAATCTATTGCAGTGTAGGAAAATACTTGGTTGAAACTAAACTACTCTAAAAATCTGATCACAATACTGCCCAACGCCTAAACCAAAAAATCACGTGTAAACATGTTAATGAATAAAGCAGCAATCAACACCTTACTGAGCCCACATGAAATAGCACTTGGTTAGGCTTTTGGCATCATAGACAGACGCTAAACAGTTATATCCCAACCCCTTACACATTTCCGCACTGTAATAGTAGTTTACTGATAAGACTATTCTATGATCAATTTCTAAGAATAGTCTCAGGGCAGTGATTTCAGAATTTTCATTGTGATTCAGATTCAGAAAATATTTGTCCGTTTGGCTATTTTGTTTCAGTGAAGAAGCCAGTCTGAATACT
Source organism: Erythroxylum suave (assembly GCA_027563595.1). Classification (NCBI taxonomy): domain Eukaryota; kingdom Viridiplantae; phylum Streptophyta; class Magnoliopsida; order Malpighiales; family Erythroxylaceae; genus Erythroxylum; species Erythroxylum suave. Next base: position 41,667,202 of record JAOSBN010000005.1, on the reverse strand, counting down.
TCGTGTGAAAAGATCACATCTGATCATAATGTCAAGCTAAGCTTGAGCAGCGGTAAAGAACTTTAAATCTCGAATGTAATTGAGAGCTTCAAGTTTATCAAGGATCATGCCACTCGAGTCCTTCACCTAGAAACCATATGACCTGGACAATACATCCACTTAAAAAATCCAGTTGGGGATTAACCACTTACCGAACTATTTGTGCAACAATAGTTTTGGCTTTCACCCAACTAGAATTAATTTAAAGCGTAAAGCTTAAAGAGGTTCAAGATTAGAATAACTCTTTAAGAATGGCAAATTTCAACACATATGGGAGGTGGTGAAGCTATGCAATAACAAAGCAACGATTAGGAATTGACTTGGAAATACACATTTAAATCATAATCAGAAAATGTACCCTGGTACTAGACGGACGAAACAGACAAGTCTGTTTTCTATTGATCATCCTTGACAGTAACCATCAAACTCTAGCTTCAAAGCTCAAATAACACACAGCTGCAAGAAAGCCATTAGATGTAGTGCATCCTTTTTCTTGCTCGTGGATGCATTACTTTCAGTGGCTGGTCATTCAGCTACTAGGCTTTTTCTTGCTTGCTTGAGAGCAGGCAATGTTTTCTTCAATTACCAGACAACTAAAGTCAATCAGAAGCTTTCCTCTATATCTATGCCCTTCCAGCACTTAGTATGGATTATATCGGCTGCGGCCTCGGCTACTATCATTTCCACGTCTTCCACCACTTGAGCTGCCGGAACCACCCGATCTGCCACCACGATGGTGTGGCTGAGGGTGCGATTGCATTCCAGGTTGTTGCCTACAGATAATAAAATGTAAAAAGAATATTCCAGAAAATAGATAAGGACAACTTCCAACTGACAATCATTCATAAGAGCAAAAGAACAAAACAAATAGTAGGACTTTTGCATGAAAGTCTACTAGCCAGTAAATCAGAGTTTAAACACCCCAGTATCAGCTGTAAAGAAATTACATTATTGTCAAAGAAGCCCAAGCATCGTGCTTCATGTGCTTGGGATGCATTAAGATCGAATTTTTCTTTCTCATGTTTAACAATTCAAGTTTTGGCAGCCTCATTTTTATCAGGAGGGAACTTCTAGTAATGGGGCTTAATCTTCATATTCCAGGTATGCCAAGCATGGCAAGTGATGAAAAACAATAAGACAAATAGGAACACAGCAACGAAATTAGAACTTACAAAACATATCCAATCCTTCCATCAGGTAAGAGCATCGGCATCATTGCCATCCCAGCAGGAGTTGGTCCACTTCTATAGATCATTGGCTGCAAAAAATTTGCTTCTGTTAACAAAAATAATTTCAAGTGCAAAACTGAAGAGTTTAAACATTCACAAAGATTAAACAATCAAAAGAGCCAAACTCATTGTTTCAACAATGAAACAAACTTCTATAGATCTGGCATAAATAAATCATCTTACTTGTGCAAAGCCAGCAGTACCATATCCTCCACCCAGAGCACCATATGGATTATCAACTAAGCCATAGCCAAGGCGAGGTGGATAAGTTTGAGGCAAGAGTGCCTTCTGTGAGTTTGTTCCGCTGGACGACTTCTGATCTGCTTGAGGCTTGGCAAGGGAACACTCTAAAACTTGACCTGCAAACAGCCAGTAAACAATTAGAATCAACAAATCAACTTATCCAACGTGGACATTTTAAAACAGGAGAAGCTACCATTAATTTCATATTTTTCTGTGTTCTTCAATGCTTTCATTGCACTTGACCTCTCAGCAAAGTGCACAAAACCAAATCTGCTCTCTTCATGCCCTGCTTTTGCAGGCGGAAGAACCACCTTTGTAACTTTTCCATGATGTTCAAACAACTGTTTTAAACGTTCCTGAGTAATATCTCTTGGTAAATTCTTCACATAAACTGCCTTAACCTGCATGAATTCACAAAATAAAACTCAAATAACTTCTCTAAGTTAAGAATTCTATGCATAAAATTTACAGTATACAAGAAGATATTGCAAAACTGTAAAGGAGACATCATAAAACAATCAACTCCAAATTATGATCTATCATAGGATGAGAGACATTTTTTCTGGTTTCATTCATTGGGCCTAATGGGCCAAATATCCCCGAAACCTAAATTCCCCAACTATGTCAATCAAGGCTCAAATCTTGGTGGAGAAAGTAGAAATATAATAGCACTCACACTGAGTTAAACCCACAATGGCTTAGCTACACGATTCATAACCATAACCAAGTCTGTCAAGTAGATGAACATGCAAAATAACATCTGATGAAGTTATACGATCATACGTTAAGAACCAAAAGTAGTCACTGAAAAAATAAGAATAGTGTGTGAACTGAACACAAAGATTAACAAGAAGAACATGCTTCAAGCAAAAATGTTCTAAGGAATTTCACTTCCAAAGGTAAATAATGGCAATTTTATAGGAGAAGATAGATAGTGATATGAAATACCTGAGAGGCTGCAGAAGAACCTGCATTTTTAGGATCAGCCCAGCTCACAGTTGGAGAATTATCATCAAGTTTAAAATCTGGGGTTGACATCTTTTTTTTAGAGTATTCTGCACATGCATGATTATAATACTCAATGAAAGCAAACCCGCGATTACGACTGGAGTTTTGTGGATCCTATGAGAGTGAAAATATGGAACTCAGTAAACATAACCAAAAGAATAACTTAAGCTATTACTATAGTGCATGGTGCATTATTGCATACACAATATGAAAATAGGGAATAGGGCAGAAAACGTACCTTCAAGAGATCCAGAGAAATAACTCCTGGACCAATCTTGGAGACAACTTTCTTCATATCTTCCTCTCCCCAAGTCCTCGGAACATTACCAATAAATAATCGATGATTAACTTGAGACGTTGAACACTTTATCTTTTTACCCTGAAAAGGGAAATTTCAATTAAGAAAAACAAAAAACAACGAAGACTAAGATACTCCAAATTGGCCCAGAAATGCCCTGAATTTTTTTCAAACAGCATAAAAGGAACCAACCAATAAATGCAAAACCACATCTAGTTTCTCAAGCATAAAACTAAGATGATCCACAAAGCTAAGATCTTTTGTTAGAAAAGGAATCACGAAATGCTACCTTGAATTCAGTGTTGTTCAACTCTTTGATGGCCTTTGAAGCCAATTCCTTTGTTCTGAAGGTTACAAAAGCATAGCCATTTGCATCAGTTGAATCTTTTCCCTTCATAATTCTTACCTGACGCCAACATATAACCAAGTTTAGACTTTCTAAGTCTGACAAAGATAAATAAAGACAATCAATGGGACTGACCTCCACAACTTCTCCTATGGATGTACAAAAGTCTCTCAAATCCTCCACAGAAGAATCACGAGAAATGCCACCAAGGTACACCTCTGATCCATGAGGGGGAAGCGCAAGAAGCTCTGCATTTATTTTCTCTTCATCTTCCTCCTCTTCAGCATCAGAGATCCTTTGAGTATCAGCCTCTTCATTTTCTTCCTCTTCTTCCACTTCCTCTTCCACCTCTTCCTCTATCTCTTCAATTTCCTCCTCTTCCTCTACTTCCTCATATTCAACTTCTTCCTCCATTGCCTCTTCAGGATCATTTTCATCATCAAGATCGACCTGTTCTTCTGGTTCCACAGGGTTTTCAGTCACATCTTGGTTATCAGCTGCCGCATTACTTGCTCTTGCCCTCGGCATGTTATGTATCTAAGAAAACAAGCTTGCAAGGCAACTGTGAAAGAAGCACAGAAGCCAGAAGCATTCACAAAAGGAAGAGTACAAGTAGGGAAAGGTGGAAACAAAATGAGAGGCCAAAAGGAGTTGAAGAATCTCGAGCGAATTTCTTCCATAAGATAAGGATCCAAGGATTTGAAATGCGAATGATAACCAATTAATGAATGATGAGAAAGTAACAGTAGTTAACGAGACAGGCAAGAGAGTATTACGACTATAACCAAGAGGATGGATGGATGAAAATGCTCATCAGGTGAAAAAACGCAAACATTGACGAAAAGAACTTCTTGAAATCTAGACAGTGGCACCGGCACAAAATCAACAGGAAGTTTATTGTTTAATTATACATCTGGAACAGTTTCTCCACCCAAAAAAAAAAGAAGAAAAGGAAGGAAAAAGATAAGAAATGAGAAAAAGAACTACGTGATTGCTATGCATCATCAACCATAATATTATACAGTAAAATAATGAAAATGAGCAACACATGGAAACTTTTCAAGGCTTAAGGCTTATATTAATACACTAGCAAGCTAGCAAAGAAGTAAGTGCAAGATTTTAGAGTAATTGATTTCAACTCATTAAGAAATTGACTTAAAAGTCATAATAAAACAATCTACATGATCTGTATCTTTTCCAAATAAAACAGAATGTTGCAGTCTGAATTTGGGTCTTAGCCTGTCAATACAAGTTTTAAAGGGAATCAACACATTACATCAACTTGGATAATGTTCAACCAAAAATTGCAAATCTACCCCCTATAGCAACTCCTAGATCACCAGGACTAAAGTACTTAACTTAAATGGGACTGGAATTATTAAGTTCTTCTATGTTCTGATGTTTTGCTCCGTTGAAAAAAAAAAGGAAAAAAGAAAAGCCTAACCTAGCAACGATCACAAAAAAGGAGGCACACTGCTAAATACCCAATTAAATTAAGGTAATAATCATTCAGCTTCAATCATCTGGCGACTCAACACATTTCCTCACGCTCGTTTAACCCAAATCCATCTCCAACAATTTCAAGCATAATCACCCTAAATTAATGCATAGGAGCGAAGTTGATATAAACCCAAATAGAACCAGCATGACTGGTTCAACAATCCCCAATCCTACAATATGTTTAAGTAAAACAAGAACTTCCAAGCCATTGCCATTACGAGAAAGATTTCCACAGAAAGAACAGTCATTGAATTGTTTAATTTTATCAAAAACACATAAAGATAGGAAGTTTAACTGAAAACGAAACTACCCAATAAGTAATAAATGATTAGTAGAAGCAGATAAACAAAATCCATTAAACTCAAGAAAAGAAACACGCAAAGCACCTTAAGCCGAAAACGAGCGAGAGGCTTTTGCCGAGCCTTAGTTGAAGGAGAATGAAAATCGAAAGAGGGAAAGTACTTTCTCTTAGTTGCTTAACAGAAACCCTAATTTTTCCGAGTCCTCTTACAGAAAGAGACAAATACTTTGTGCTTTTGGATCTAATGGAATCGAAGGTACTTTAGGCCCGAAGAGAATAGAAAACCACCTTTGCCCTTTTTTTAAAGTACGCTAAATAAATATTTCATTATTTAGTCTTTTGACAAACAAAAACCTCTGGGAAAAATGAAATTATGGCCTTTCTTTCTTTTTCTTTTTATAAATATTAACTCCTTTTTCTTTTTTTTTAGTCATATAATAGCAATGAATTCTTGTTATCCAAATTATGTTTTTTTAAAAGTTCATAAAAAATTGTTTTTATTTGTACTAAACGTTAATGCTTTATTAATACTATTTTATTCAAGATATAACGTGTGCTCTCTAATTATAATTTTATTAGGGGGTTTTGGTTCTACTTCTACTAATAATTAAAAGAAATAAGCAAATTTATAATTTATAAAATAATTATTTATTATTTAAAATATAGTCTAAAATTTTCAAGTAGGCATCAAATGTTTAAAATATTTCTCATATAATTTTTAATTACTATAAAAGTGTTGTTTGAATATTTAAAAGTTATACAATTGTGGAGGAATGATAAATTTTATAGAAATTTCACATTTTTCCTTTAATTTAAGAAAAAAAGATTAATTTTTAATTTAAGGTGCTCTTTATTCTTTTAATTATTATTTTCTTTAAAAAATTAACTTCATACTTCTATGGCAATGGCATGCATGTAGCATATATTAGTTTGGAGAGTGTATTGACCTCCTTATCTTCAGGGGATTGCAGAATAGACTAGGACTAGTCTGACCCAGCCCAGGTTGACTAAGCTTTGGGCTAGGTCTCGAGAACTAAATGGATGAGCAAAATACGTCATTTTAAGCCGAACAATTGAGTAGATGAAGCAAAGCAACGTTGTTTTGCTTTAAATTTATTTCTTCCTCTTCACCTCTCTCACTTCTAGTTATCTCTCTCTCACCAGTCACCATCGCTGAGTAGCCAACGCCATCAACTCAACCTTCAACAATCACCACTCCTTTGTCTCTCCAGTTGCTAGTTGCCACCTGGCTCATCCCTTCACCCTCCGCCCACAACGACCCCTTCGCATCGCTACACGCTACCCCACTTCCGAATTGCCTTGCTGCAATGTTTTTTGACTTATCTTCACCACACACCCACTAGCAAGGTAAAATACATGCAATATTTTGTGAAATACTAGATTGTGGGATTATTACTGTCGACGAGGTGTTTTTGCAGATTTACACGGTCATTGCGATTGTGTCACAATCATACACGAACGTGTGTTTGTGATCTTGTAACTCTGATAAACACATAGTGACTTAAACAATCACATGCACATTTGTAGACTTATATAATCATATACACACGCTCGTGTGTGTTTGTGACACAATCACAGTGACTTACACAATCACATATACGTTGTGTAAGTCACTGATTATTTGATTAACTAATTATAATTATGAATTACATATATATTAATCATAATGTTATTCAGTTATGACTATGAATAACATATATATTTACATGTTGATTGTTTTAGATAGATTGAGCATATTCCCTCAGTAGAGAGTTATACTCGAATACCGGAGATAGAAGTGCAAACTTCTAATCCCGTACTAAATGAAGATATAAATTCAACTCTTAGTCAATTGAAAAGTAAAGTTTGGAATTACTTCAAGAAGACTAGACTGATGGATGGAGTAGAAAAAGCTGAATGTAAACATTGTCAGAAGATGTTGCTTAGGAGTTCAAAAGATGAAACCTCTCATTTAAAGAGGCATAAGGATTTGTGTAGTAGAAAGAAGATATTAGGACAACAATAGATGGAATATCTTATGACAACAACAAATCAAAGTTTTTGATGGCTTCTATGGTAATTGGTGATAAACATCTACTATCTATGATTGATACCAAAAGATTAAGAAGTTTTACATCTCACTACAACCATCCTTCAAGGTCCAAAGTCGGAATACATTGAAGAAGTACATTATGAAGATATATGAATAAGAGAAAAGAAAATTTAAAAACATTGTTGAGTATTGAAGGACGGGTTGCCATTATAATAGACATGTGGACAACCAATATTTAAAAGAAGAGTTATATGGTGATGATGGTAGATTATATTGACAATGATTGGACCTTACGTAATAAAATTTTGAGATAATTTATTTTCTTTAATATTGTTATCATTTACTTTTTCATTATACTATAATCGATGTTGGTAATATTTATATATGATAAGTTCATTTATGTGTTAGCACCTTATACAAGTGAAATACAAGTGAAAAGTTGACAACTATGTTAGGAGAATGTTTAATAGCTTTTACTATTGATAGCAAATTATACACCATAACAGTCAACAATTGTAGTAGAAATAATGCTATAATTACAAAGTTAAAGAATAAGATACAAGTTGGGAGTTTGTGTTAATTTGTGCATATTCTACGCTTGATTATGAAAAATGGATTGGATATCATAAAGGAATGAATAAATTTAATTCAAAACAATGTATTATATTAGAGTACAACACCTAAAAAGTTGAGAAATTTAAAGAAACTACATGACATATATGCATTCCAAGTACAATGATGTTAGTTTCAGATTGTCCAATCAGTTAGAAATCAACCTTCAAGATGTTGGAATCAATAGTCCAATATGTTGATATGTTTACAAGGCAGAGACAAAGAGATTCTTAATACAATTGCATGCCTACAAAAGACCAATGAAGTTAGCTAGAGAAATTTGTGCAAAGTTAGAATTATTTTATAATGATACTAAATTGTTCTTAAGAACAAAATATGTAACTTTGCACTACTAGTTTGGCACTATATGTTACATAAAGAAAGCTTTATTTGATTGAATGTTTGATTCCAATAAAGTTATTTGAATTATGACATATCATATGATGAAGAAACTGAATTCTTATTAGTATATAGCTGGACATATTATATTCTTATCTATATTATTACAACCTTATCTACGCTAAACTTGAGATACAAGATGGAGGGACCTAATTTTATATATAACGTGATGTATGATGGTTAAGCCAAGTGCATATAGATGTCATTAAACAACTCATAAGAGCTAAATATTGTGCCACGAAAGAAATTCACAAACTTTGGGACAAAATGATCATCAAATGAGGTAGCAACTAATGTGAGATGCGAGATAAAATAACAAAAGAGTTGGTACAATATAAAACCGAAGGAAGCTAGTGCAACAGAGAAATAAGAAGCTGATGCGATAGAGAAACAACAAGAAGCTAGTGCAAAAGGAGATGCAAAAGGAAGATGGTGTAAGAGAGAAACTAAAAACAAGAGTGTTGGTATGGGACATACAAAAGGAAGCTAGAAATTGGTGCCAGATATATAAATAAAATTGTGCAAAATAAAAAAGAAAGGAAGCATAAATTCAATTCAAAATTGAAGATTGTAATATTTTACAATTAGAGATTTAAATTAGGGATTCTAAGAATTTTGCTTAAAATTTTAATTAAAAATTCGCATAATGAAATAATGAAATTAACACAACAAATTATTAATAATTATAATTTTAAAAAATCATATAAATTCCATTATACCATGTAATATACATATGATACTAAAATTTACTAACAAATTATAAAATATAATAAAATATAGCATTTAACTAATAAAAGTTTGATCTTGTTATATGTGTCATCTAATTCAAACATTTTGAAAATATTAGAATTGAAATGGGATATTCTAAACATTAGGGCTTAAATTGCACTCTTAGTCATTTAGTCAATTAAACAGCTGGTTAACTAAAAGCCCAACTACATGCTTAAAGAGCTAAAAACTCTGCGAGTACAAGATTTGCTTCTAAAGTCTTCCACCAAGCCTAAAAGGACCCTCCAGCTTCACACAGAATAGGACCTCTGTAGCTCACAAGAACAAATTCTGATATTCGCCATTTGCAAGCTGACAAAGTTGATCGTAGGAGTATGCGTCTGCCAACATTCAGAAGTCAGAGCAAGCAGCCGTAAAGTGAGGAGAAAAGCATAATCAATATTCGTCTGGTAAAACTACAAACAGGAATTGATTTTACCAACAAGCTTTTAATTATCTACATCAAGTAGAAGAAGCTAATTATTCTATCAAGTGCAACTAAAAGAGGATCACGTAAAAGATGAAAAACATGTGTTCATTCAGGTATCCATTGTTTCAAACCAATTGTGGGGAAACCGATTTCTTAATCTTTCAAGTGCTTAAGGATATAAGTACGAAAAGCTGGAATTTCATTTCAGTGTCAAGCAGGAAGGAACTACCAGAATGGATATTAGGTATTCATAGACTCATACAAAAACATTCTGTCAGAAGCAAAGTTTGGCAAGAGAAGCAAATGACAATATTACCAAATGTGTCACCGAAGTTGGTCCAAATTTCAGCTTGGATGGATTTTTCACCGTCAGCAATGCCAATAACCTCAACAAAATTGGTTAGAGGAGAAGGCGGAGGAGAACCTTTGACAACAATCTGACGATCATCAGTGGACTTTGCTATCACAGATCCGCGATCAGATCCCACAACTTGAATCACCGCACGCACCCTCTTTCTCAAATGCATCGGCAACAACCCACCATTCACGAATATTGCAGGCTTTGAAGTATCCATCCCTGTCGACCAAAGAACAATAATTTTATCAAAACACCCACTGTAACCATTTCGAGTTCAAAACTCAACGTCCCGGCTCAAATTGTAAAAGGAACGCCTACTAGTCGAAGAACAGCTAAAGGGGATAATTTTTACCTGAAAATTTTGGTACTTACTATTTAGGTCTGGATGGTGATGAGAGAGAGCGCGAGACAAGAGAGTGGAACTTTAGGGCGCAAATGAGAGAGTTTGTCTTGGGAGGGAGATTTATGGCGGCCAAACGAAAAGCTTTTGGCGGGAAAAGAAACACGTTCCATTATTTGACTGATTTTAATTAATTTAGATCACATACGGCATTACTCGGACGGTCGGTCCTCCGTGTTCTGCATATAACACAGTGGTTTGATGTTTTAGTTTATTACATGAATTATCATATTCATAAACGAGGTGATGCTCGGATGTTTTAAGTTTTACGATCAGCTAATTGCTGCTAAGGAATAAATGAACAATTGAAGTTGCAAATTTGATAAAATATTGGCTTTGTTTGGATAGTAGCTGATCAGTTAAAAATTAGCTGGTTGACTAAAAATTAGATGATTGACTTCATCTATCAGCTGTTAAATGTGTTTGGTTGTTGGCTGATTCAACCCAACCAGCTAAAAACAAGAAGCTGCTTATTAGCAGCGTTTGGGGTGATCAGCTATATGCCAAATTGCCCAATGTCGATTTTGCCCTCTTTACTCTTCTTTTTCGTGTCCTCCTTGCATCCGCGATTATCCTCCTCCTTGATCTCTTCTCAAGATTGCTCCCGATATATCCCTTTCTTTGTTAGATTTACTTGATCTTTTGTTGGTCACTGAACGATGAAGGTAACTTGTTTTTGGTTTTCGGGTTGTTTTGTTTCTTCTCTTGACTCTTGATGTTGCGCTTGTTTATCGAGAAATTTTGGACGATAATTGCCTAATTGGTGCTTTTGATTGTAGGTTTGGTATTGTTGGAGTTGACAGAAAGAGTTGTGAGAGATCCATACCACCGAAGAACTGGAAGGATGGTGTTGGCATGGTTGATCTGTACGTGTTCGTGGTATCAGAAGATAGGTAATCAAAACAAACAGCTTGTTTTGCAGCTTCTTCCAAGGGATGATTCGTTCAGGAGTGATTTAACCCTTTTGTATTCCATATGAGTTTTTTGTGATTATGATTGCTCGGTTGACAAGTTCCTGCGGAGGCTTTGGTTAACCGATTTTCAAGAGATGGAGTTGCAGGGTAGTTGGATGGGGAATTGAGTTCTGCTCGATTCAATGGGCCAAGGAGTTTTGCTATTGATCTTGAAGGGAATGTTTACGTTTATGATAAAATCAATCGTGTTATTAGAAAGATCAGCAGATCAGGTGCTTGGGTTGCTGTAGTTTTGGTTTGTTGTACATTGGGTGGTTTAGGATTTTAGGAAGGCTGTAAATATCAAGGCTGTAATCGATATTTACAGCCTTCCTAAAATGCTATATTAGAAATGATAAGTCTTACAAGTAACGGTGATTACTCTGCCACTTTCTACTTTCTTTTGTTAAGCTGTGGTTAAGAAAATACAGTTGTCTTAATCTTATTCTTATGAAATATAATATAAGTAGACCACAAAATGATTTATTTCTTCTATTGTCAAGTTGCTTCACAGGATATACATTTGCTCACAGTTTTAAATACGCATCGTTTATAGCTATAAAGCAACTTGTCTTTTTTTATACCTAATTGATATTATTATTATTATTATTATTATTATTATTATTATTATTATTATTATTATTATTATTATTATTATTATTATTATTAAATATTCTATATTTTTATTAGAGTTACTTAATTTTGTAGAATTAAATATCTAAAATCTTTATTCTTATAAGAATATTCATCGAAATATAAAAAATATAATATTCATACTTTTATGATTTTTTAAAGTCATGTCCTTATAAGTCATTTTATACATAAACAGCTAATACTAAACAGCTAATTTTACCAAACATTTTTGACAAACAGCTAATGCAATCAGCTGGTCAAATCAGTTGATAGAATCAGCTGTCAGCTAACAGCTAATAGAATCAGCTAACAGCTAAATACAATCAGCTGATTGCCAAACAGGGCCATAACATGCCTACATAGCACCAAAGTTATACAACCACATGACTCTCCAAATAGATTAGATGTAGGACAATGACATTTAAACTAACCCCAAGAGCCTAGAAATAATGATAAACCTTGAAACTACACATTGCGTAGTCATCTATAAGAAGTGAAATTTCTGATAATCAAACCACCTCATGGTTTATTTTTTCCTTCTTCGCTGCTTGCTTGTTCTTAGAGTGTAGCTTGTTGTCACATATAAGAGGGAAAGAAACAATCCAATCAGAGACAACGAACACACTATGAATAATCAGCAGGGATGTTAACAATAAAATGATAGAATTTTCATTATCAGTGGTTTGTTACAGAGAATATTGTGAGCTGTTATAGGTGTGTTTTGTGTGTCATGAAGATCTATAAACAGTGACATCTATAAACAAATTCAGGCATTATTATTAATCGACAAATATATCTTTTTTCCTCTCTAAAACTCTTTATTTACTCTCTTTATCTTTGTCTCTGACATTGGTATCAAAGCAGGTCAATCCTTAGCCAATCAACATGATAAAACACAAAACCAAGCAAAACCAAGCCATTTTTATCTCACCTCCTAATCCATCGCCTGACCTTAATCTATCACCTACCCCAAAACCACACGTAGAGCAAGAAGGTGATTAATGGGAGGAGTGGAGGAAAGCAGTGGATCGCACCCAAAGTCATTTACTATTTCAAAATGATGAAATGGCTAAGAGGTTGGATAAAATGAAGAGATCTAATCAAGGCGTGGTTATTGAACTCAATAGGTTGGTTCAAGATACCGCTAGGTGTTTTGAAGAAATGAAGATGTTGATTTTGGGACCAATGAAAAATGGGAAGGAGGTAGAGGATGTTTTGGAATCATCCACGGATCGTAATGGGGGAATGAACTATACTTACCAAGAATGAGGTGAAACAGAAGAAGCCTCGTACAATTCCACTCCACGGAGTAAACTTCTGTCGAGAGTCAAACTTCCCATGTTAGAGGGTGCGGAGTCGAGAGCATGGATTACCAAATGTCGACGTTATTTTCATGTTTATGGTGTTCAGAAGGCAAGGAAAGTTGAGTTGACATCTCTGTTTTTGGATGGCAAAGCTAAGCTTTGGTTTCAGAATTGGAGCAAAGGAAATAAGGAGATACCATGGGAAGATTTTGAAACGGCATTATATGGTCGATTCGGTGATGTAATAATAGAAGATATGGTGGAGAAATTCAATGCATTAAAACAAAATGAAGGGGTAGAAGAGTACCAAGTGAGATTTGAGGAGCTAAAAATTCATATGGAGAGACTCAATCCTTGTTTGGAAGAGACATATTACATGTCCAGTTTCATTGGAGGTCTTAGAGGAGAGATTAAAGTCATGGTACAATTACTTAAATCATCATCCTTATACTAAGTCATGGATCAGGCTTGTATCCAAGAGGTTTTGTTAAAAGAGACAATCCAAGCCTTGAACAACAATCTAGACCCTATTACACACAAAATCCTAAAGTTACCGACAATTATAACACATCCAAAACTATAAATTTCACCCAAAATAACACTATCTATTCTCACCAACCTAATCCAAATAACCTACCCAGAAACAATCCAACTACAAACCCGACCCAAAATTTTAATCCGATAAACCAAAATTCTGACTCAAAAAACATGACTACCACAAAACCTCCAAATCAAACAATGCCAAAAGCCATCACTCACCCTCCAAACACAAATGTTAACAATAATAATCAACGTTATTCCAATAGTTGTTACCGATGTCGCAATCGCTTTTTTCCTAATCACCAATGTGGTAATAAATGATTATTGGCTATTTTTGAAGAACAAAAGGAAGAACTGCTAGGGGAGATAAATGAAGAAGCAGGAGAAGTGGTAATCTAAAGGGAGGAGTTAGTTTATGGGGTTGATGAAGTAGATCCTGATGACTGTAAAAAACTTAAAATTATCGATGAATGCAATTGAAGGAAGCGTTAGGGACATTACAATCCACTTATAGGGTCAAATTAAAGGGAAACCTATAATGATATTAGTGGATAGTGGTAGTTCTTATTGTTTTATTGATTATAAGAGGGCAAAGGAATTAAAGTTAGAATTGGAACTAGTTTCACCTGCTAACGTTACAGTGGCTGATGGGTGGCCATTAGTTGTTAAGGCAAAACTAAGAGGGTGCTAGGAGATGCCGGGGTATTCTTTCACGTTTGATGTAAGAATTTTGGAGTTGGAAGAGTATGATTAGATATTAGGGTTTGATTGGATGCGAAATTGTACTCTAGTTACTTTTGATTTTGACAGAAATAGTATCTCAGTAAAATGTGATGTGAAGACGATAGAAATTATGGGAATGACAGAACAATCTAAATTGCAGTTATTAAGTTCCGGGGGGCGGGGAACTATTGAAGGGCAAATGGACGAATGTTTTGCTGGGATTATTTGCTATCTCACCTGATATGGAGATAGCCTCTGGCGTCAACTCTGTTGACCAAATCTTTGATGAAAAATTACAAGTTTTATTGCACAAATATGTTGCTGTTTTTGAGGAACCTAAAGGATTACCACCCTTCCGCTCACATAATCACCACATTCCTCTTAAACCCTGAGCAAAACCTGTAAATCTACATCCTTATAGGTATTCGCATTACCAAAAAGGTGTAGTTGAGCGGTTAACAGAGGAGATGTTAGAAGTTGGAATCATTCAAATTAGTTTTAGCCCATTTGCTTCCCTAGCCATTCTTATTAAAAAGAAAGATGCTTTTTGGCGTTATTTTGTTGATTATCGACAATTGAATGAGAGGACTATTAAGAACAGATTTCCTATTCCAATGATTGAGGATCTTTTGAAAGAGTTACATGGCACTCTTGTTTTCTCAAAATTGGATTTACGAGTCGGTTACCATGAAAGCATTAAACATCTTCTCGAGCAGCAATTGCATATATATATTCAGTAAAAAGGAATTACTAAGTTGTTGGGGTTTGGTTATAGAATTGGTTACAAAAAGGGGACTGATAATGGAGTTGCCGATGCTTTATCAGGCTCAAATCATTTGTTTCTTTATATCCTTGATGGTTCTGAAGTAGCAGGATGATGTCTACCAATCTTATGAGGCTGATGACAAGATCAAGAAACTCCTTCAGGTGGTGTCGATATCCCCAAAAGAATTTCCAAATTTTTCTATACAAGCTGGATGTGTGTATCAAAAAGGAAAGTTATATATTGGGTCTGGTAATAAATTGAAAGGATAGTTGCTAGACATTTTTCATAATTCTCCACTTGGTGGACATTTTAGGAATTCAAAGAACAATAGCAAGGCTAAAACAAACCTTCTATTGACCTGGAATGTGGTCAAATGTTCTTCGGTGGGTGATGAAATGTGATACATGTCGCAGATGCAAGACTAAAAATTGTTCTTATCCTGGTTTATTACAGCTGCTGCAAGTTCCAGATCAAGCATGACATTCAATTTCAATGGATTTCATTGATAAATTACCAAAATCTCTTGGGTTTGATGCTATATTTGTTGTTGTGTACTGATATTATGGTCCCTTCTTAGCGTTGAATAAAATTGGCAAGGTTGCCTACAGGTTGCAACTACTGGAAGGCACCACAATTCATTATGTTTTCCATGTTCCACTGCTCAAAAAGAAATTGGGAGATAATTACATAACCGTCATGGAATTGCCAGACTATTCAGATCATGGCATTATGGTGAAGCCAGAGAGGGTCAACACTCAGACCGTTGTTTGTGACAATCAGGACATACCACAATTATTGATCAAATGGGCCTATCTTCCTATTGTTGAATCAACTTGGGAGGACCTACACTTTCTTCATTTTCAATTTCCTGAGCTTATTCATTCTTGGGGACAAGAATGTGCCCCAAGGGGGGTATTGTCATGTATAAGAGGGAAAGAAACAATCCAATCAAAGGCAGCCAACACACTATGAATAATTAGCAAGGTCATTAACAATAAAAGGAGAGAATTGTCATTGTTAGTGGATTGTTACAGAGAATATTGTGAGCTGTTATTAGTGTATGTTGTGTGTAATGAAGATCTATAACTAGTGATATCTGTAAACAATTTCAGGCATTATTATCAATCAACAAATATATCTTTTTTCCTCTAAAAAAACTCTCTATTTACTCTCTTTATCTTTGTCTCTGACACTTGTATTCTCTGTAGAAGTTGGAGGCAAATCGCCACAAGCACATAACCAAAAGCCCAAACCCATGCCCTTTTCGGCATTAAATTGCTCACCCAAGAAAATCATAGCAAAGACTTGTTGGACAGGAACTAAAAGAGATGACATCTTGGAGCTAAAGATCACCCCTAAACTCCCTCTGATCAAGAACTACATTGCTATTGCTACTAATACTGTATATAGTACTTGGTTTCCCCGAGATCGTACTTTACTGCCTCTTTGGATATTTCCTAAATGGATCGCACATCAAAAGTTGTATCAATACTATGACTCGGAAATTATATAGGGGATTGTTTCAGTTGACTTTAGGAACTATCATGGAACAAAATTTGGCAGATATGAGCCCCAAGAGGATAAGTGCTTTCAGTATCATAAAATAAGTCTTTGGGTGGCTGAGCATAAACAACTACAATGCAGATTTGTTTTGTACCTGATACAGAAAACAGAGGTTTTGTCATGTTTTCAGTTCAAAACCTCTCTTTTTACGAAGTAACGATAACCTAGTTTCCTTCCAGGTTACTAAGCCTTAGACAAATTCTTTAGGAGAAAGCAAACCAAAAAAGGTCAGATATAACCTATTACCTAAAAGTGCTGGTTAATGAGCATTGGGACAGTGCAAAACAAAGTAGCAAACACGGATACAAGGAATTAAACTTGCATGACAAGTTCGAAGGTGATAGGAATGCGATCTTTAAGTGAGTGTAAACCAAAAAAGCTCAGACATAACTTATTACCCAAAAGTGCTGGTTAATGAGTATTGGGATGGTGCAAAACAAAGTAACAAACATGGACACAAGGAACTAAACTTGCATGATAAGTTTGAAGGAGATAGGTGCCCTTAAGTGAGTGTACTCCACAGCAAGCATTATGAATCCATGAAGAGCAGCTGCGCTAATGGTCATAAAAAAACCCAACATGTATCTTCCATCGGATTATCCACTAGGTCTATCTCCATTCATGTGAAACCCAAAATGATAGAACCAAATGTCATCAAAACCACGACATTTATAGAGTAATGTGTGAATTTGTGCTTAACAATAACTTATGCAAAAAATGTAGTAAAAAGCAACTGGTTAGATCTAAGAAGAGAGGAAACTGAGAAAGGAAGATAAGATAAACCAAATGAGTAAAGATATTGATACTGCTGTCACCTGCAACCAAATTAATACCAATTATAGCAATAAAAGAAACTGTAGTTAATGGAGAGTTGAGATCGTTCCCATGAGGAATTCTAACGGCAATTGTTATACGAGTTGAAAACTAAAACAAAGTGGGGTGGGGGGTTTGAATTAACATAAATTAAAGGAATTAAAAATAGTTGAAATTGAAAAATAACAAAAATATTCAAACATGAAAAGTCAGTAAACAAACCTTGGTTTCGGGTCACCGAAGTTATCAAACTAATATGTATCCTTGATATAAAAAAAAACTCAATCTATTAACAAACATTCATTGGGGGTGTTTTCCCTTAAGAATAAATGAATAGAAACATATATTCTAAACATTCTTATTAGTCAACAATTTATATATGATCTTAAGTTTAACTGATTAATAGCTTTAAGAACTAAGAAACCAATGAACAAGACAACACATCTACGACATGCATTTGATCTAGTTAAGGATCTTTTTAGAATTTCCAACTCTAACGTAAAGATGATAATCCTAATTGCCACTTCTAATTAGCAAGACTGAACGCCACATCCTACCAATCTAGCTATAAGTTAAACAAATTAATTCTTAGTTGCGCACCCTAGCAATCAATCAATTCAATCATGAAAAGCAATTCGGAAGACCCTTAATATTCGTCATTGAAATAAACTTTATTTAGAAACCTCACCATACTAGATGATAACCCAGTTCTCTTCAACCAAGAAAAAAAGTTTAGCTACTCATAACAAAAGTGAGAACAAATAGAAGAATAACAAAAGATAAAGTCTCCATCCCTGGTCTTTTATGAAAAATACTAAAATTCTAGCCTAAAACCAGAAAAACTAGCAAAACAAAGAAGCTATCTACAAAAACGTGAAAACCCAAAGCTAAAGGTATACGTGAACAGTGATTTGCGTGAACAGTAATTTTGTTAATGATTTTTTATCCTCTCTCTCTTCCATCCTCTCATAATTTTTAGCAGATACAATCCACAGATATTCAGGTCATAGATCCCCATCGATAAGGCAACACTTGATTGATAAAATCACAAAGATCTTGGGTGAATCAAATTTGAATTCAAATCAGATTATACAGACTTTCCTTACATGTACCCACGCTTAGTCATCTATTTTCTGCCAGCTTGTATCTATTTATTGATCTATCCATTTCATGACTTTTTACTTCATAATTAGCTCCAAGAATGCTCAAGACTCCCTAATAACAAAAGATGAGTAAGTCCATTAGGTTGAACTCAATTTGCACTGAACAAAAGGAAATTAGAAATCAAAGTAGTGAAAATTAATCATCTTATCAGATAGCCATCAAGTCTAAGAAGAATTCCTAAGAAGACACTCGCAGCTGCCAGCCACCATATGATAAGAAACCTACTAGTTAGACCTCGAGCCTTGGCTCTCATATGAGATATGAACGAAACTATCAGAATTGAGAAACCAGAAGTTAGCAACCAAGTGCTGAGCCATTGTCTTTTGCCTCCATGCAAAAAGTTGACTCTCAGAAGTAAAGAACCTGCCACTTGACCAATTGACATTAGGGCACAGTTGAGAACAATAAAAAATACTTTAACATGGCTGTTGTGCTCTTGCTGCCTTGACTCCTGCTGGTTGGCTCCTTGATCTACCTCCATTAATGGATTTGGACTTAAGAAATGCTGGTTTTGAAGTCGAACTAGTGTTAGGTTAGGTAGCCATGGATTTTTCCTAATTCGTGTGGTTCCCCCTTGCCATTCCCCTTATCCACACGTTTCACAACACAATCCCAGTTCGTGCATGTTAACATCTAGAGTTATTCAATTATATCTGTGGAAAAACAAAACAAACGCATTAAGATTCGTGAAAAAAACTTTCAAAAGCAAGATGACACTGAAGCCACTAAATTAAATAATGCGGACAAAGCAAGTGATTGCCATATCAAATTATACCAATAATGGTTTATTTTATTATCAATTTGATGCACCATCAATAAAAAATACACTGTGGATTGCATCAATAATAGATGAATTGTTAGAAAGAACAAATTCCCATTTTCTCATTTGGGAGGGGAAAAAAATTCCAGACCATAACGTAATAAAAAATCAAATTATATGAATTATTTACAATAAACATAAACAGCAAATTCTATATAACATCCCATTACTTTTGGGAGGTTAGAATAGTAAAAAAGAGTGATTGATGAGACCTTAGAAATGCATTTTCATGCTCATGCATAAAATGGTATACACATAAACATGAATAGTGATTTTTTTCCTGCACATGAAGATAATTGTACATGCATTCATGAATAATTCCAAGTATATCTGGACTGAGCTGTGATTTTGGGAAAATTATTAATTTGGAATTTATTTATATTGAAAATTTTATTAACTAGTGGATTTATTATATTTATGAATTTTGGTGAATTTAGGATTTATTTTGTAATTTATGGAGTATTATAGAAAATAGGAAAAAGAAGAGAAGAAATCAAATGAAGATTTGGAGATAGTTGGATTGTAAAGATGAGAGTTAAAGGGAGTTAGTTTCAAAAGAAACTAAGTTAGAACTTAAACCTTAAGAAGGTGACAAGTGTAAAGTTGCCTTTATTATGTGTCAGAAGTAAGTTTGAGTAATTTGAGAGTTAAAAAGGGGTTTGTTCTTTTCCTAAGTTCTTTCCTTGTTTTCATCTTCTCCAAATTTCTTCCCATACATAGAGTTTTCCAATAAACTCCTTCCGAGAGTTAACTTTGAATTTTTTTCATATCCCTCACCACTTCCTCTACTGCTGAGTATTTCTTCTGCCTTAAGAGAAACCAGAAGTTGGTCAGTGTTCACAGAGGAGTACGTGATTTTGCATGAAGTTATGGCTTTGGGGATAGTTGAAGATCTTGAAGTTTTCAACAAGTAAGTAGTGAATAAATTCTTTAGAGTTGGAGTTGAAATTTTGATCTGAAACTTCCATAAATTTACTGTATTGATCTAGATGGATTTTGACAAAATGGTCTTCACGAAAGTTGTATACATTTCTTTTAGTTTTTCAACGATATATAGTATGAAATTTTTGGACATCTAAGCTGAAAGTTATGGTCCTTATAAAGGAAGATGTATCTTCTGCCTTTTTGCTTCTTCTGTGATGACGTCGTCTTCTTCTATGTTTTGCTTCTTCTGTGATGATGTCATCTTCGTCTATATTCTGCTTCTTCTATGATGATGTCATCTTCTTCTATGTTTCTTCTGTGATGACGTCATCTTCTTCTGTGTTTTGCTGTTTCCACTTTTTGCTTCTTCTATTTTTTGTCTGTCTTTTTCCACTTAGTCTGCCTTTTCATTTGGCTTCGTCTAAATCTATCGCCTGTTCTATTTTTTACCCTTCAGAAGATAAAATCTATCTTTGAGGTCTTCAAGAAAGTTTTAGATCTTGAAGTACTCTTTTGAACCATATAAAGAACACTTTAATTTGATATCTGTAGGGAAAGTTATAGTAACTTTCCCATTGCATTTGTCTTCTTCCATTTCGTCTACTTTTCATTTGGCTCCATCTGAACCTATTGTCTATTCCATTTTTGACCCTTTAGAAGATAGAATCTGTCTTTGAGGTCTTCAAGAAAGTTTTAGATCTTGAAGTTCTATTTCAAACCATATAAATAATACCTTAATCTCATCTCTTTAGGGAAATTTATAGCAATTTTTCCATTGCGTCTTTCTTTTTCCATTTCGTCTGCTTTTCATTTGGCTTCGTTTGAACCTATTGTCTATTCCATTTTTGACCCTTCGAAAGATAGAATCTGTCTTTGAGGTCTTTAATAAAGTTGTAGATCTTGAAGTCCTCTTTCAAACCATATAAAGAACACCTTAATATGATATCTGTAGGGAAAGTTATAGCAATTTTTCCATTGCATCTGTCTTTTTCCATTTTGTCTGCTTTTCATTTGGCTTTAACAGAACCTATCATTTGTTCCATTTTTAACCCTTCAGAAGATTGAATCTGTCTTTGAGGTTTTCAGGAAAGTGATTTTTAAATCATTGGATTCATAACACGTTTCTGAATCTCTCAAAAAAAAATTATAGCTTTTGGTTTTGATTTGAAAAAAGATTGATTGAATCAAAGTGAGGGGATCGGTTGGAAGAGTATGAGTTAGATATTTTTACTGAACATGCTTCAA
>JAOSBN010000005.1:41624972-41645670 GCA_027563595.1 Erythroxylum suave | reverse complement strand
ATTCATCGAAATATAAAAAATATAATATTCATACTTTTATGATTTTTTAAAGTCATATCCTTATAAGTCATTTTATATATAAACAGCTAATACTAAACAACTAATTTTACCAAACATTTTTGACAAACAGCTAATGCAATCAGCTGGTCAAATTAGTTGATAGAATCAGCTGTCAACTAACAGCTAATAGAATCAGCTAACAGCTAAATACAATCAGTTGATTGCCAAACAGGCCATTATGTTTACATTATCCAACAATCATGTACTGTCCTTAAACTGCAATGCCGTGGAGTGGCTGAGAGTTGTAGTGAGCAGCCAAAAGCGTGGAGCGAGTCAGCTCCTCAGCTTGGCCTTTTTCCAACAGAAACACTCGTTCCGCCATTAAAATCGTCTCCAACCGGTGGGATATAACTATCACCTATTACCATGTACATTTATTAAAGGTAGAAAGTTTCTCAAATCAGTAGCGAGTTCAGATCATTTTTAACATTATAACATACGGAGGACAACCAACACTTACCGTGTGATTTCCCTTTAAGTTCTGCAGAGCTTGTCTCACAAACTGCTCAGACTTGCTATCTAGTGCAGAGGTTGCTTCATCTAAAATCAATATAGACGAATCCTGATAAAGTGCCCTAGCAATAGCTAATCTGCAGTGTAAAAGTAAGCAACAAACAAAGTCAGGAAGAACAACCACCACACGTAATAAAAAGAGTGATTTTCATCTTAATTTCCTCAAATAAAAGGACCAGTTCCCATTTTCACCTTTATGGGTAAGCAATGGAAATGCCATCAATTCCAATAATAGAATAACCATTAGATTAGAATCAAACCTTTGCTTCTGACCTCCGCTTAAACTTGAACCCCTTGGTCCAATGTTTGTATTGTACCCTTTAGGAAGCTTTCTAATAAACTCATCGGCGTAGGCAATTTGTGAAGCTAGTTCAACCTTCTCCATATCTACACGAGTCACTAAATCCCTATATCCAATGTTTTCAGCAACTGTTCCTGAAAATAAAGTCTGATAGGTACACAAATGGTTAGTTCAGCCAAAGATTTTGCAACATTTCCAGCATAAACTTGCATATCATTCCGTAAAACCTTTTTCATTGTGAACTATTCGGTCATTGCATTACATAAGACATAAGAAAAATATGTGGAGTTAACTTCCAACTCAAATTTGCCCCACTGATTTCAATCACAACAGCCAGCTCTAATGTGCATCCAATCAATAACAATGCTCAGCCATTCTTTTTGAAGAAAAAGCACAAACTTATCATCCATCTTACACATTTTAAGAAACATGATATTTAGAAGTTTGAGGTTACTTACTATATCCTGTGAAACAAGACCAATATTCTTCCTCAAACTCTCCAATTTAATGTTTTGGGTATTTTGGTTATCAACAAGAACAGAACCTATCACCATAGGAACATCAAAATAGCCATTCTAAGTCCAGTAATTAAAAGGTGAAACAAACATAGTTTGAAAGAACAAATTAGAGGAATTCCATGGGTTACCGGAAAAAGGATCATAAAGCCGAAGAAGCAACTTAACAATGGTTGTCTTTCCTCCTCCAGATGGCCCAACAAGAGCAACTGTCTCCCCAGCCTTAATATGAAGATTCAATCGATTCAAAACAAGAGGCCGATTATCCCCATACCTAAATGAGATATCACAAAATTGGACGTCTCCTTTGACATAATCTAGGTTGACAGCATCTAGTTTCTCAATCACCTATGTTCATGATGAATTGATTAGTGACTACCGAATAACAATGTAGAATGAAATTAGATAAACCTGAAAATTCCTAAAGATGTCTAATGGTTATTTTACATGAGAGATGAAACATCAAAACTGATAACTTCGGCAGCTGAAGAATACCTCAAGCCAGTATTTCAAGTAGAATGTTGAATATTGATGTGGGAACATAGCATAAGAAGTTGACTTAATTCTAACTTGAATGAGATGCTAACTAGCGTTTACAGTTCGATATTCTATGTGATTGTCTGGTCAAAATCAAGCAATTCATTGAAGCCACTGACTAGGGATATATACCCAAAAAGTATTAGCAAGGCACTAAACTTGGCTGCAAAATATATAAATTGCCGGAGAAATTTTTTATTTTAAATTTCATAAAAGAAAAAAAAATATTATCTTGATATGGACTTGCCTTAGATTTAAATCTGGTCATATCAAACAACCGTTCAATTGCCGGTTCTCCTTGCTTCCACTCATTGACTGCTTTCCCAATATCCTGCAGAGTGTATATTCAGAATCTGTAATTAAGACAGTTACTAATAATAAAAGGCATGACAACGTGTAAGAAATCTCCTTAATAAATATTAGGTTAAGTACTTATTCAGTAAGTTGCACAAACTGAAGTACTAGTACATATTTTATTTTTGCTTCTGATATAGGCTATCAGTGTTCCTGAAGTTTAAACCAGGGAGAATTATGTGGCAAGGTGGGCCTCTCCCAGTTTAGCAATGTAATTGACAGTGTAAAATAAAATTAAGCAAGCTAACAAGAAAGAAGCTATGTAGAAACAAGTGTTTGTTAAGAGGAAATCAGATGCAACCAAATCCAAGAATATGAAGAAATAAAAAAATTGCCGCTTTAAAATAATTTGCAAGTTCTATGAATAGATAAAAACTACCTGGAGAGGTTCAATCAAGAAAACCAGTGACGTTATAAAGGAAACCAAGCTACAACCATTAAAACAGCCTCTTGAAACCACCAGTGACCCAATGCAAAGGGTAAATAAAGATCCAAAATATACAATCTGTACAATCTGGGGAATGAACGCCTTCAGTTTCTTCTTTTTCAGATGTTCAGTTAGGTCAACATAGGCGAGCCTTTTAAACCTCACACTCTCACATTGCTCTGCATTGTTTGCCTTCACAAAAAGAATGCCTGGAAGGACCTAAAACATAAGCATCAAGGATTAACATGGCGCCCGAGTATTTAGCATGATGATATGTTTCAGAGTAGATAGCACTCCATTAGCACATGAGCTTATGTAACTCAATATTGTACGTGTGCAGAGTGTGCCTTTAAGCACCCAATTGGAACTGCTATATGAGATAAACAAATCGTCAAATTCAAAGTGCAATATTGCAACAAAAAATGATGCATGATTAACAAATTATACATCCTAGAGATCTTTAGGAAGGAAAAGGATTAACATGTCTACCTCATTGAGGTAGGCTGAAAGAGTTGCAATGCTAAGGTGTGCCCGTTTAGATATGCTCCGAAGCCTCTCACCAAGATGGGCAATTGCAACAGCGACACATGGAATCACCTACAACATATTAAAATATATATATTCAAGACCCTAGCTTCTCTCTGTACACAATGTAACAAATATAACAGTCCCGCACTAACGCTTGCTCACCATAGCTGAAATCAACGAAAGGACAGGACTATTAGCCATCATCTGGCTTGCCATTGCCGATAACTGCAGCACACTGGGTACTATGGTCTGGGACACATGCCAACTCCATTAAGAATCGTATAAAGTTTCCACCTTCCGTAACTACTAGCCATATTGTTTTGACTATCAGTAATTGAAATAAAAAACAACCAAAACCACTTACACTGAGAAGAGCATACACGGTATTGGCGACATCAGCTGCTTCAGCTGTGATCCTGTAAGCAATATCTCCTGCAGAAACACCACCCCCACCCTCAAAGAAACTAATTTCTCTATCCAACACACGTTCAAAAACATGAATTCTAATCCCATAAACCGAATTCAATGCAGCTTCCCACAAGAACGCTTGTTGCCAGTAACAAGCAATCAGCTTGGTCAAGAACAGGACAGCCACTATTAGCCCTTCTTTCCTCAGCTCAACAGAGTTAATTCCAGAGACGGTGCCGGAGAGTTTTCCGATCCTGGGGACAATTTGGGAGAGGGAAACGACGGTGACAAGGCTGAAGAACCAGCCAAGGAGGATTGGCCGGAGCTGAGAGAGAAGATGAGGCTTGATGGTGGACAAAGACTGTAGTGCACTGGAAAATGGGTTGTGTCGTCGTTTTGGATTTTGGTAAGTTGATGGAGGAGGGGAGCTAAGTTTGGTGGCAAGGAGGGGTTTAAGCAGGGGTTTAGAAGGAAGAAAAAGAATCTGACTTTCTGTGGTTGGTGAGGGGAAAAAAGGGTAGAGAGCATTTTGTGGTTTGATTTGGAGTTTAGGAGAGGGGAGAGGAGAGATTGAAGTTTTAAGGAGCAACTGTAGGGACATTTTGGCCCTCTTTTTGGAGAGCTTGATTTCGCAAATTGCAAGTTTATGCTTTTAAACTGGTAAGGGATAGTTACGTATTAGTGTTGGTTTTAGCGCTTGACATTAGGCAGGACTCTGGTGAAGGTGTTTGAAATCATAAAGTGCGAGTCTGACCCTGTGTCATCTTTCTTTAATACATCCATTTGCTTGTACTATTTGTTGTTTTCTCTTTACTTGTTAGCTTGGTCATTAAGTAAATAACGAGAACAACATGATACGACCCAGCATTTGAATCTTTAGTTCAAAACGTCACCACATGTACCAAAACTTCAAAAAAAAAAAGGTAAAGAAATCAGCGCTGTTCATCCATTCACTTGGATATATGATCTACTAGGGAATTGCATTTGGAATTGGAATTAAGCATAGTAGGGTTCAGTAAACCTTTGCTTCCATTATTGTGTACAAATAAAACTTAAAGAATTTCCGTCTTTTACAGAAGTTGAAATGGCTAATAGCTCACAGTGATTTCCAAGGAATCAAGTAACGAAAAAAGGGCCTTCACAAAACAACAAAAGAAAAAAAATCAAGTACTTGATTGCCAGATTGTATTATTGATAATAGCAATACCATCTGGCTGGAAGGTTTATTTCTCTCTCAACTTTTTGGTTATAGCAAAAGCTGCACCTGCTACAGCAACAACAATGGCTGAAACTAGGATGGTTGTTTTCAGTGTCTGCATTGCATCCTTTTTTTCCCTTTTTTTCAGTTTTCTTTCAGCCTCTTCTTGTACCTGTAATTGCAAATGATCAAAACATCATCAATAGCTCATTTGACTGATTACATCGTTTCACTAATTCCTTTTTTCCTCTTAGTTTCGCCACCAAGGCTGTGAACTCAAATTCGGCAGCTGACTCGAAATTGTAAACATGCAATCTCGTTCAAGTGATTGTAAATCGTCTACTCTTCGTAATGTTCATGATAATAACTAAAATGGCAAGCTGAACTGTAATTCAATAGAACACATTAATTTGAGTGCACTACTTGGATCACTACAATGTAAATGCATCCTTAAAGACGGGAAATACAGGTGAAAGGCAGGTTTCTGAGTTTCAGTTTCGTTAGTCATATTCAGGCCAAAAATGTACCTTGACCTCTTTGGAGGTGGCAATGTCAGAAGATACAGGATCAACTTCGACCTTCTTGTTTTGGCCAGGATTCAATTCACCTTCGGCATCTGCGGCCGGAAACGTGGAAGCTCCATCAGTAGCCATGTTTTCCTGGAGTATATGGAATTTTTCTTTATTTGAGAGCTGCAATTTGTTAAGGAAGAAAGAGGAAAAAAAGAGGGCGATCCTGAGATCGTGGTTTTAACGTGGACAGACTTCATTTCCATGTGTCAAGTTTTATGTGAGAAGTTAGTTATCGTTTGATGGGTCTCGCCATCCACTCCTGTCCTTTGACTGCCCTAGAAATTTGTGGGGGTTTTAAGGGAACTGAGTTTACATTCAGCTGATCGCCATGTGTCGGGCAATACTTGGATCAAACCAACAATTGCGCTTCGACGTTGATGAATTAGTACCATAGCCTATTTAGGCATCTCTTTGAAACCTTGAGACTTTTTACCTGTACTTTTGTTTGCTTTTACCTACCATTTGAACACTTGGAAATCTGCTTATAATGGATAGTTCAGGTGATAATAGTTTTCCACGTCAATAACTGATATTCAAATCTTAGCTTATATGTTAAGAAGTATGTGTTCCTTTATGTAAATTCTTTGATCTGAGCATAAAAAGGACTTTGTCTTTATTATTCAAACAAGTGATGTGATATTGAAAAATATCATCTCGGACATAATAAAAGTTACAGAGGTCTTTTCTAAAACACTGGAAACTCCTTTCCTCAATTTTGTGCATGCCTAAAGAATTTGCAAAAGCATGATTACACTGATGACCAGTAATTGTTTCGCCGGTCATTTGATAACTTGCGCTGCTAAAGAAAATGCATTACTTGTCAGAGGATGAGTTCCCGGAACATGATGAGCAACACTGAGCTCTCTGGTGCGTCTACATTTCACCAGCACTGCAATTCTACGTTGACTGCATGTAAACATGTCAGACAAAAGCCATCAGGTTGAGGCCGTTGATTTATCAGTAACTAGTTTTCCATCTTGTGTGCAATGCTATCAAACCAAGCCCTAACTTTTAGACCCGAAGCCAGGAGGACTTGGCCTCGATGATACTGAATCTACAAACCGCCTTCTTGATTCTGCTCTTTTCTTCCTCCTGGCAGTACCAGGGGGAGCCTTAACAAACAAACAATCAAAAGATAAAAAATAGTTAGCTTATGTACTTCTAAATTTGTCCATGGAGGTTATAAATAAGATAACACCACACTGTTCATGGGAACAACCATACATTATAGATAATGCAAGAAAAAACTACGAGCAGGAACTGAATGCCATATTCAATGCACCTAATTTATTTTACGTGATGAGCATTCTCCAACCATATTTCACAATAAGCACAGAGGTATTGACTCAAAAGTGTTATAAAAGCATGTAACACAGATATGTACAGACAGTACGAAATGATTACCTTCTGCTCAGTTTTAAGTGCATCCTCAAGATTGCTCAGAGCAGGAATAGATCCACCCTCCATTACACCCATTAGATTCTTCATACGGACACGCATTTGAAAGAGTTGAGCAACAAGTTGACTCACCTATTATTAAATATCAGACATTACTTCCCATATGAAAGCAGAAAGTCATTCAAGGATGTCAAATTCTACCAAATAGAAATCAGATTTACCTGTTGCTCGGTTTTCCCAGAATCCTGAGCAACCCTTTTCCTTCTGGCAGGAGATTCTGCTAACAGTTCTGGCTTCTCTCTTTCCTCTGCAAGAGCATAGAACAAAAACTGAGGACCAGATCTACATGGCGTCACTTAATAAGAATTAATTATTTCACATGAAAGTCAGGTAAATGTACTAGAGACAGATTAAAAGCAGAATATACGAATATTTGATTGGCCATGACAATTTAAGTTTCAGAATCAGCTGTACAGTTAAGTTGACTCCAAAAAGTTGGACTTTCTTACCTCTTTTTGCAGTTTCACATCCATAACACCATTGTATGAGATAAAAAATATCGAAACTAAAGAATACCGGTGTCAAACAAAAAGGCTACAGAGTGAACAGACCAAAAGGTGTTACATTAAGACAACCAATAGAACAAATATTGGTTTTCATTAACTGTTACACTCTCTGACTCAAAGGCAATTCCTCACAGTGCCAGCTTGATGTATGTCTGGCCAAGATATAGAAGCCTTTACATCTGCCATTATCCTCCAGTAAATCTCACACAAATTAGGGAATCTACACTTCAAACAAAGTTTACATAGATTGGCTTTACAGTTTTATTATTAGATAATTGCATTAAAGATCCTTTAAAGAAAAAAAGAAGCACACGAGAGAACGAATCCATTCTTTCCCTCCTTTCGGATATGGCATCCTTTCACATGCTTCCAGCTAGCCGTATACAGCAAGGAGGACTACCAACAGAGGACTATAAAGACACATGTAACAGAGTAATATTGGAAGAAACACAAACAACGATGTCATATCAATGATTTTCTCACATATTTCTCACTGACGTGCTATAGTGATAATTTTTTCCAGCTAAGTTTCACTATCAAATACAGTAGGAAGCAGGGGTGAGAAGAATGAGACCAGGAGTCATAGCTTCAATCATTGCTTCCATGATCTTTAAACTCTTCTCTGATTCTCTAACCTGTGCTGGAGTAACCTGTATTAATGCACATGCAGTGTAAGTTAGCTGAAAGCTTCTTCTGATACCCCTTAGAGTTGAAAGATGCTCAGACCCAGTGTATTTATGAGTTAAAGCAGAAAAATGGCTGCCAAATACTGATCAAAAAAAATTTCAGGTACCCAAGAGCTGAGAAAGATCCAGTTCTCTTTGGTAGAAAAGAATGAAGACAATGATAGAATAGAAGCAGTTTTCCACACCTTTCCCATTCCTGGTATCATCCCTATGACACGAGTCATGGAACCCATACGTGCCACAGCACGAGTTTGTTTTAGGAAGTCATTGAAATCAAACTTGGCACTCATTATCTTCTTTTGCAAATCTTCTGCATCTTCCTGGCGCATCTACATAGAAAAGACAACAAATTAAAAAATTATATATTGACGAAGTACCAAATCCATTTCAAAGAAACATGAAACCTGATCTACTGGGACTTACTACTTCTTGCGCCTTCTCTACAAATGAGAGAACATCTCCCATTCCTAAGATGCGACCAGCCATTCTATCAGGATAGAAAGGTTCAAGGTCATCCATCCGTTCTCCCCGTCCTACAAGTTTTATGGGTTTTCCTGACACCTGTCACCATTAAACTATTAAGTATATATCTGAGGACACAATTTCAGTGGGACAAAACTTCATTTAGTAAATATATAAGCAAGTTGAACAAGGACTAATGGTACATCTGAAAAATGCATGATTATTAATTTCACCTCTCACTGTTATCAGCCATTAAACATGTAACATAAAAAAGCACATGTTTTTTTCCAATAACTGGTGTTCAGAAACAAGTGAATACGCAAATAATATGGGTATTGATATTTATGGTTGCTAAATGTCAGGTAATGAAGCAGTTGATACTGTATCCTTTAAGACAAGAACATTAATTTGGAATGTTGGAAATTTCACAAGGTTGGGACAATTACAATCTTAGTCTGAGTGAGTCACTTTGTGGACCCAAAAAGAGAGAGAGAGAATAAAGTTTTGTTCAATAATGTCAGCAAAAATCTAGCTATCGAATAAAAGAGAGCCCAAATCTTTATTTGGATTTACTTTCAGTTGTTACAATGACACTATGATCTTTCCATGAGCACTGAACTTTATTGCTTCATCTCAGGCTCAAAGCTTCGTATCTCTCAAGATGTTGAAGAAACTTCTTTGATACAAAACTTTAGTTTCACCAAAGAGCCCATGGAATTCAAAATCCCTACAATCCTACCCCAATATCTCAAGCAGGCAGCTGCCACATCCCATTATGGAAGACAAATTTTAAAACACACAGAAAATTTACCAAACAATAGTTTCTGAATAATTTAACATAAATAAACTAGTGTGAAGGGCAAGTGATGCCAATTCTTTTGTAACCAAATGGCCAGTACTTATCCTGAAGTATTTAGCATCAAATATATCCCAATTCCAACGGAAATTGCACATTAATAGTCCAGAGGAAGCATAACTCTGACCTCTTTGACACTTAAAGCAGCACCACCTCTTGAATCACCATCTAGCTTTGTCAAAATTGCACCCGAAATTCCAATCTCAAGATTGAAGGTTGTGACCAGAGCTGCAATGACAAGTGCATGAGCAAA
Source organism: Erythroxylum suave (assembly GCA_027563595.1). Lineage (NCBI taxonomy): Eukaryota > Viridiplantae > Streptophyta > Magnoliopsida > Malpighiales > Erythroxylaceae > Erythroxylum > Erythroxylum suave. The sequence goes on along the minus strand of JAOSBN010000005.1, from coordinate 41,636,036 downwards.
TTAATTTTTGTAGCGATCACACAGACCTTACTCTATAGTCCGTAGAATTATGTGAAGCAAACTCAGCATTTCAAACTGTATTGTGCACATGATACAATATGCCAAGCATATATGACGTATCATTACATGACATATGGTCATGCATGCAATTTTTCATTTCATAGGCAGTCCAAATATAACTATAAACATGAAACAGGAAAAATCAAAATGGGAAATAAATGTTAAATCAAAATGGCTTTCCAAAGAAAGCATTAGGCCTAAACTGAAAAGGATTATTTTCAAGATAACATGATGGCTCACTAATGCATGTATTTGCAACATAAATAATTTTTTTCAGGAATAGGAGTTTAAGTTGTATACTCATATAAGACAAAATTTTCAAGTACTATTTGAGGTTACTAACATTGGAACTTTATATATCTGAAATGTTACATGATAAGCTGAAAATGTCATATAAACATTCTATAAGGAAATACTGAAGTTTAACTACCTGCAGCTTCTTGCCCAGTCATTGCATCCACAACAAGTAAAACTTCTGTGGGATTTAATACACGCTTTACGTCTTTTAGCTCATCCATCATAGCTTTGTCTATCTGCCCAAATAAGGACAAAAGAGAGACATAAATCACATAACAGACAAGATAAAGATTCAAGAGCTCTGGGGGCCAGAAGATAATATCAGGAAAAATCTTATAACGGTATGTTAAAACTTCATGGATATAGAGGAAGAATTTACCTGAAGCCTTCCAGCAGTATCCACTATCACCACATCTATATTCTGCTTTTTCGCCTCTTCTAAGCCTTTCCTAGCTATTTCCGAAGGTTTAACATTGGTTCCTTCCGTATAAACAGGCACACCTACCTGCCAAAAGCTAAAATAAATATGAGAATGATCATCAACACACAGTTATTAGAAAAGCGATGTTTAACTCAATGGTAGCAATAACAGTGTATTATCTGATAATAAAGTAGCGGAGCAATCAATTTTGACTGCTCTTTAGACTTTCTTGTAAAGCATTTATTAGGAATCAGAATCTAATACCTGATCACCCAAAATAACAAGTTGGTCAATGGCAGCAGGTCTGTAGACATCTCCAGCAACAAGCATGCAAGTCTTCCCCTGTCGTCAATGTTGCAAAGAAGTGTCACTATTTCGGAGCAAAAACAACATTAATAGAAAACATGCACATATACAAAAACACACATGCACACAAATTGCTGCAATATATACGAGCTGCCTTTCAACCAACCTGTTTTTTCAGATAATTAGCTAACTTTGCACAGACAGTTGTCTTTCCGACACCTTGAAGACCAGCCAGTAATATCACAGTGGGCCCAGATTTTGCAAATGAGAGTTCGGACACTTCTCCTCCCATCAATTTGACAAGCTCATCATGTACAGTCTACAAGAACGACAAACCCAGCCATCAGCAAGCTACAGACATTTTTTATCCATATTATTTTAAAGTGATACCCCTATATTCCAAATATTCATTCATGCTACGATATCTACTTACCGTATGGAGAGTTGATTGCATGAAAAAGGTTATATGTAGAAGGAATAGTTATTCCATTGCAAGTGTGAGACAAGGCGTGGTAACGAAGAGGCAGAAAAGAACAGAATAACAACCTCCTGTTACGTTTACTTTAAAAAATCATTGTCCCTATTTTGGATTTGCTGTAAGTTTGGAAGAAGCTGTCCTAAATCACCAATATTTCAACAAAGGAAAATAATCTTAAGGATAGCAATCACATGAAATATCACTAAAGAATTCAAATAGTATAAAGCAGCAGAACTTGTTTCATCCCAGCAAACAACACAATTAAGATTGATATATGAGGCTTCAGTAAACTAATTTCATAAAAAAAAATCAAATGCTTTAATTCAATACATTACTGTGAAATTCATACTTTGACCAATTGCTGATCAGGTCTCACTCCTCTTATAACACCGACGCCAACAGCTTGATCACTAACTGATTGTACAAACCTTCTAACAACCGGAAGGCTCACCTGCAAACAGTAGAACACATTAGCTACTCCGTTTCAGCACAATAGATATTTGATATCACCCTACACTTTCACTCACATCTGCTTCCAAGAGAGCTCGCCTTATATCCCTCATCGGCTCCGCTATATTCTCCTTGGTCAAAACCTCTGAAACACGAAACCGAAAATCTTTCCACTGAGTCCCCGATTCGACAAAAACAAATTGGATAGCAGTTCTCAACCTCTCCGTACACTAAATTTCCTAAATTTAACACAAACGAAACATAAAAAAGCAAACTTCTTTTTCTGGGTACATAAAAAGCTGACACAATTACATTTGCAAAGTAAAGAAAACAAAAACATAAAGCCAGAAAAGGGAAGGAAAAAAGACCTTCTCCTTTAAGCTTGCTCCAAGCAGCCTCAAGTCCACTTGTTAACTGCCCAAACATTTCTGCTCTAACAAAACCACGCTCATCTCTTCTACTACTAACAGTACTCTTGCAATTCACCCAGTTCCATAAATCTCTCTAAATTATCAACAAGTTAAACGTATCACAAACAAATATCCAGTGTGAAGGAAAAGGGCATTAAGTCCATTGAAAAGCACTTACAGTAAACAAATTCCTGGAAGAGAGCGAGGTGACGTTGCTCGAACCAGCCCAAGAACACGAGAGAACTCTAACAGAACTCCTAAACTTTCTGGAGCTTCCAAAGAGAGAAGACGTAGAGAAATGGCGGGAAGCAATGGTCGACAACTGTACGGACTCCATATCTCTCGGCCTCTGCGAGACGGTGAGCGTCTTCTTTTTATCATGCGCTCGCAATCTCTTATATTCTATCTATATTACTCTATCGGGTGACGTGTCAGATCACGACATGGACCAAAACACAGCGTTTTGAATAGAATATCGCAATGAAAATATGAATCGCAATGGATTTAACCGTCCGTTATCTGACACGACGTCTTGCGCTGTCGTTTTTCTAGTCTCCACCATGCAATGAGCGTCAAAACCAAACTGTATCACCAGATTCACCATCTCAGGCCAACCACCGTCGCCGTTAACGAAACACCGCCGTGGAACGGTGTCTTAAGAGACTTAGCCAAGAAGTCCCTATATGCCGATGCCCTTTCTGTTTACCGTCAAATGCTCCTGTCCGGCGACTCCCCAGACGCCTTCACTTTTCCTTTCACACTCAAATCTTGCGCGGCGCTTTATCTCTCAAAAACTGGAAAGCAGCTTCATTGTCATGTTGTTAAAACTGGTTGTTTATTAGAACCCTTTGTTCAGACTTCTCTGATATCTATGTATTCTAAATTAAGCTTGGTTGACGATGGACGTAGGGTGTTTGATGAAAATCCCCAGTCGCGGAAGCTAACGGTTTGTTACAATGCTTTAATAGCTGGGTACGCGTTGAATTATAGAGTTAATGATGCCGTCTTGTTATTTCGTGAAATAATGAAGTTGGCTGTGGAGTTTGGGGGCATTACGATGCTGGGTTTTATTCCTGTTTGTGGGATTCCAGGAAATTTGGGACTGGGAATTTGTCTTCATTGTTTTTGTGTGAAGTTTGGACTAGATACGGATTTTTCAGTTGGTAATTGCTTGCTGACGATGTACTTAAATTGTGGGGAAGTTGGTTATGCAAGGAAGTTATTTAATGGCATGCCAGAGAAAGGCTTAATTACTTGGAACGCTATGCTTAATGGGTACTCCCAGAATGGACTTGCTAATGATGTTCTGGAACTCTATAGAGAAATGGAATCACTTGGGGTTTCTCCTGACCCTGTAACGCTTGTTGGGGTTCTTTCATCCTGTGCTCATCTTGGAGCGCAGAGCTTTGGCAGGGAGATAGAGAGACGTATGAAAGTCTGTGCTTTTCAGTCCAATCTGTTTTTGAATAATGCTTTGATCAATATGTATGCTAGGTGTGGTAATTTGGTGAAGGCTAGAGATATTTTTGACAATTTGCCAATAAAGAGTGTAGTTTCATGGACAGCAATTATAGGTGGTTATGGAATGCATGGACAAGGGGAGATTGCTGTGGAGCTCTATGATAGTATGATTAGATCTGGAGATAAACCTGACAGGACTGTTTTTGTTAGTGTCTTGTCTGCTTGTAGTCATGCAGGATTAACAGACAGAGGACTAGATTATTTTGATTCAATGGAGAGGAAATATGGGTTGCGGCCTGGTCCAGAGCATTACTCTTGCATGGTGGATCTTCTAGGCCGGGCAGGTAGGCTCAATGAGGCTCAGATGTTCATTGAGACTATGTGCGTGAAACCTGATGGTGGAGTGTGGGGAGCCCTGTTAGGGGCATGCAAAACCCATAAAAATGTGGAGGTAGCAGAGTTGGCTTTTGAACGAGTGATTGAGCTTGAACCTACAAATATTGGCTACTATGTTTTGATGTCTAATGTATATAACGATGCAGGCAATTATGAAGGCGTAATAAAGGTTCGCTCAATGATGAGAGAAAGAAAGCTTAGAAAGGATCCAGGATGTAGTTATGTTGAATTTAAAGGGAGGGTTCACCTCTTCTTTGCTGGTGATAGAAGTCACCCTCAAATGGACGGAATATATAAAGTCTTAGATGAATTGGAAACTATGGTGGAAAACGCTGGTGGTTCAAGGAAAATTGATCAACTAAACAGAAATGAAGAACTTCTGAATGGTCTAGCCGTGCACAGTGAAAAATTAGCAATTGCATTTAGCCTCCTAAACACAGAGCAAGGGTCTGAGATTATTGTGATGAAAAATCTTCGGATATGCATAGAGTGTCACTTGTTTATAAAGTTGGTTAGCAAGGTTGTTTACCGCCAATTTACTGTTAGAGATGCAACTCGTTTCCACCATTTCAGTAATGGATTCTGCTCTTGCAAGGACTACTGGTGATATGCATGAAAGCAAAATTGAAAAGTATCAAACTTTTACCCATGTTCAAAAACCACTGCAAGAACATTTGCTGTTAGGACAGGTCCAGAGTCAGAGATTGGTTTTAGCTTATAGGTATCTGAATCTTAATCACCGTCGCCAGCTGCTTGTGGTATTTTGGTGAAATTTTTCGTCAGTTAGCTGCAAGTAAGAATTTTCGATGGTGAGTACAGAATAACAAAACAAGTGGTTGATTCTTGAAGGGCTGTAGATCTCTCCTCTCAAGTGAACTTATCAGAAAGAGAACGTGTGAAGCAAACCATCTTGCACACAAGTTGTTCATGTGTGCTAGCAAATTCTTCATATATGGAAGTATAGAATGTAGAACTTCAATTCACTAGGAGTTGGAATATAAACTTAGAATGGATAAGGGGTATGCGAACATCAATACATAACTTGTTTGTAACAACCAGAAACAAGCATAAAACTACTGAAAAATCATACATGTTTAATGCAAAATGCACACATTGTGTCCAGTTATCTTGTGAAGCAAATCTAGCAGCAACCTGAGCCACTTGCTGGAAGAAAATCAACAGCACTACGGAAGTTTCATACCACTATGTCAACTGTTTCATGACCTACAATACTCGTTCCCTTTCTATTCTACCAGAAAACCAGTCATGCAGAAAGATGAATAAATCCAACTGAACAGAAGCATCAAAAGCCATAACCAGCCAACAAGACTTTTCACCTCCAAGCTTCAGGCCATTCTATCCTTTGATTTATGCAGCCTGCGGTACCAATTTCCTTGTTCTTCTCATTATGTCCTGCAGCCCACGCCACTGACTGCTCATTTAAATTTTTGGACGTTTTTTCAGATTTGAAGTGTTCGACGGGCCATTTTTGCTTTTACAAACTTTCATTTGGATGCTACCTTTAAAGCTACCCCCTTGCCGTTCATTTGGTAAGGTATGTACTTGGGATACAACTTCACAAGAACAATGGTCAACAAGAGTTCGAGTTCCTGTGTGAATGTTCTCAATTGAAGTTAAGAGACTTTGACGACCAATTGCAATACTAGAACCACCTTGGCTAGGTTGAGGAGGACTGTCAAGAGCAGGTTCTCCAGTAACAAATACTGTCTCCTCACCAACCTCATCATCAACCTTCTTGGGAAAGGGTTGAGAAGGGCTCTTATGCTCATTATCATCAGTCGGTTCAAGGCGGCAAACAGGAATTGCTTCCTGCAAAGAATCTTCTCTTTCTCGAAGTGTCCTAGTTGTAAGCGTCTTGAGAAAATTCATCACTTGAACAGCATACATCAACGCCGTCAAAGGATCTGTCATCTGCAATCACACAAGTTACAAAGTGTCAGTACTCACTTGTATTCCCAGAGCTCAACCTTTTCACAAAGACCGGACAACAGAATTCATCAAGAGTATCTGACATATGCATGATATCCGATGGTTGTGCCACTCATCCATAGAAACCATACCAGAAGTAGGCATCTGCATGATACCATGAGAATATGCAGAGGTCCTAATCTCAACCGAAGCAATGACCTTAAAGGTAATGCCTTTCAGCTAAGAAAAAAATTTAAACCATCTTTCCACAAGATGGTCTTTGGTAAATGCACCTGTCCTAAATTCTCTGATAAATCTTCTGTTGGCTGCTTAGGATAATGACAAAGAATGACGATTTAGTGCAGGTAGCTATTGAGAATTTGCATTTCATAATTTTTAAACTAAAATAGATCACTACTAACTTGAGTCATGTTCGGAGCAAAAACCATAGCGATATTACGTGCATTCATTTTATTCAGATGTTCCAGTTGGGCCACATCAGCCATTAAGTTTATTGCCCAATCCAGCAAAGCAGCTTCTGTTGGGGGAAGAAACCGTGCAAGCTGCACACACTCCTCTTCTGATTGTGATTGCATCACTTGATCTTCTGAAAGAGAATCCAATACACCAGTTGGAAGTTCTCTAAACCAAACCTACAGAATCATGATTACATAAAATGCTAAAGTTCCGTGCATTTTTTAGAATACAAAATGGGAGTTGCAACAGTTTGAATGTAACCAATCCGTAGAATGGAGGTAAAGAAACAAACAACCAAATTATACCTTTATCAGACTTGCCAAGCAATGTACATCAATGCCCGCTGGAACCACTCCCATATTTAATTGATTCCTAGCGTAAACTTCCTGACTGTTTTGTGCACTAATTCTGAAAATTCCTTCTGCCTGTAAGAAATTGTTCGATTACTTTAGGGCTCTGGAGCTCTATCTGTCTCTCCAAAGCATGAAGTTACTACCACAATTGAAGGCTCCGTGGAGCTGGAGGAAATGACACTCACCTGTAAACCTCCCTGGGCATACAGCTGTCTCTGCATCATCAACAGTATTGTGGGCACTATATTGCCTCTCGAATCATACGAAAGTTGCATCGACTCAGTTGAAACTCCAAAAACAGTCGCACTGCAAAAACTTAATGTTTGATCAGTAAACATTAGCCTATGAAATCTCTAGAAATAAGGCATGGTAATAAAAAACTTCTCTAACTAGAGTTTTGTACGGTGAGAAAGAAGAAGAAAAAAAGAAATGACTGTACAAAAGCACTAAGAAAAATTTTCCTTCAAGAAATCAGCAAGTTGACTGAATTACCAAAAGCCAAAAGAATTAAGTTTTACAATCTGCCCCTCGCAGGCGATTATGTGAGGAGTTTTATCATAGTAACGAACCATGTTACGCAGGACAAGTAAGTGGTGCAAACCCAAGTTGAACATGACATAATGGTTTATCTTCGCTTTCAGAAGATTTAAAAAAGTTGATGTGGAAGTTCAATGATTTACATTCTTCTCAATGCCTTACCATCACACGACATGAAAGTTCTAACGTATGGAGTTAATAATATAGGATAATGCTCAAGCAAAGCAATTTTCAGCATAAAAGAGAAACCAAAGATTGGAAGATGCAACATTTCCAAAACCGAAAAGTTAAGACAAACTGACCTTGCACTGGGTGCTCTTCTGGGTACTTCAGGCTCAAGCTCCAAAGGCAAGCCAAGAAAGCCATCAAAACTATCAAAAGTGACGTGAGCAACGTGCCTAACATTAGTGGGCAAACCAATCTCCATTGAGCAGAGCTCTTTATTCCCCGTAGCAGCAATAATGCTACACCCAACAATGGACCTCCGAAAAGCAGCAGCCAAAAGTTCCACAACGGAGAGCTGGTCTCGTTCTCTCTCGCTCGCTTTCCTCTCTATACACCTATCAGATTGAGCTTGCTCTTCTTCTAACTGTTCTTGGTCTACGGGTCCAGTGGGGCTAAGCATATGCTGGTGGTGTTGTTGATGTGGGATATCATCATGAACACATGGTGTAGAAGAGGGAGAGCTTGAAGGAGAAGGAAAATGAGATGGTGATGAATGGAGTACTTCTGTCATTATTGTTTTAACTTTATTTCCAGACAGGAACGTTCGACTCTTTCACAAAAACTGTTAGCAAGAATTTTTTTTCCTCCTGTTTGGAGTTTACTCCGATGTTGCTCCGAAATGGTTTCCTTGAATTTTGTTCAAGAACATGAGAAGAAAATCTTTTGTGAGTAAGGAGAGTTGGATTGAAGAAAGGGTTTTGTGTGTAGGTCAGGAACCTGACTATGTTATATCACTCTGCTTTGATCCGATTTTCTTAGCCTTTCATATTCTCACCGGCGTTGGAATTTTGAGGGTTGAAGCAATCTGCAAAGAGAGAATGTGGATACAGAAACAGAATGTAGGTTGTCTAGTTTAGAGGACAAGAGCAGAGGAAAGGAGAAGTTGAGATGTGGACAGAAAGAGGAAAGTTAGGCCATCAGATAATCCCAGTCATATACTCATATCCGCATAAGCATTTCTTTTTTCTTGGTGCTTAACCTTTTACTGATAAATTATTTAAAGGTCAGAGTGAATCCAAGTAGATAAAAACATGCAGTGCTTTCATCTATTAAGTGTAATAGAGTTGTGGGTTGTAACTTGTACCATTATTCTGTGATATAAGTAGTTAAACTAATAGAAGAGTCTCATGTAGCGGCCACCATTAGCTTCATAAATGAAGCTATCAGCTTGGTCCCCCGTATCTAGGCTAATAGAAATTGATTTCAGTAGATTTGAGTAACAATACAAGAAAACAGTTGAGTTCTTTGTATAGATGGTTGATCTAACATGGAATTACAGGTAACAGTTGTCAGGTCATCTCTATCACCAAAACTCGTCTTACGCAACTCCAAGTGACAGGTGGCCGAGCAGAGAAAGGACCACTTGGAGCTGTTATATAGCCTGCCGTGTGACTTTTAATTAACGGAAGGAACTCTTTATTATACATAGGTCTATGTCAACAAGTAGGCAGGTTCCTGACCAAATTCCAATAGAAAAACGTTTATCTGAAATATAAAGAACACTTGCGGAACGGGTCGTTGTTCCATTTAATCTGTTCCGTAATTTAATTTGAGCACCCAGTTTTAATTAAGGTGTTTCAACCCTATTCCTTTTAATCTGATTGAATTTAATATAACGAACTGATTATCTTTACGACTCTTATCTCTGTTTTGTCAGCCTGCCAATCCGCTAAAAGGGTTTTCGTAGCAGACACAGGCGTTGAACTTGCATGTCAATAGGTGCTGACGAGAGCTTAGTCAGTTCTCTGTGGACTGGAACACTATGATTGATGTAATTGACCCACAAAGAAGTACGCGTCAGTCAAATTTATGTGTTGCTAAGTAGATAAAACTGGGACATGTCGTATCTGTTAAAAAAAAAGGCAGGGAGATCCGAGACAAGAAATAACAGGGATTAGGCAGAGGGAATAGGTATCTCGGAACACAAGATTTTGTTCCCAGGGTTTAGGATAAAGTTGGAAGGCTCCAAGTCATTATGAATATAGGTTTCATGAATAATGAAAGTTACTTGTCCGTTATGGGCATAAAAGAGTGACTATTCAAGAGAAAAAGTGACTATACTGGAAAAAGAAGCTTTAAAGCATAGTTATTGTACCGTTGCCAGTCTCATGAATACATGATACCGATACAGGTTACTCTTTCAAATTCAAACCCAATTTCCCGGCCACTTGCTCCTAAGCCGTGGATGGATAACAAAACAGGAAAACAAAAGAAACTAGCTTTTCTTGTCCGGCTAACCCCACCACAAATAGACGCCTAAAAGGAGTGTTTATTCTTTCATTTGACTTGTAAATGACATGAATTTGCCATGTATCCATAAGTTGACATGAATTTGCCATGAATCTGTCAGATTTAGAGTTCAGACTGCGGGGTTATGAGAGTGTTAGTAAACCTCAACCAATACTTAATACATAGGTTGACACGAAAAAGGGGTGTTGACGAGGGAACAAAATGAAATCTTGCCAGTTAGTGAGCAAAACCTGAGGAGCTTGCGAAGTAGGTAAGGGATATGGGAAATATCGGCAAAGATCTCGAGAGTATGTGAAATTCAATACGCGTGGACGCGCATTGGTAGAAATCTTTAACGACACGTGAGATTCGGATGCGAGGTCACGTGGAATTAGCGAACTAAGTCACGCGAGACCCAATGGTACGCGAAGGCATGCAAGCGAGGAAAGGCGCATAAGCACTTGACTTTGGCGAGGCAAGTCGAAGATATATAAAACATGTGAAGTTTTATACTGACTTGTACTTAATCATGGAGCGACGAAACTGTATCAGGAGAGAGCTTGATCATGGAAGATGAACTTGTCTATGAACATACATTGATGGACCTATGTGCGGATAGGATAGGTCTTAGCCTGCGTTTGGTTAGTTTCCTCAGGGGTGAGGACAGAAGACAAGGACGCAAAAGTTCTGTTCTTCGTCCTGTTTACTTGCTGTCCTCACTCATTTTTGTTCGGTCTTTAAAGGACAAGGACAGAAATTTTTGTTCCTTTCAAAACTGTGGTACAGAAATTCTTGTCCGACGAACAAAATCAAGAAAAGATGAAAATAGCCTCGTGTAACATCTGAAACCTAAAACAAACAATATTTTAATTAATTAATAGTTATATTGTAATTAATTAATTAATTACAATATTTTAATTAATGAATAATAATATTTTAATTAATTAATACTTTATTGAATGAATAGTTATTTTTAATTAGTTATATTTTAATTAATAATAATATTTTAATTAAATATAATGTAATTAATTAAGT
>JAOSBN010000005.1:41581736-41624872 GCA_027563595.1 Erythroxylum suave | reverse complement strand
CATATTATACTGTAGGGGTATTTTCGTCATTGATACTATTTTTTTGTTCTGTCCATTGCAACCAAACACATTTTGTCTTCCAAACGAAGACAATTTTTTCTGTTATGTCCTTCATAACCAAACAGCTTACTGTCTCCAATTTTTGTTCCGTTCCGTCTCTGTATCTTGAAGACAGCAACCAAACAGACAGTTAGTGAACACATTAACTGTGACGTGGTAACTGTGGATGATGTGACACATGATGACATGATGGATAAGATTACAGTAGATGAATATCAACCTTAAGAGATAAAGATTTTGTAAAAGGATCGTCAAAAGATAGAGAAGATCTTCGTGAATAAGGATAATTATTCCTAGATAGGGTAATATTTTTATCTTGTTAATGGGATGTAACTTAATCCTATTAAATAGAGTCCTAATTGGATAAAGATGTCATCTATTGGGGATAAGATTGTGATCTTAGTTAGTAGAATTCTACTAGGACTCTAAATTAGTCATCTAGAGGAGCTTATAAATAGTTCATTAGTAGAGATGTCAATTCCGGTCAAATCGGGTCACGGGCAGAGGTTAACGGGCCACGGGTGGGTTTGGCCCGGTCAAACCAGGCCACGGGCTAAGTTGGACGTACCACAGGTTGGCCCCTGGCCCGTGAAATTGGTGCGGTCCGGCCTACGGCCCGCCCGCCACCTTATTAACTTATAATAATTTTTTATATATTAACTTAATAATTAATAATTAACTTAAGTAAATTAAAATTTTGTAATTAATGTAATTTATAATTTTAACTATAACTATTAACTTATTAACTTTTCATATAAATTTCTAATTAATTGAATTAAATATCCTAATTAATCATACCATTACATACATCTCAATAATTTTATTATGTCATAATTAATTACTTATATATTGTTATAATTAATTATCAATTCTATCTTATAATAATTAATAAATAACTTAAGTAAATTAAAAATTTGTAATTAAAGTAATCCCTAATTTTAACTATAACTATTATATAAATTTCTAATTAATTAAATTAAATGTCCTAATTAATCATACAATCACATACATTTCAATAACTTTATTATATCATGATTAATTAATTATATGTTGCGATAATTTAAAGCTGTCACATAATATATATATTAAAAAAATGTGAAAATTTTATTAATTTTATAAAATATGAATATATGATATACTTATAACACTCTGTCGACGAAAAGTATTTAAAAGTAATACTTATATCTTATATCAAGGTTTTCATTAAGGATTTCAGGAATTATTCTTAATAAACTCTTAATTTGAATGACTTAGATAGATATGAATTTTCTGACATTAGAATTTAGATAGGAGAAAAAAATTATGAATGTAATTTATATATATTTAGATTAATTAGAATATAATGGTTTTAGAAACAAAGTAAAAGAAATATTTTTGACTTAATAAAATAAATAATTTATAAAAACAAATCAAAAGAATTTATAAAAGTTGTTCTAGTTTTAATAAAAGAATAGCTATTTTCAATGTAATATACTGTACTTATTTGTTTTTATAAATGAATTACTTATATATTATTTTGGAATTGAATAATTGATACATTAGGATTAATAAAGTAATTAATTCATTTTAAGATTAATATAAATACATATATGCATAATATATATATAATGTAAATATGAAAAATAAAATAAAAAGTTTAAATTGACTTGTTTATAGATAAAGAGAATAATTACGACAACATTATCATTCATTGCTATATATTTTTAATAAATATAAATTGGTTTGTACTTTACATCTTTTATTTTATATAAATATATTTGTATAATTTATGGGTAATTTCATATTACATTTTATTATAAATTATTATGTTATAATTTTAATTTATGAATTTTAAAAAATACAACTACAAATTTTTAAAATTGTCTTAAAAAAAATTTCTATGGCCTGGCCCTAACTTGACTCGTGACGCGTTGACATGGCTACTCCTTAGAGTTGAGAGTTATTCATTCAATCATTGAGTCATTCACTCAATGAGAGAAATCACTCAGAGGAGAGAGCTTTGAGAGTTGAGAGCTTTTGGAGATTCTCATTGTAAGGGCTTCAAGTAAAAAGTTCTTTGTAAGTACTTCAAGAAGAAGGCACTTGTGTCTTTTGTTCATATTTTGTTGAGACTTAATGAAAGAGTAGCTTTGGCTATATATATATATATATATATATATAGATATATATCTCTTGTTGCTTTGTTTACTCTGTGATACACTTGTGTTCTTTTGTATATAAGATAAACATTTAAAACAATTGTGTATGCGTGAAGTGTTCGAGGGCTAACGGGATTGTTCGGCAACATTCACATGAGAAGGTTGAATCTTGCTTAAGCAGGTCGAAGCAAGATTCCCGCCCGAAAGTGGGCCCAAATTGTAGTAAAAGTTCAAATCCAAAGTAGACCTTTATAACAGATAACAACACAGGAAAGTAAAAAGAAACTAGCTTTTCTTGTTGGGCTAACCATACCATAAATGGATGCCTAAAAGGAGTGTTTATTCTTTCATTTGACTTGTAAATGACATGATGTATCCATCAGTTGCCATGAATTTGCCATGTCTAAAAAAAGCAAAGACAACGTTCTCTAAAATTACTATTCACCGACTCACACCGAATCCTTCCTGATTCATAAATTACTCAGCACTCACCTTGACTCTCCATACACCCAGCAATCTAAATTCATTATCCAGTTATCAGCAACTATGCAAACTCATTCAACTAGCGCTTTGTTAGTCCCTGAAGGACAGCCTCCAGAGAAAAGTCGTACAACAAATCGGAAAGAAGACAATCTACCTCTCCCAACACTATCCTACTGCGCGGCGGTGTCTAAGGACCATCAAGGAGGGCCGAACAATGCAGCATTGTACTGGCCACCAGAAGAGCCCATTGACACAGAGGATGGCGACATTCGCATCACCACCGAAGGCAAGGTCGCAGGCATCACATTTTCTCTAAAATTTAAGGATTAATTGGACCATCAATGGACACAGGCAGTGGTGGTTAAACTACTTGGCAGGCGTGTTGGATTCCGGATTCTCAGCAACTGACTGCAAGTGTTATGGCAACCGCAAGACCAAATTAAAATAGTTGATTTAGAATTGGATTTTTACCTAATCAAGTTTAAGGTCGAAGCTGATTACCTGAAAGCGTTAACGCAGGGACCCTGGATTATCTTTGGCCACGCTCTCTCGTTCCAGCGCTAAACCTCCGCATTCCGACCAGCCCAGGGCAATACCCCACGCGCAGTTGTCTGGGTCCGCTCCCTAGATATTCCAATTGTGTGCTACCACCCCCGCGTTCTCGAGGCGATGGGCAACTTGATAGGAAAAACGATCAAACAGACGAAGCAACCTTGACCACCCAGAGAGGAAAGTTTGCAGATGTCGGTCTGAGCGTACCCCTTTGGCCCACCGTGGAACTCGATGGCGAGACGATCCGAATCGAGTACGAAGGCCTCTCCCAGATCTGCTACCATTGCGGGAAGGTTGGGCATGACATCGGGAAATGCTCACTGCTTCCTCAACCCCATCCCAGCAACCGAGTTGTCGCTGAGACCAGGAGTGTTCTGTCACAGGGAGCTGTGTGGGCACCGCTGAGTCACGGCGAGACGCGCGAAACACCTACCTCTAAGAATGGTGAAACATTGGAAACCGCCTTCGGCCCATGGATCAAAGTCCAACGGTTGATTAAACGTTATGTCCCCCAACGGTTACCTGCAAGCACGTCACACCCCTCAAGCATTGGCAGCAGGATGCAAGGCTCAAGGTTTGGAGCGCTGCGGGACGACACGGATGGCACAACGTAACCTCCTCTAGTTTTTGCCTCATCGCAGCCAAACACAACATCGTTTCAAACGATGTCAACGCAAACCTCTTCAGGCCCGCGATTGGGCTGGCTTCCCAGCCTCATGGACCACAACCCAAGTAGAAATCTACTGGGAAAGGTAAGCACATGGCCCATAAGGCCAAAGGGCCCCTTAGCCCAGCCTAGGCCACTTTCCACTTTTCCAGCCCAACCATTTATACCTAACTTCAACCTACCCCCTAGGCTTAGCATAAAGTAGTGACCCTCAGCTCTCACAAGTAAGTCTTATGTGCGCAGCCCGTGGAGGGACAGGACGTGACCGGGGAAGCCCACAAAACCCATGGACGGTATTGAGAGAACCGCAACGGATCCGTCACCACCCTTCCCCCATCCGAGCCCCCGGATCGAGAGAACCGTGATTCCCAGATGATTGATTCTTCGAATGAGCAAAGGCTGGCCAACATAATTGTGGCCCTACAAGAAGGCACGAGTATTGTAACTCCGGCACCACCCCCGACTGTGGGGTCCTGATCCCTGATCTTGTTATGTCGGTTCGTTTTTGGAATTGTCAAGGAGCCGGTGGTCCTCGGTTCCACACAATCCTAAGGAATTACATCTGTCAGTATAAACTAGGATTCATTGTTTTAGTGGAAACCCGCATTAGTGGTTGCCAAGCACAAGCAGTCATCAACCAATTGGACTTTGACTTTAAGTTTCGTGTCAATGCCGACGGTTTTACGGGCGGGACTTAGCTTCTTTGGAAAAACGAGTTTACAGTCTCGATTGTATTTGCTCATAAACAACTGATTCATGCTATAATCGATTATGAATCCCTTTCATTTGAATTATCGACCATTTATGTCAGTCGACAATACTCTTACCAAAAATTTCTGTGGCCCCTGTTAAGGGGGATACGACAGTCCGTTACTCGTCCCTAGCTTATAGATGGGGATTTTAACACGAAATTAACGGTTGGAGATAAAGAAAGGGGGGTCCTCGTACACGGTAGTCGCCTATAAGGCTTTTGGCGCATGGGTCCACGATAGCGGTCTGCATGATCTAGGTTATGTTGGGTCTAGATTTACATGGCAACAGGGGACCATTCAAGCTAGGCTCGACCGCGTCTTCAGATCATCGGATTGGTTGGAACTCTTCCCACATACAGTTAATCATCATCTTCCTTTTTTAAGATCCGATCATAGGCCAATGTTAGTTCAATTCCTTTGACCCGACCGGCAAGCCGTTGGACAAACTCCTTTCCGCTTTCAAGCTGCCTGGCTTACACATGTTGATTTCCCTAACCTGGTTGCGGACTACTGGCTCCCCCATGATGAGTCATTTGCTAATTCCTTATCCACTTTCTCTAGCCAACTCGAGATAGGGAACAAAACTGTCTTTGGGAATATCTTCCACCGTAAACACAGATTGCAGGCTCGCTTAGATGACATCCAACATGCTCTACAGCAATCGAATTCAGAGTCTTTATTAGCCTTGGAGTCCAAGCTTAGTGGGGAACTTTTACATGTGTTATGTGAGGAAGAGATATATTGGCATCAGAAAACCTAGTGTGACTGGATAGCGCAGGACGATCGCAATACTATATATTATCATAAGATCACTATGATCAAAAGAAAGAAGTTATTGGTGGAGCGCCTCTTCAACCAACATGATACGGAAATCACTGATGCAGTCGTGTTACGGTTCCTGGTCCGGAATTACTTCGCATAACTTTACACAACTGATACCAATCCCACACAGACTCTTGAACCTCTCGGCGCTTTCCCTCGCCTAACGGAGGAGTTGCTTACTGACCTAGCCCAACTTGTCCAAGCTTCCGAAATCTGGTCAACAATATTTGGGATGAACCTGAACAGAGTCTCAGGGTTTTGATGGATTCACAACGATATTCTTTCAGTATCAGTGGGATAAGGTGAGCACTGAGGTGGTTTCCTTCCTGCAGCAAATATTCAGGGAGGAAACTTGGGAGCAGGAACTAAACCATGTCATCCTCGTCCTCATTCCCAAAGTGGCGTCATCAAAATATATCACCCACTTTTGACTCATCAGTCTCTATTTCGTTTTGTACAAAACCATTTCGAAGGTTATTGTTAATCACCTCAAGCCGTACCTCAATCAATTGGTAGCAAATACTCAATGCAGGTTCATTCCGGGGAGGCAGATAGTACATAATATCATCATTGCACAGAAAATCATTCATTCGATGCGGAAGAAGAAGGGTGAGACTGGATATTTTGTGTTAAAAGTGGACTTGAAAAAAACTTATGACCGTCTACGCTGGCCTTGCATTAATGATATCCTACAGGAAATCGAGATTCCTTCTACGTTGCTTCGTATTATTATGAAGTGCATTACTACGGTATCCATGCAAGTTGCGTGGAATGGTCAACTACCCCTTTACTCCCTCCAGAGGTATCCGCCAAGGGGACCCGTTATCACCATACATATTCCTACTTTGCTTGGAACGCCCGGGCCATCTTATATCCCACGCGGTGGACCAAAATTAGTGGAAACTGATTAAATGGACCAGACACAGGTCGACCATTTCATATCTCTTTTTTTGCGGTTAATCTAGTCTTATTTGGTGAAGCTTCAGAGGCACAGGTGGCAAGGTTCTCGACAATCTTGGAAAATTTTTGCAACACGTTAGGACAGACGATGAATCATGCTAAAACCCGCATTTATTTCTCCCCGAATATGCTATCGGATCTAGCACATAGCCTTAGCCATGCTTTACAAATCCAGAGCACGACAAACATGGGCAAGTATCTAGGAGTCCCGTTAATCCACGAGCGCATCAAAAGGAATACCTATCAGTATATCATTGATAGGGTACAGCAAAGACTAGCGGGGTGGCGAGCCAAGGAATTATCTCTAGCCGGACGAGTAACCCTAACCCAGTCTGTGATATCCTCGATTCTTGCCTACACAATACAAATTGTGTGTTTACCCCGCCATCTCTGTGATGAGTTGGAAAAGATTATGTGATCTTTTATTTGGGGGACCCACAATGAGAGGAGGTCAATCCACCTAGTCACCTGGGATACGGTTTGTCATCCAAAAAAGTAGGGGGACTAGGTATCAAACGCATTCAAACCACCAACGATGCACCTCTCACTAAATTGGGATAGGAATTGCTCACCAAACCCACAACCTTATGGGTACAGGTTCTCCGAGCTAAATATCAGTTAAACGCTTATCACATCCCACACACTATGTCTACAACTTGAACGTCGACCCTTTGGCGAGGGATGGCAGCTATGCAACAGGATTAGATGGACATTAGGCAATGGGCAAAGAACGAAATTTTGGCTTGACCAATGGTTACCCGACTGGGGTCCACTAGTCAATGAGATTGTAAGCCCCCTTCCTGAAAGGATGATGTCCACGTACGTGGCCAAGTATGTGGCCGCGAATAGCGATTAGAAATGGGATTCGATCATTCCTTTCCTTCCCGCCCCGCTATGCAGGATTCTTATAGAGGTACGGCCTCCCTCAATAGCTGAGGACGTCGACGAGTTCATCTGGGGCCCCGATTAATACGAAGAGTTTACGATGGAGTCTAGTTATGATTTAATTACTGCGGCAGACTCAGCAACCCAAAATCCCATATGGCAGATCATCTAGAAGTGGCCAGGGCCACAGCGGATTCGCTCCTTTCTGTGGCTCTTAGCTAGCAACAAACTTCTGACAAATCAGTAGCGGATTCTTCGACATATAGCTTCCAATAGTAATTGCCCGCACTGCAGAAATGAAGAGACCACTTTGCATGCCCTTCGTGATTGTCGCAGGGTTCAGAATTTTTGGCAAAAATGGTCCCCTGTACTGCAAGCAGAGGCTTTCTGCCAGGGGAACATAGAGCAGTGGCTTCAGTCCAACCTAACAAGCCAAAACACTATACCGGGGGTTGACTGGGCAGTCATTTTTGGGGTCTCATGTTGGTATCTCTGGCAATGGCGCAACGAGTGTATCTTTAAGGAGGGCTTCGAGTAGCCCGAAATGGGACATCACATAGTCCTCGGATATGTGTCTTGGATCGGGCGGTGATGTAGGACAACTTAGAGGTTGGGAGTTTAGGGATATTTCTGTGGGTTAATAATAGGAATTGGAGGGTAGATTTCTAGGAATCACACCTAGACCTAAGTTTCACACCTAGGGTTCTTAGGAGTCATACCTAAGAAAAGATTGTTTCACACAATCAAAGTAGCATAAAAGCTTGAAATTTTATTAAGCAAATCTGTTCTGAAAATAAAGCATAACATAAGCTTTATATAGAGCTACTTGTTATCCTAATATGAAAAGGATTCTAATCTTAATTAAGAAAAATATAACTACTTAGGAAAAACATAACTAATCCTATTTAGATTAGGAAAATCAAACTAATCTAGAACTAGAACTACTAAAACAGAAATATAATTATTTCAAAAATTCCAGCAATTCTAGAATTTACTAAAATACCCCTGAATATGCTATTTTGCATTCTGCATCATTCTCCCTGCTTTCAAAGAACTCGACCCCGAGTTAATTGCATGAAAACCTGCGTGAAGGTTGGGATTAAGCTTTAGCAATTCCTCTTCTGTGATCCAAGTGTAACCCTTCCATTTGACAAGAAACTTATGGTAACCAGAAAACCTGCGTGAAGGTTGGGATTAAGCTTTAACAATTCCTCTTCTGTGATCCAAGTGTAACCCTTCCATTTGACAAGAAACTTATGGTAACCACCTTTCCTAGTAGAAACCAGTTAATGATCCACAATATCTTCAATCTCATCTTTGAGGTGAGGTGCTGGTGGCAGCCTGAAAATGGTAGAATCAGCAACATTACCATCATCATAATGACCATGATACAAAATAAGATCCTCTATATTAAAAGTACTACTTATGCCCATATCATTCGAAAGATCTAGAACATAGGCATTTGAATTAATCTTCTTCAAAATCTTGTGAGGTCTTGCGCTTCTAGGATGAAGCTTCTTAAAGACACCTTTAGGATATCTTTCAGGTCTAATCCACACCATAACCATGTCTCCTTCCTCAAATTCTGTAAATTTTCTCCTTAAATCAACTTGAAACTTGTATGCTTCATTGCTGGAAGCAATCTTACGACGAGCATCATCATGTATTTCCTGTATATGTTTTGCAAAAGATTCTGCCTCCATGCTAGGTCGTGCATCAATAGGTAAGGGAACCAAATCAACTGGTTTTCGAGGAAGTAAACCTGTCATAATCTCAAATGGACTTCGTCCTATACTCCTATTTAGTGAACTGTTATAAGCAAATTTAGCCATAGGAAGAACTTGATCCCAACTTGAAACATGATCACCAACACAACAACAAAGTAAATCACCTAAGCTTTGATTAACAGCCTTCGTTTGGCCATCCGTTCGTGGATGAAAAGAAGAAGAAAACTTCAGTTTTGTGTTTAAACTTTTCCATAAAGAACGCCAAAAGTAACTCATGAACTTCACATCATGATCGGAAACAATTGTCTTTGGCAAACCATGAAGCCTAATAACTTTATTTAAAACAAAAGTTTAGCAATATGGACAGCATCCGAAGTCTTAGAACAACGAATAAAGTGTGTCATCTTGGAAAAGCGATCAACCACCACAAGAATTGAATCGTGTCCTCGTAAAGTTTTAGGCAACACAAGAACAAAATCAATACTTAAATCTTGCCAAGGTTCATGAGGAGTAGGCAAAGGCATATATAAACCTGTATTTTGTCGTCTTCCTTTAGAAATCTGACAAGTTCGACATCTTGCAACAATTCGAGCGACATCCCTTTTCATAGCTAGCCAATAAAATCGATCCTCCACCATTACAATAGTCTTATCTCTTCCAAAATGTCCCGCTGCTCCTCCAGCATGTAATTCTCGAACCATCTCCTCACGAAGAGATGTGTTAGGTAGACACAGGCGAGTTCCTTTGAAGAGATACCCATCCTTGATAGAATAAGTAGGATGTTCATCCTATTTTCCAGCCATTATATCAGAGTATATAATGCTGAAATCGTTGCAAAAAAGGATAAGCTTGCTGAAGTTTTTCGAACCTGATAACTTGAGCATTCATACAAGTAAGGATTTGTGCCCTTCAACTCAATGCATCTGTTGCTTTATTCTCAATTCCAGCTTTATGTTTGAGAACAAATGAATACTCTTGTAAGAAAGAAACCCAATTTGCATGGTGAAAATTCAATTTTCGCTGGGAGTTGATATGTTTGAGTGCCTTATGATCAGAATACAACACAAACTCCTTAGAAATCAGATAATAACACCAATGCCGAAGTGTTTGAACCACATCATAAAATTCTCTGTCATAGTTTGAATACTTTTGCCTAGCTTCATTCAACTTTTCACTGAAATAGGCAATCGGATGACCTTCTTGAATAAGCACTCCACCAATTCCCAAATGATACCTTTGAAAAGTCTGGAAGATTATGTAGTGGAGAGCCTGGAATAAGATCAATAGCATGCTGGATATTGTGTAAAGGAGGTAATTGATTAGGTAACTCATTAGGTACAACATCAGAGAACCCCGACAGCAAGTTGGACACTTTGGGGCTTAACTTAGAGACTTGGGTAGTAGCGGAATGTTTTGTTTCTTGTGCGACAACTGCAAAAATCATTCTTGACTCGTTGTTGGTAGCTTGCAATGGCTTTTTTGACAAAATTTGTAGGTATTTTCTATCTTCAGTAAAGCCTTTCAAATTTTTAGGCTTCCCCATATATGTCTTAAAGTCATTTAAGCTCATTGGCTTCAAGATAATAATTTTGTTCCCAAGTGTCAAAGTGTAGGTATTCTCACGCCCATCATGTTTCACATGACGATCATAAAGCTAGGGGCGTCCAATAAAGATGTGAGTGATTTGCATAGGAACTATATCACATAGTATGGAATCCTTATAAGAATCACAAGTAAAAGAAACTAAGCATTGTTGAGTTACCGGTAGAGTTGTGTCATCTATCCAAGCCACTTTGTAAGGTTTAGCATATGGTTGGGTTGGAATTTTAAGACGTTTCACTGTAGAAGTTGAAACAACATTTGCTTCCTCCATCAATGATAAACTTCTTAGCTTGGTCTCCACAACAAACCAAGGTCTGAAATATAGCAAAACGTTGTCAATCCTCATCTTCCACCTTAGGGACTGTAAGAATTCGTCGCATGACGGACAAAACAGAAATATCTACTTCATCATCATCTACCAAGTCGTCACATGTATAAATCCCATAGTTTTTGGTGATTAGGATATTTCGGTGGGTTAATAATAGGAATTGAAGGGTAGATTTTTAGGAATCACACCTAGAAGAAAATAACATAAGTTTCACACATAGAGTTCTTAGGAGTCACACCTAAGAAAAGATTCTTAAAGTCAATACCGATGGTTCGTGTCTTCGGGTTCCTTCGCCAGCACTGGTGGGAGCTGCTTAGGGACTGTCATGGCCAATGACGTGGGGGATTTCTTCGCAAGATTGAGGCATGCTCACCATTGGACGCTGAATTACAAGGGATCCACGCGGAGCTTACAATGGCCTGAGAGCTTGGCTTTCAGAAGATTATATTGGAAGTAGATTCGATCGAAATAATCAATATACTTTCCTCGTTCGGACGGTTACTGACTGTGACTTTTGGATTGGTGCAAGATATCCACGCATTGCTGGCTCGTGCTTGGGAGGTGCAGTTTCAACATATATATCAAGAGGGGAATCAAATCGCGAATAGTCTGACAGTAGAAGCTCTACAAGTCCACCCAGAATTGCATGTTCTTACCAACTCTCCCTCCAACTCGTTGTACTTTTTACATTTAGATCAAAATAGCCCTTTGTATCGTCGAGGTTTAACCCCCTGGCTGAACTACAATTTTATCATGATTTTCTTTCATTTTTCTTCCCTATGTACACAAAAATAAAAAGAGAGTCCAGGCGAACCATCTCTTAACAGTCATGGGAACCTCTGTCTTCCACTTAAATCATGTTTGACAATTTCATTACAAGTATATTGAAGTGTTGCAGGCAGTCAATAGCAAATTAATGCCAAAATGATTATAGATTTGAAGCCAATTTTCTAAATGAGAAGGAAAGATAAGCCAGACGATATTTCAATCATTAATCGTCAACTTTATCCAAAATATCAAATCTGAACACACTTATACATGGTTTGATTTTCAATCTAACCCACCATTTATATGCTCACAATAATTGTCTGTTCTCAACATATTACCAAGAACAAATCCGAATGAAGGCAAGCATCCAAGTAACAAATTTGTCAGGAAAGCCCTTCCAAAAGCATGCATTTAAAAGCACTCTGTTTCCAGAATTACGCAGTCACCATCTCGCAAAGCATAAGCATTTCATTTTGTCAGCAAAAGTCTAAGCCTACTATTAATTCATCTAGTCACAAATAATATGTAAAATAGAGATCCTGATAAACTGCTTTCAAAACATCAGATCTGTATCAATACAGCCCATCACGTAATTATGACCTGTTCACAGGTTCCAGTGCTTCAACTGTAACAACACTATTTCCTCTGATAACCTGTCAAAAGAAAATAAAAAATGTTTTACAAGGAAGTATAATTTGATAACAGAATGATTGCATAATAGACGAGCAGAGAAACACAAATGTGACTCACCACCATGCCAATATCAGTTTTCTCATCACCATTCATCTCCACAGTGTTCTCAACCACCAAATTCATGAACTGGTCAAATCCTCTAAGTGTTCCAACCACCAACCTATTAGCATTAAGCTTGACTGCATGTGTCACAAAGATAACAGAAATCAGCGATCCAAATATTATCTAAACATGTCAAGACAAAGAACAAGGGATTAAAAACCCCTCAGGAGTTTGTATTGAATTGAACAGACCAATTAATTTAAGGCACTGACCATCTTAAGAAAACTCATATCTCCTTTTACCATGGATTGATGGCATCTTTTTTTTTTAAAGTTAAAAACCACATTATATTTTCAAATTTGAGTCCTTGTACAGTAGAAAGAAAAGGTTTGACCCTTAAATTAAATATCCAAAGCCATTCCAGTTGGAAACTATAAATAAGGCTCAGACTATAATACATATCAGCACGACCAGCACAAACTAGAAACACAACCTAACAGCTCACAGGAATCAAACTGCAGGATGAGACAAGGAACCAGAGAAAATCGAGTTTCCTTTTTGAGAATGCCTTAGCAATGTTGCAAGTGCAACATTATAATCCAAAATACCAAAAAAGTTACATAAACTACGTTAGTAAATTATCCACTGAAGTTAGCTTCCTCAAAATTTTCACACAAAGGATGTTATCCGAGCCGCATATTAGACAATAACCACAATAAAAGCTCGCATGTTTTGTCTGAAATAACAAAATGGAAGTCAAATACCTATCGATATGTAAATGAAGGCTGGGAAACCATCCAAAAGAGTCAAATTAAGACAAGGTTAAGAACCAGTAACAGGATAAAGAATTGTCCATCGTTTAAGGATCCACCGCTAAACAATGGACAATAAGGTGGCAACCCTTAGGGTATCCAAAATTGTGCTTTCAGTGTTACATTTCCATCGAAAATGTAACAAGGATGAAAGTGAATAGTTGGCAGTCAAAAGAATGATTACAAGGAGTGGATCTAAAAAAGGAGAAAAACCAAAAGGAAAAGGGCAATGTAATAGCTCTTGCTTCAACAGATACCAAATTTACTACTGAAACGCAACCAGGCTCTAACTAAGCTGCAAAATTACCGATATCATGCAAAATAACTACTACAAATTAGAAAGTAATACAGAATTCAACACATCTTCAAACAATAGACGAGACTATCAACCCAAGAAGTGTTTGTCTAAATTTGAATACTCCAAGCGAACAATAAAACACTAAATTAGGATTACCAAATCCTATCATGTCGAGTTAGTAGCTACATTTGGGTTCTTTACGATATTAAATATAGCACCAAATACGAGCTAAATCAGCGAAAAGCGATGAAATTTTAAGTGAAAATTTAACTTCAAAATATCAACAGAAAGATTTAAAGAAAGAAACGAATAAGAGCAGAGTTTTAACAGAGAGAGAGATTTACTTTGAAGCTTCTTGTCCATGTACCTGTAATCCAACAAAAGACAAACATCAGAATAAATACAAAAAATAAAAAGAGGATTATAGAGAAAGTCTAAAACTTACTTCTTGAGATCCGGAGGCTGTCCTGATCTGCTCATATTCTCTACAGCTAAGGCTTCGATTCACGACTATCGCACAAATGAATTGGAAGAGACGAGCCACCAGGGTTTGTGATTTTAGTCAAAACCCTCAAAGATCGTAACTCTTCTAAATGGCTATCGTTAAAAGGCCCAATTTCAAAGATAAGCCCAAAATATTCAATCGAAAATGTGCGATTATGTGAAATAAGGGGTGTTGCGAGAATCGAACTCGCGACCTCTCGCACCCGAAGCGAGAATCATACCACTAGACCAAACACCCTACTCAAAGGATTTTTGCTTTAGGTGGTTTAGAAAAATCGCTGCCTCTGGACCCATCATCAAATATTATTTAGTATTATTAATTCTTATTATTATCGTAAATAACAAATTTTTATTTAAATAAAATTAAAAATATTTAATAATATATACCAAATAATAATTATGAGGACTGTCAAAATCGGGTCCATTACTAATATGATCATTTAATTTTAATTTATCTCTCAATTTTTCTTTTATAATTAGTTTTGCATTCTTTTCATTAGTTTAGTTAACATTTATCTTTGACAGTTAAATTCATTTCACTAAAGTATATTTGATTATCAAATCTTTTTATATTAAAAGAAAAAAGTGTCAACTACAATACATTATTTCTCGTAACAAAAATAAACTATTCGTAATATCGAAATTAGATGAGCCACGAAAAGTACAATAACATAGTAAAATAAGGTAACCAATCTATATGTATTTGCTGATACTTTAAAATGAAACCAAGAATGTGAAAGCCTGATTCATACTTGGAACAACACATGAATATCTCATGTATGGACTGATGGTTTTGAATGACAGTAGCAATTCTTTCCTCACTAATTCTGGAGAAAGCAACTGACGTAAAGGAAATGCCAAGGCCTTGCACTTGCTATCCTCTGACTGTAATTAGTCTCTCAATCATACACCAGAATTTCTCTACTATCCTCTTGTTTATGATTTAATCCATCTACGTGTTCTTCTTCAAGAATATGTCTATCATATTCATAGACACAAAAGAAAAAGAAGCAACTGATTAACTGCTTCTCCAATACATAGCACCCACCACATTTATATGTGTATTTAAATACGTTGAAGGAATCATTTAACAAACTATTGGTTCCAAGTTGGTTGAGCTCGTACATCCTTAGTTCTGCGATAATGAGACAAAAGTTCAATATTTTCAGAGTGAGAGGAGATTTCAATTCTTAGATCATTAGATATTGGAAAGGAAGGCCATTTCAAGATGTGGTCAAAGGTCTAATGGTTGGTGTTCGTGTTCAATGTCTGGATAAAACTAACATAACTATAGGTGGTTGGTATTTGATTCTAACCATTAATCATTGCTTAGCGACTTAATGCCTTAAAAACATCAGTTTTTGTCCAAATCGTCATCAGTTCTGATGGTTGTTAGAAACTCATACCTTATATGGCTTGAGATGAGATTTTAAGGTGTGTGTATGAGAAGTCTTTTGTGTTGGTAGGTAAATGAAATGTTCGTACCTAATCACAATTTTTCAAAGTTCAATAAAACATCAATTTCAAACATTATTTACTTCTCATCGTATTTGGGTCCATGAATCCATCTTGTACATTAAATTGTTCATCCCACATAGATGTGTACATCTCCAAGACTATATTTTTGGACTTATTAAGTGGAGAGCAAGCAACAATACCACTTCAAGCGATACTATTCCAATCCACCGAAATACTCCATCAATCTGAGGACAAAGAGAAGCATCACATTGCATTAGGACGTACGGCCAATGTATTGTCTGACCAATATAATTAAACTGAAGCAACCAAGGTCTTCTAATTTGGAAAGAAGAAGAAAAATAGGTGCCAACCCATTAGCTATAGCTTAAGGTCAATGAGGACTACGTTACGATAATTCTCATTGTGGAATCAGAATCACAATAATTTACAAGTCAAAAACGTTTAAGAACAACGACCCTTTCCTCAGAGACATTCCCTATACAAATTCTACCCCACGAGAGCGCACTTGGCTTGTAGATTTTCTCTCCTTCAACCCTCCATCTCTTTTTTTCTCTCTCTCTCCGATCAAAGAACATTAGAGACTAAGAATGTTAGGCAGAAGGATGATGTATTTCAAGAAGCTAGCCAAGAAATTGAAGGCTAGAAGCAGAGTTGGGTACGAGAGGTCACGGGAAGAACGCCTGTTGAAGGGCTGCGAAGAACCCTCCAAAACTCCAACTGGGTTTTTCGTTATCTATGTTGGCGACGAGCAGGAGAGGTTTGCGGTGCCAACCAACTACTTGTCTCACCCACTCTTCAAGATGTTGTTGGAGAAGGCACATGATGATTTTGATCTCCACCAGAATATCAACAGGCTTGTTGTTCCATGCAGTGTCTCCACATTTCAAGAGGTCGTGAGTGTTGCTGAATGTTGCAAAGGCAGGTTTGACGTCAGGAATTTTATTGAGGAGCTCGTGTGGCTGGAGTAAACATCATTTATGAGATGTTTTCTTAAGCTCCGGGCTTGCTTTTTCACTTGCGATTCATTATATTACAGAAAATAGATTTAGATATACAATCTCAGCTTTACCACTTAGATGGGCTAATTTTCTCCCCATCGGTGGCAATGTTTTGAATACTTAGACCAAAAATCATTCACTAGTTGTACGAAATTCAATTATTTAATCTATTCAGAGTTTGTTTTGCAATTGTAGTGGAGAAGAACTTTGATCTGGGTTGAAGATTTTGATCAAAGCAGTGGCCCTGTACAGTTAAACTAAGCGACATTCTACACTATGATTTAATTACTGAAAAACTCGGTAAAATTCTATTTATTCCACATAATTATAATGTAACGATGAATAAATATTAAGAAACAGATAGACAAATAATTATGGCTTAGAAGGTACCGTCTCTGTAAGTTGGATGCAAATAGTAAAAGGCTTAGGCATGAATCGGCGGCACAAATCAACCATCTGTAAGTATGGCCTTCATCTCATCAATCAACTTCTGCATCTGCACCCTTGAAAACAAGGGCGAGGGATACACACAAGCAGTGTCCAACTGTCCACCGCATATGGTATCAAATATGGCAACAGACGGGCCTACACCATGGGTGGAGGCACAACCCACATAATCCTCAATTCCAAGCTTTCCATACATTGCATTTGGTTCATCAATCACAGATTCCTCAAACACTGATATTAAGGCAGTTCTTAAGGATGAAGATGGCGTGAGACCAGGATTATCAATTGCTTTGCACATGAGGAAGTTGAGGTCATCCATGTCTGTGAAATGCTTATTATTGCATTTTGCATTATCAAAGGCAGTGTAACATCTTTTTGCCAACTCCCATAGCTTTTCATCTCCACTTACGTCATGTGTGTTCAAGATAGCAGAGTGGTAAAATCCTGAACAGATGAAATAGCTCTTTGTACAGGATTTTTAGAGAAATTTAGCGACTATCAAATTACAAATTGGGTAGGATATTGAACTAACCAAGGTGATCTGGACTGAGAGCCGGTTCAAGAATGGAACGACAATCCACAAGGGTCACAACGCCGTACTTCTCCCGTTGGTGATGAGGGAGGCCTTTGGAGGAATACGCTGCCATTAAACCAGCTGCTGCCATAGCTCCACAGAGTTTGATCCCTCTTGACTTGCAACCCTACACAAATCTCATACTCCATTACCACAACATAAATGAACCGCCTGCTTATCAACACACACACAGCATGTTTTTATGGCCAGATCTTCCCTTCCAATAACTCTGATTCAACTTTGTTCTGCGCCCAATAAACGACATTATATTAGGCGCGGAACAAGGTTGAAATAGAATAATTGTAATTGAGGATTTGAACCCAGTTTTTATACGACACTCTCAGGCATAAGACGGAAACGAAAACTATAAAAAACGAGTAACTGAATTTCTAATTCCATGCTTAAAATTGGATTCGGTGCGTAAAGCTATCTGCTAAATTGCAAGTCCAAGACCAGAGGAACTATTTACCATGTTTCACTATAATGCCCTCTGGCATTTTTATCAGGACGATTAAACCCAAGCCCAGTCCATAGAAACGGGCTGTCATCATCGTTTCCCCAAAGATTAATAACTGACAAATAAACTGTGGAAAAGGATAACTAAAAAGGTAAAAAGCCTCGAACTTTTTGTAGTTTTGCTGATCCAGAGAGTCATACTCCTTTTCATTGATTTAGGTCCCAGTAATTAGTTTTTATATTTATAAATTATTATTTATACTAAAAACATAATAATTATTATTATGTAAATATATTCTTAATTATTATTAATGAAATTGTGATAACCTAATATATTAATAATTTTTAATATAAGTAATAATATATAAATATAATAAACTAATAAAGTTTTATAATAAAATTATTTATAAGAATGCAAACTATATATAGAAATTGAAAATTTGATAATCTTTACTAACATAACTTAATAAATAAAAATTAGACTTAATTTATTATGTATTTAAATTTTTAATAAATTAATTTACTTGTCTACTCTTAATTCTTACGTCATATTTGACAAGAAAATTTCTGAAATTAAGAAAACCGAAAGGGTGTGTCCAGATTAAAAGAGACTGAGGGTACTAAAGTTGGATAAGCAAGTCACGGAAGTGCAACTACCTTTGTTTTCTTCTCTACAAAATGTCCCTAGCTGATAGCGACTCGGAAATTATTGTGCCTTCAGTTTTAGAATTTTTATTAACATTATCATTAATTCTCTAAACTAACTAACTCCCATAATCATCCAGTAATTGAAGAGCATTATCAAATATTAATAACGAACTTACAGCGAGTAGCCTCTGGGTTTCGTCAAAGCTCATGCGGAGTCTCACCACCTGAGAAACCCTCGGCGAATAAGCATCCACGAAGTTTAGATTCGACAGTCTCAGCGAATTCAAGGAATATCCAAGCATGTCCATGCCACGCGCCCAAAAAGGCTTGTTAGCTTTGTCACGTGGAATTAAACTTTCTATTCCCAAACTAACCTCGTCTGCTTTCTCATTTTCCTTCTGCTCTCTCCCAATCAAAGACACAAGCTCCCTCAAAAGGCTCACCGCCGACGTGCGGTCGCAAGCCCCTGTGTGCAGCCGGAACGCCACTGCCCACATCGCCTCACTTATAGTATACAAACTAGCAAAGAAAACGTCAGTGTCGGTGTCCGATGATGACCAGACGTTCCGGTTCAGTTCATGCTCGAGTACAGCATGGTATGCACTAACTGAGTCGTTATCGTTGACGGAGAGGACGGCTTCAGTCGACGAAATATCAAAGTGCTGGATTTGGAGGCCGTTAGAGGCGGGAGTGACAAATGAGAAGGTGTTGGTAGTGGAGTCCAGACGGATCTTTGAACGAAGAATGGCGTGGGCTTTCTGGAGGCTGTGCAGGGAATCTTGGAGAAGTGGAATTTCCGGCGGTTTGGACAGGAGGAGGGCCAAGACGGTGGTGCCAGTGCCGCCGGGAACTGCCTTGCACCAGCTGTACTCTGTGCCGCCGACTTGTCGGGCGGGCGATTCATTGGTTTCGTCCGACATGTGGCGATGAGAAGGTGAGCAACGCAGAGTGTTAAGTGCAAGTCGGAAAAGTCACTTGAGTTATTACGTAGGAGAATGGGAATTGGGTAAAATGGCAAGCAACGTTGTCACTGTGACGTGTATGTGGGAGAAGAAGTTGTGCAGAAGAGGTATAGTCATCATCATATAATTGGGAATGGGATAGTGTTTGCAAGGACAATTTTGACAGCTATGGATGTCCTTCCCTTGTCCATTATTTTATTGAAGAAGTGAAAGAGCAATCTCATCTCAAAGCCTTCCCACAAAACATGATAATTGGCTTGAATGTATGATAAGGTGGGTCAGACAGAGATTAGAAACCAAATCTTTTTTCTTAATTATGAACTCCGACCCACGCGGTTACAAAGATTAAAATCAAATTTTTAGGATTGCCTTCCTGTCATTCTCCGGACTACTTGTCGGCTCTTGCGGCAACTTATCAGTTGTTTTTTTAGTTGATGACTTGATTGACCTAAATTAATAAAAGCTATTAAACGTAGTTATAAGCTTTTGAGTTGGTTGCCTAAACATCTAAATTTTTAAAAGCTCCTTTTTTTAAGTATTTGGGGTATTCAACTAATTAAAATTTTGCCTAATAATGACTATACCTTCACTTTACTCTATACTCTTTCGGTCTCATTTTTCATTTAAGGTTCTCTAGAATCTTCTTCCCTTTCCTTGGCTCTCACATCTCCACCGGATTGTCAATCGTCGATTTAAGGATCTATTTACAAATCTGTTTAGCTTGCATGAGAATCAAAACAATGCTCGTAAAAGAGTTCATAAGAAATTGAATCCTCAGAAGATAGCTAATCAACAAGGTAAGCACCAGAACCTAGATGATTTAAAGCAAGAATCGAACTAAAGTATGAGGATTTGAAGTAATAAAGAGTTAGAGTATTTGAAGTAACAGAGAGTTAGACAAACATCCTCAAATCTAGGCATGGAACGGAGATTTTGGTCCAAGGATGTCATGCCATTCACAACTTTACTTTCAATAGAGTGCATCAAAGTTGGCATAAAAGTATCATTCAAAGCAGCTACCAAGTCACTCTTGTTGTTCTTCCTCTCTTCATCTTCTCTATCAGGTCACTCTTTGTTTTTGTCACTATGCTTGTTTCCATTACTTTCTGGTGTCACAATATTATTAGAAAAGACTAACTTTTCTTTTACCATGTTCTTAACGGGGGGTGTGTGGGTCCTCCATTCAACTTCTCTTTCATCTTTAAAGTCTTTCTCCTTGGCCTTATTTGGTTCGTATAGATGGTTGTTGCTGTGAATTTTATGAATTTAAAAGCAGACAATCTAAAAAGATATGATTTTAGAGAGAGTAGGTTTCATTCAAAATCTTGACCTATAAAAGGTTAGAAGTCAGTTCCCTAAGTCTCAATTCTGCTATGGGTAATCTCATCCCGACTTTCACCTTCATACTGGCAGTCATTTTTAGGTCTTCTCTTTCTTCTAATCTCACTCCAATCACATATGATGATGGGTTAAAGCCTTTTTTTGTGGATACTTAATCATTAGTATGTATAATTTGTTAGTTGCTTGTTTTTGTAAGATTGTCAAGTAGTTCAAATGATTTCGTCCTAATAAGTGTAAAGGTTCTCATAATCCATTTAAAATTATGGGTCTAATTCCTGTTTGTGGTATCTAATCTTAAACGATTTAGTTGTTTGAATTTAACTACAATGAAAGTTATTTAACGTAAAGCTACTTTTTCTATTCCATGCTTGAGATTTAGTTATCTTAATGTTATTTACTGATAAGATCACAAATTGTTAGTCACCAAACAATGATATGTAATTTCTATGTTCATAAGAGATTGAATCATTTTTTTCTTTGCTTATAGTTGCCAATTTTGCATACCGACTCGAGAAATTGTGTATGTTTTCTCTTTGTAATACTTGCTCTATTAGTCTAAAGGGAAACATATGTACAATCCTTAATTTTCTTTGCTACTGTTTCTTTGCATTTTCAGTTGAAGGTACGATTTTGCTGTTTTAGTACACGAAGACTACTTTTCTACTGCATAACACCTTGATATGGAATAAACAATTTTGCAAGTCAGGTTTGGGTAAAGTGCAAGTAGAAACGCCTATCCACTTACCTTAATCTAATAGGTAATTTATCTTGAAATCTTTCCCTATAAGAGTTTCTAACGCTTCACCAGGATATAATTTTACTTTGTTGAAAGAAGCTTTTGTCAAGATAATTTCTTAACTCGATGTTCCTTTAGTAGACTATAATTCTAATTGTAACTAGTTGTTGATTTAACAAAACATCAGTGCCTGCAATTCCTCCTTTGGGACCAATCTTAAACTAAATTTGAGATTTAATGAAGTCTAATAGTAGTTGAGATAAATATAGATTTGCTGCAGTCTTGACTGTGTCAAACGAAGTATATTGTAGGTGTTATTATCTGTTGTAGAAAGTTGCATTAATTTTATGAGGTTGTAGCTACTTTTTGTATTTATTGCATTTAACTTCATTTATTACTCACAACTGCCCCACCGTCTCTTTTTGCATCTTTAAAATGAAAAGGCTTAACACAATCTTACCTTACAATATACTTGTACCCAAACCTCCCTATATTTAACTGATACGTAGAGTGAAGAATGTTATAACAATTCACCGATCGGATTTTGACCAATGACATCTGCTTTAGTAAGTTTGGTCTCTCTCTCTTATTCCCTGGACACTTGTTAGTCACCATTGTTAGTTATTCTCCTTTATCATCATTAGTTGTTCCCTGCCATTAGTTTTCATTAGGTTGCATGGCTTATGTTATTTGGTAAGTTATAGAAATAGAATGAATGAAGGTGAATGGATTATGCCAGAGAATTGCGATTATGATAGTGGCTACAAGAGATCAAAAGAAGAAATAAAATGCAAAGAAGAAAAAAGTGTTTATGTGTCAAGTTTTAATAGTTTTATAATATTTGTAATCATAACCATTGTGTTTTAATAGTTTTGATATTCCTATTTTTATAGAGATCAGTCTTTTAAATATTCATACTATCAAACAAAATGTGTGAATATTTTGTTTTATTTGACTAACACTCATCTTTCTGAAATGTTATATCAAACTTATCTATAAATTTCTTATTCACAGGAAGGAGGTGCTTGATTAAAGGGTATGAGAATAAATTAACGGAAAAGGAATAAATGGTAATGAATGGTTATTTATTATGATTGATTGAATAGTTTTCATACCCTAGTTTTAGGTAATAGTCCATACCTCCTACGTGTGGAAGAAATGGTTTTGATTCCCGCAAGCACTAATATTTTTAATTTTTTAATTAAAATATAACTAAAATGTAATTAATTAACTGCAAATTCTAATTTTTTTAATCAAATATGATTCAAATATAATTGAAATGTAATTATTTAAAATATATAACGTATAATATAATTAAATATAATTAATTAATTAAACTATAATTAATTAAAAATTAATTTATTAAAATATAATTTATTAATTAATTAAAATAAAAAAATTATTTCTCAATATTTTTAATAAACCAACCACTACAAATGATAATGTTAATCATTCATTCCTCTTAATCAATCATCATAATTATAATGATTATATCAATTCTCATTCCTCACTATATTTATTCTTATTAATCAATCATCATAATTATAATGATTATATCAATTCTCATTCCTCACTATATTTATTCTTATTCCTATTACTATTCCTTTATATGAACCAACCGTCTCCTAAATATGCAATCCTAAAAGGCCACATTTGCACAAATATTTTTTTTAATTTAATGCACACTCATGCTTTTGAAATATCGTCTCAAACTTGTCAAATTTGGTAAATAAAAAAGTACCATTATTTTTTATAATGACCTTGTTAATTTAGAACTCTCCTATCATTCCACTGAAGCCTAACTTGAAACCATTTTGTTTTATTCCTAGCTCTCTCTTTTCTCTCTTTTCTATTTTCATGTTTAAGATAATTTCTCTAGATTTTTTATTCTTGTTTGAATCTTGTTAAAATGATTTCGTAATCATGCATTAAAACTTGATTATTTAATATTTACATTTTTCTAATATTATTTAATTATTTATCAGTTCTTTTGTTACCAAAATGAAGTAGTATTTTCTTAAACTATTATAAATAAACAAACAACAATTTAATAGAAAAATATTTTATAATACAATATTTTAAATAAATATATTACAATAAAATTGTATATAATTTTTGAATAATATTTACAAGTTAATTATATTACTTATTTTAAATTAAGAGATCAAATACTTTTAAATTAAGTAATTAATGAAAATATATTCATGATAAAAATTATTTATATATTTATTTTGTTGGAATAGTTTAATTTCAACCAATTTGACTAATTAACTAGTGAAACCAATTGCAAATTGATTAATAAGTATATAATCTTCTCTCAGCTTGTATGATTAGATGGCATTATTCCCAAAAAGAAACAAAGGAGAAAGTCAAGGTGGAATGATATAGGTAGGGTTCGTTGACCAAAAGAAACACTTCTTATCTTTTGTGATATTTTTAACCAATATATTCGAAAAAATAAGGGAAAACATGGTGGAGTTATTTATCAAAAGATACCATCGAAGAAGGTGGAGGAAGAGTTTCACAAAGCGATCAACTTACAATGAGATAAAACTAAGCTTAAAAATAAGTTTGATTGGATGAGAACTAGATGAAGTCTTTGGAAACAGTTGAAAGGGAAAGAAACGAGATGACTACGACAAAGGAACAATTGCTGCTAGTAAAGAGTGGTGGACTTTGAAGATTAAGGTTAGCCCATTTTAAGTCATTTTCCTTTACTTTAATGCTAAATAGTTAGTTAACTATAAGTTATTTAATTTTTTGTAGGTGAACATCAATTTTAAAACATTTAAAGAGGAAGGGCTTAAACTTGAGCTTGAATGTAAATTAAATCAACTTTTTGGATGCTTGGACCAAGAAGAGATTACATTTTGTCTTGTCGTTGACACTTCATAAGGACAACGAGAAGTTGAGAAAGTATATATCCCTTTTCCACTTGATAGTCATTATGTTCATCATCAATTGTCAGGCTATCATAATCATGAAAATATAGATGAGACTAGTGGTCTAAACAATTATCACGTGCCTAGTGATTGGGAAGAGGTGTGGAGAGAATCTACCTCGACCCCTACATCTACTCCTGTTGCTACCCCTCTCACATAATGAAGAGAGTGAAAGAAGAAGATGCAAAAGGGTTTTGGAGAGTGATTATTCACAAAGTAACAAGAGTATAAGAACTGATTCCATTAAAAGTGAAAGAAGATCTGCAGCAATATATGATAGGCTTGACGATATGACGCAATTAATTTAAGAGAGACATAGTGCAACAATAGAGATGAATACTTCCATTACAAAAATTTTGAACATGATGAATCACAGAGTAATGGTGTTGGTGCGTCACATCATGGTGATATAACCTGTGGCTCGACCGTTACTTCAAAAACAACATTGTTTTTGAAGTTTTTTCTTAAAAAAAAATATGGTGAGTCGGGTTGGTTCGATCAACTTGTGGTCGCCTATTGACATCTTTAGGAAAGGTCAAGAGTAGTAAGCTCAGAAAATGAACTCGTAATCATAGTTATAAATTTATTTTAAATTTTAATTTAATTATATTTCTATATTTGTATATTTAATTTTTAATTTAAAATAAAATTATTTTTAGATTTCATAATTATTTAATAAATATAAATTTTCATAACTAATTATTTATCAAATAAATGTACGTTATAAACTAAATATTCAATTCAACTTAATCATGTCAATTTTAAAAAATAAAATATATTTTAATAAATATTAATCTACAAATAAAAATTTTCCAAACTTCTTACTTATTTGATTATTTATGTCTATTAATAAATACTATAAAAGAAATTAAAATTAAAATAACTATTAAGTTTATTCACTAAAATTAGTATCTCTCCACTTTTATGAAGTATTTTATTATTATCAATAACAAAAGTATAAGTATATTGATATTAATAATTAAATAACATTTTTATTTTTAGTTTTAAAAATAGAAACTTACATTGAAAAAAAAAAGAAAGTGGAGGAAATAAGGTTATGACACTTTGATGTAGGGATGGCAAAAGAGCCTAAGTCCGACTTGACATAACCCGAAGACAACGGGTCAAGCCTGTGTTGACCAGGCTTCAGGCCTTGTTTTCTTGACCCTGTTGAGTCTCAAATTGGGCTTAGGCTCGAGCCGCCCAGGTTCTGTAATGCAAAATGAAGTTGTTTTGCTTTTTAAAAAATAATTGGCTTCGCACATTGTCATCTATACTTTGATTAAATGCTATAAGAAACCTTTATCATTCGGCTACTTATTAAAGTATCTCTAGAAGCTCCTTGTCGAATGATTTTCACAAATCTCTTATAACGGTTTAGTCCTTAAGTCTTCTTTAACATGTATCACATAATAGTTTCATATTTGTAAATAGTAATGTTTTAAAAATTAGATCAATATTAAAAAAAATTTCTTATTACTAAATTCTATAATATTTTCTTATAATCATAAATAATTTTCAAAGTTATAAAAAAAATCACAATCTAATATTCCTTATTCCTTAATCAAGATGAAACTTAAGATGATTATGCATAAAAATTATTTAAATATCTGTAAGATAAGATTATAAATATAATTCATACAATTGATATTTTTTAAAATGAGATTTAAACAATGAATGCATATAAAGACCTATAAATATGTACATAATTTGGTTGAAAGTACCTAACTTATATATAATTAGCTAAATTATCTATAATAAAGTGGTGAACATTTTTTTTGTCCAACTCATTTGATAATTTCGTATAATAATTTAAATAAATTAAGAGCACCTTTTATTATATTAGAAGCATTTATAAAATTGATAAAAGTTATTCTAATATTACAATAAACTAAGAAATTAATCAAAATAAATTATCTTGAGTTAGTCTACCCATCTACTATACAGTATATCATGTTATTCTAAATTGGACTTAAATGTATCCACAATCAATTTTTATTTCTCTTCATAAATCTTGAAGCAAAGACACATGAATATCATAATAAAAAAGTCTTGAACCTATTGTTATTATAGTATCTATTACTTTATCTAAGAAAAAGTTAATTTAAAGTATTTGAAGAAATAAATACATGAAAGAGTCATCTAGCCTAGACTCTGTTACATTTATCCTTAAATCACTTTTTAAATTTGGTTGAGCTGTGGGGGAGTGGTTATTGGAGGGAAATTAAAATTTATGTTAGTAATAGCTTTTCTTTTTACTTTTATCTAAT
The DNA here is from genome assembly GCA_027563595.1 of Erythroxylum suave. Lineage (NCBI taxonomy): Eukaryota > Viridiplantae > Streptophyta > Magnoliopsida > Malpighiales > Erythroxylaceae > Erythroxylum > Erythroxylum suave. The sequence continues at coordinate 41,597,926 of JAOSBN010000005.1, read as the reverse complement.
ACGTGTTGTATGTCATCATTTCCCAAAAATATTTTACGACCCCCTTTATTTTTTTCTTTTTGACTTATTTTTGCAAATACTTTTTAATTCTATCGTTTACATCAACTTGTACTTTTTTATAAGAAGTAATATTAACCTTAATATTAATAAGATGTTCTTTGCTATGAATTCCTCTCCCTTTAAACTTTCTGTTGAGCATATATTTATATTAATTATTTCTATCAAATATTTAAGAAGAAGAAAAATAATTTCTAGTTGGATAATTTCATACTGAATTAACCTTACCATAAGTAAAAGATATTAAGTTCAACAAAACTTTTTTATGATGATTCTATATTTTTCATTGTAATTTTAACCTAAATTTTATGAGAAAAATAGTTTATGATCTTATTATCATAATATTTGAATATTTAATCATTAAATAAAAAATCAAGAACTCATGCTATTTTGTTTTTCATTTTAAATTCAACAGTTAAAAATATTATTGGAATTTATGCATATGATACATAGTCATCTATGTATATGTATAACAAAGTAGAAATATATCATAAGAGTTTAAACACTAACAATTATTGAGTTTTAATAAAATAAAAAATTAAAATTAATTAATGATTACATTATCACTATAAGGCTCACAATTTTAATTATTGTACTCGAAGAAGACAACAAACATTATCTAGTAGTTAGTAGTTTTGAAGAAGAAAACCTGAGATTAGTTTGATATATTTTGAATGGTCGGTATTGGTGAATACAATATATATATAATTTGAATGGTCAGTATTGGTGAATACAATATATATAAATCAGGACGATTCCAACCAAAAAGTTAGGTGGACACTTTTCAAATGATAATTCTACAGAACAAAAAGTCATACAAAAAATATTATGCATAAACAAAATGTACTACTCAATGAATCTTATGAATATAATATTTGAAGTACTGCATATACGAAACAATTATATTTCATGCATTTTGATATGAGGCCTAATTCAAGATAAGAATTAATTCATCATTATGTATCTTCCTTCATTGGAGAAAAAAATAATTTACATGCTTTTCGCAAGTATAAGTGGGAGATATCTTTCCTCTTTCTTAATTAAAGGTAACTAAAATCTACTCAAAAGATGAGGTCAATGATTAAAGGTAAAAAGTGGACAATAATGATGCAAAGAAAATTTGCATGTTTCTATTGAAGGGTATTTCTTTTATTGTTATCATGGCTTAATCATCGAAACCAAATAGCCAAAAAATAATAAAGGTTACAACTTTCTATCAATAAACTGAATTTCAAAGTAAGACAAAAAAACCATAAAAAAATAATAGAGAAAATTACATAACCAACTAAATATTTGTAATATAAGCTAACATAGGATCATGTTTTGTTCCTTTAACCGAAACATGACAAAGACTTTGAGTTCTTTGGAGACCTAACTTGAAATAAAAGGCTAATCCTTAATTATGTCATTCTAAAGTATTATTTGGGTGTCTCATATTTGTAATTTTATTTTCACTAAAAAATGACCATACTAAAGAGGATTTAGACAACAAGCCTCAAAATATTAAAGATAATGACTCATCTAGTCTTCAATTCAATCATATTAATCTCTTAACTACTTAAAAAGAAAATAAAGAAAGGAATGTTTGTTATTTGGCTTGTGATAAACACATTGGCTAAGATATCTATCAATTGAAGATATATTATAAGTATTAGATATATGTTTATATTTGTAGAGTGCCAAAATTGCACTTTTAGGAGTAAACAATTACAGATACTTATTCAATAAGTTCATGGAAAATAAATTAATGATTGATAAAAGAAATATATAGCAAAGCATAAATATTAGGACTTTTGCATCAGAAATAAAGCCATCTCATTAATTTATAATACTGTAACATAAGACAAATGAAAATACTGACAAATTGATGAAAAATATATTAAAAAAAGTTAAAGATTAGGAATATAAGCTTTAAAGATGCTAAATCTAATAATATACCATTGTCAATTTTAAACATAAAGAAACAAAATATCGATATTATCTAAACTAGTGCATGAAATCTAGCTTATATTTAATAGAGATAATTAAAGAATGTTGAGTTATCATTAGAAGTTCAAGGCATGATAAGACTATCTAAATTACCATAAGTAACCTAAAAGGCGAAATTCTCCACAATGTCAAGATATCACTGTAGAAAGTACTAAGACAGGTCATGCAAAATTAAATAAAATATTTTTTTTGTCTCACTTATCATGTTTGGTGATGATAAAACTTTTGATTTGGAATCAAACTCAAAAAGTTCAGCAAACAAAATGTCTGTGAACCACCTAAAAGCCAATATAAATGATAATTTGAATCATTCTTGCTTAATCAAAACTTTTAGCTTATTGTGCTTTGCTAAACAAAACAAAAGAAGTTCTACATGTTTTGATACCAAAACTTGATCTTTTAGAAAAAAAAAAGGAACTAAAAGTAAAACATTGTAGTTACAAAACTAACTTCACTAAGCAATCAATTTCACCAAGTTCATTCACATAATATTTTTTAGCAAAATTTTTTCAATAACTTAAAAACCAAAATCCATAAAAAGAATTCTTTTCTCCACTAGTTTCCCAAGAGACAAACAAAGTGAATCAAAAGTCATATAAACTCCAACCAATGTATGTTAACATTTTCATTTTAATTCATAAACAAGGAATTGTAAAACCAAGAGAAACTAATATAAGTATCTAAAAATAACTTTGAAGATAAAAGCATCTCAAAATAACTCGTAAGTTAAAAGCATCTTAAAATAACTATAAATGTAATAACACAAATAAGAAAAGCTTACCTCGTGTATAAAGTATTGCAACAATAAAAAAATTAAGAATTTATGTTGTTCACTGAGAACTATTACTAATAAATCATTATCCAACATAAGTGTATAATGCTTTTGCATGAGAGCTCAGAATGACAAAACAATTAAAAGAATGTGAGAAATTGTTACCTTACTAAGTTTTTTTTTTTAGTTTGAGATTGCCAAAATTGATATAGGGATCTGTTGTCATAATAATATATGTAGTATAACACCAAATTGATTAAAATATAATTGAAAATATTTTGGAAAAAATTGAGATAAGAGATGAATAGTAAATATTGAAAAGAATTGAAGAGGTTGCGAAATTTTAACCAAAAAAGATTTAAAAAATGTATGCTTACAAAATAACAAATATCAATTTTGAAATCGACTAGTTTATTAGTTAATATAATAACATATAAATTTAAATATTATTAATACAAACCAAATTGAAATGTAGGCAGATTCCTAATTTTGTTAATTGAACTAGTTCGCTTGATCTAATTTTAAAACTTTAGTAAATAGGAATTTGAGACCTAGAAATGTTTAGGACTTGGTTGGGACCTAATCACCACTCATCCTATATAAATAAGAAAAATATCTTTTAAGAAATAAGTGAACAATAAACCATTGATCACTTCTCCTTAACAATATATTATTGATCACTTCTCCTTAAAAATGAATTGGGAGTTGACTTTAACATTTGAAGCTATCTTTTAAGAACATAAAGATCATCATAAAAATACCACAATTATATAGTCTAATCATAGATAGAAGTTTTACCGAGGGACATTATAGGTCTGCATGTATATTAATTAACATTGTTTATAAGAAATTCAAAAGAAAGCTAAGAATTAAGATAAAGATTCTAAAAAAAACCCTATGTTTATTATAAGAATAATAGTTTTGCCACCAACTAATAAGCATGACACTTATAGGGAAAATACCGCATAAGCGATGTTCCTAAGCTTATAGGAACAAAAAAGGGGTTAATTAATATGTTCCTAAGCTTATAGTAATAAAAGAAGGGGTTAATTAACATGCTTTAAGGTTAATAAAGACTTCTCAAACTCATTAATAGGTTAATAATGTCGACGAGCCTAAAAGAACAGAGCCATATAAAGGATATTCCTATAATTGGATCATTAAAGGAAGTATGCAAAGACATTCCATCCTTCTAAAGTATTAAGGGAGAAGGCTCGTTTGATAATATATAATCCTTTTATGACTAAAAATACAAGCAACTTGCCTCGTCAAAGTTCAAGATATACATTTTGGAAGATTATAGCAACACTAGAGATCCCAATAACCAAGTTTCATAATATCATGAGATGATAAGATTTGAATTAGGCTTTAGAGGAACTAAAAGGTAAATCGTGTTCATCGACTTTGGATGGGGTAGTTAAAGATTGCTATTTGACCATAACAAGAGGATCAATGCCAAGTTTTTGGCAGATTAAGTCAAAATTCTAAGCTTACTTTGTTATAAAGAAAAGGAGACCCAAAGACTCCACCACTCTTTTTAATATGGTGTAAGGAAAAGCAGAAATCCTCATACATTACATATATAGATTTAGTACCAAAGCCACTCAAGTACTAAATTTGTACACCAAAATTGTGAAAATTAAATTTAAGAAAGGTTTATGTTGTCATAAAACAATGTGAAAGTCTCTCTTGACACTTAAAAGGGGGGGTGTGGAAACAAGTACAAAGGTTCATCATTATGGAAGAAGTTGGATGCTCCTTAAAGCCAATATAATAATTGTCTTTTGAGGATGGGGGTAAGAGAGGAAGAGAGAGCACATTGCAACAACCTATTATGAGAAAGATGTAGGAAATAACGAGTACAAAGAAGTAAAAATGTATAAAGATCCACAAACGCACCTTATCATAGCTGAATGCACCTCTAAATCATATTCTTGATTAAGATAAGATTAAAAATATCATAAATCCTCTAAAGCTGACAGTGAGCAATAATAAGTCTAGGAGGTTTGACAAATTTTTTTACTAAGATTATAAAAATGAGACCTATAAGTTTAGAATTTATGAAAAGCTTATTGAGACAATTGAGTACAAGGAAAGAGGGATACGTGATAACAAAAGGTCTCACTTTACTAAAGCGTAAAGGTAGGTATACAACAATCTAACCAAGGGTAGGAGTGATTAACACCAACGTACCTAGATAAAGAAGTTTGACAAATATTTGAGGCCTCCATTGTCATTATGAATGAAATGAGCAATAAAAGAAGTATATAGAACAAATTTTATTCAAGTATCAAGATCCTGAGTTATCGAATCCAAATGATGATATATATATATATATATATATATATATATATATATATATATATATAATGACCCTTACGATAAAGTTAAGAGTACAATAAGACATGTTACAAGATCTTTAGGACTTCGTGTTTTTCGTAAATCTCCAACTTATGATGTCATTCTAAGAAGACTATCTTTATATTCCCTCAAGCTATTTCTTCACCCTACTAATTACTAATTAAGTTAATATGCAATCGGTAGCTAAGATACTTGAAGAATTAAAGGCAACCAAATAATGTTATCTTACTTCATTGAAAGTTGATATGAATATTAGTGTGCATGATATTAATACATAGGATTCAAGGAAGACATAAAGAATGAAGTCCATAATAGAGTTGGAAGAGTTAGATATAAGATATTTGATGGTTACGAAGACTATAAAAATATGGGCAAATGTTGGTGAGGCACATATAAAAGATTAACTAAGGGAGTAAAAGTACAATTTCATCTGGTGATGTGAGGACATTTAGGGAATTGATCTGGAGATTGTGGCTCATAAACTAAATGTTAGCCTATGGTTTCAAATTTACTAAGCAAAAAAAAAATCTTTAAAGGAAAGGAATTCTTATTATCCATTAAGATTTGCTTATGGGATATTACAAAGATATCCACCTTCTTCTATTTTTTAAATAAAGGTTCAACTAAATTAAATGTGCTTAATTCCTCAAGAACTCTTATTTGTTAAAGATAGAAATATAAAGTTGTTTTCTGGTTTTAGGTTCCTTTTAGTGGCTTATTTCAACTCATTATAGGTCTAATGTTTAAACTATACAAGGTTGAGAGTTCACTTGAAGGTATGATTTAATATGTAAGCCTAAATAGTTCTGAGGATGACTTAACATTTTTCAACTAACAAGCTAATTGGAAGGGGTAGATAAGCTACCAATAATAAAGTTGAAGTTGACTTTGATGAAAGACTAGCTTCCTTTAAGATTTGGTAACAAAAATCACTAAAAAGAAACCCCATACCAAATTTGAAAATGTTACAATTTATAAAGCTTTCATTAGGTCTAGGGAGCAAGCCCTCTTAGAAGGGAGATGATGCATAACTTCATAAAAGAGCAGATGGAAAAATTTGTTTTCATCCTTTAAAAATCCTCGACTTTGACATTTTATATATGCCTTTTTATTTCAAATCTTGTTTCCATTTTAATGAGGAATTATAACCCTACATTGCCTCTCCTCTACCCTTTCCATCGACTCACTACAACTAAAAGTCCTAACCTTTAGAACTCTTATCGAAAAATGCTTGAGTTAGAACTTTTTGCTCGAGAGTGGGACATCTAACATAAAGAGATTATGAGAGCTTATAAAGGAATGTATTGAGAACAAGCTTGGCTTTAAAGTTGAGAAATTGATAAAACTTTAAGATGAAGTTACTAGCTTTTTAAAATCGATAAAAGGTTTCGTGGAAAGGCAAAAGAGGGATTTATAATGATTTTTGAATACCCAAATTTATTGTATTAAAATAGATTTCCACTCACCAAAAGTATCTTATCGGTCTCAAAATCCATTTTCTTTCTTAAACTCTATATAATCATTAAAGCTACAACCGATGTTAAGTAGTTAAAATTTAACTGACACGTAACACAATTGTTACCAAAAAGGCCTTTCATTTAATATAGATAAGTAACATTAAATACTTATGATAATGTTAGATCTGAGCAATTATGTAAATATAGTTTGTTGATGAAATTTAAGGAGATAACTAGTATACATTAACTTTATTCGATCCTACATTGTGAAGTAAGATAATCTATGTCCTGACTTTATTTTGATAACCTATCTTTTGGACTCAGAAAACCCATGCCTTAAGTTCTTCATCCGTCATTTGGACTTAGATAAGTCATGTCCTAGGTCTCTTATCATAGCACACTCATTATGTCTCTTTACCATATCCTTCTTTCTTTTATCATATCTTTTTCATATAATGTCTCGCCTACTTGTGAATAGACCTCTAAAACTTAGACACATAAGGGAGTTGATCGAAATCCCTAATTATAACTCATTATGTGAAAATAAGAAAAGCTTCTTTTTACCAAGTAAGTGAATAATACCTTAATGATGGATTCATCTCTCTTGAAACAAAATTGAAAATTGTCTCCAACATTGAAGTGTTTACATCACAATTACCCCCATCACTATTTTATAGGAATAGAAAGACCATTACTCGTAAAACAATACTACATATTTATAATCAAATCATAAACAAAAGATATGTCAAAAAATATAGTAAGTTTGCATGTAGATTTCATTAGTAATCAAAATTTGAATCATGTTTAAATTATATCATATTGTATCTCATTTATTGTATTTATAGAGCATATTATATCATTATTTCATTTTTTTTACATTATATCTTATCAAGTGTAATCTTAAGGGGTGTTTGTTTCTCTTTTATTTTTCTGTTCTTGTTGTGGTTTTAATAAAGAAGGAAACAACATGGTAAAATACGTTTGGTTGTTTCTTTTGCAATATGTTTTAGAAAAAATTAAAAAACGACAACATGTTCACAAAAATAAAAATTAGACATTTTTCAAAATTTTCACAATAGGTTTTTGTATTTATTTTTGCTTTCGTTTCTACTTCTCCCTTTTATAAATTTCCTCTACCGTCGAAATTCTCATCTTGCTTTCGTTTTGCAGACCCTCTCTCTCTCTCTCTCTTGTTTTTCTAGTTTGGATTTTTTTTGCTTATAGTTTTTTGATTTTTTGGTTCGAGTTTCCGCATTTTTGATTTTCTAGTTTTAGTTTCTACATTATGATTTGTGTTTTTCTGGTTTGCGTTTATGCCTTTCTAAGTGTTCTTCTACTTTGTTTATTTGTTGTTTTCCATAGACTGGATGCAAAGTTCAATGGCCAATAAATCCCATTTAAACATGTGACGAGAAATCCAGTCAATTTTAAGGTCACATTTTCAATTATTTATGTTTTTGTTTTTAGTTTTTATATTACAAATGTAAATTAAACATGTTTTTATTTTTTAACAAAAAAAAATAGAAACAAATAATAGAAAATAAAAATTAAAAATCACAACCAAAAAAAAAAAACCAAACGGCCTCTTAATATTTTGAAAGTTACAATTAAATTCATAGTTATTACTAAATGATGGATCAATTCGATAAGTCGGAATGTTATAACTTGATACATGTCTAAACTAATACGGCTCAAGCCTCCAACTATGTGCCATCCTTTTTCCGTAATAAACTGATATTCGATTTACTTGGGCTCATCTATTTGATCGGGACCCAAAACTTCTAATCGGAATGTCAACTCTACACGGCGATTCTCTTAACATTTTTTTAATGAAAAAAAAAAGAGTACACGGCTATTGGGCCTGTCCTAAAGCATTGAACACTAAAATAAGGAAAAAAAAAGGACATACTGTTTAAAAGAGTCAAAATCATGACAACCAAAGGCCCAACTAAATCTTTACCGTTCGATGTCAGGAGCTAAGAATTCAACCGTTGGATGACACTCCTAGCGAGCGGGTCTAAAAAATTTCAAATCCCACTCACAGCCCGCTCTCACTTCATACCAAAAAAGCGAGAGACGGATACACAGGGAGAGGCATTTGAGAGCAGTGAATCGGACCTAACAGTGACAGTTCGAATCGGATCAAGGAAATGTCGGGTCGACACGAGAAGGAGAAAGGCGTCAACGTCCAGGTCCTTCTCCGATGCAGGTCAGCAACTGCTCCTTGCCCTGTTTTTCGCTTCTCGATTATTTGATTTCCTGGATTTAATTTCAAATTGTTTGGACGTTAGGCCGTTCAGCGATGAAGAGTTGAGGAACAATGCTCCTCAGGTTGTAACGTGCAACGAGTACCAGAGAGAGGTCTCCGTCTCCCAGAGCATCGCCGGCAAGCATATCGACAGAGTTTTTACTTTTGACAAGGTCTCCTCTTGTTTCTTGTTCCACTTCTACAACTTTGTCTTTGATTTTGGATCGTGTTTGAAAATTTAGATTTTGGGGCATAGGTTTTTGGACCTTCAGCCCAGCAAAGGGATCTCTATGAACAAGCTGTGGTGCCAATTGTGTACGAAGTTCTGGAAGGTTTCAATTGTACAATTTTTGCATATGGTCAAACTGGTACTGGTAAAACATATACAATGGAAGGAGAATGCAAGAGGTCTAAGGTAGGGCTTATCAGTACCTTTTGGTTGTTTTTATCAGATTGATGTTTTATCTCTCATAGCATGTGGAATGGAAGTTGTATTCTTGTTAATTGTGATGTTATAATGGGAACAGAGTGGGCCTAATGGAGAGTTACCTCCAGAAGCTGGGGTCATACCCAGAGCTGTCAAGCAAATTTTTGATACTCTTGAAAGCCAGAATGCAGAATATAGTGTAAAGGTGACTTTCCTAGAGCTGTACAATGAGGAAATAACTGATTTACTTGCTCCAGAGGAAATTTCCAAGGTTTCTCTGGATGAAAAGCAAAAGAAGCAGCTTCCATTAATGGAAGATGGAAAAGGTGGAGTTCTTGTAAGAGGTTTGGAGGAAGAAATAGTGACAAGTGCCAGTGAGATCTTTACTCTTCTTGAGAGAGGGTCTGCAAAACGTCGAACTGCAGAAACCTTGTTAAACAAGCAATCAAGGTAAGAATTTCGTAGCTATTTCATGATTATGGTAAATTCGTATATACATTTTTTTTTTCACCTTAGGAAGCTATCTTGTCCTTTAGTCGGTCGCATTCTCTCTTTTCCATTACAATACACATCAAGGAAGCAACACCGGAGGGTGAAGAACTAATCAAATGTGGCAAGCTAAATCTGGTGGATCTTGCTGGGTCAGAAAACATATCTCGTTCTGGTGCTAGGGAGGTATGTAGCTTCATTTTGACATCATTGACCTCATGAGTTTCCGTGGTGGTTGGCTAATAAGAATCTAAAATAAAATCCGGGTTATCTCATAATCCGGTTGTACTGTTCGCTGTGCTTTAGGGTCGTGCAAGAGAAGCTGGTGAAATTAACAAAAGTTTGCTTACCTTGGGTCGAGTGATTAATGCTCTTGTTGAACATCTTGGGCATATACCTTACAGGTTCAAATTGTTTTCTTTATCTGCGTGATGACAGCCTGTTCTTGATTTTCTTTTCCAACTTGTGTTCATAACTAAAATACTCCAGGGATAGCAAGCTCACAAGGTTACTTCGTGATTCACTTGGGGGAAGAACTAAAACATGCATCATAGCCACAGTTTCACCAGCTGTTCACTGTCTCGAGGAGACATTGAGTACCCTGGATTATGCGCACAGGGCAAAGCACATAAAAAATAAACCCGAGGTTCGTTTTCATGCAGAAATTGTGTATTATTTCATTACTCCTTGCTTGGTTAAACTAACATCCAAATACATAATTCACGTAATCAATTCCCGATCCCTGAATTCGGAATTGAGAACACACTCCATAAATAATGGTATCTAGGATTTTGAGAACTATGTAACTTCAAATGTTAAAACTCTGTAGGAGTTGGTGTTGTGTAAATTGAACTAATGTTAAATACTGCTTATCATTTTAAGCTAGTGTTGTAGCACTGCAACTTTTCATGTTTAAGCTCTTTAAGCAGCTATTTTAAAAATCGATCATCAGGTTAGAGTATGGTTCTGTTGGCAACTATGGAAAGGACTGTATCTACTTCATTTTCTTTCAGACCGCTCTTGTATACAAACTGCTAAATGAAATGTTTGTGAACGCACGACAGTATTTTATACCTGTGCTTAATATATAGTAAGGTGTGCTTATACTAGTTAAGATATGAACCTTGCTGCTTGAGTGAGTACACACTTAAATTGGATACATGGACTGAAGAGTACTGAGAAATTTATGTGGCTGCTTGTAGGTTAATCAAAAAATGATGAAATCTACTCTCATCAAGGATCTTTATGGAGAGATTGACAGGCTTAAGGCAGGTGAGATGGCTTGTCTTTGGCAGGATGGTAATCATAAATTTATGTAAAGAGTTCAATAAAGTTGCATGGAACTAATGGTGCCCTGGTTTTCTATCTTGCTTCAAATGCCATCGTGTGGCTCAGAGGTTTATGCTGCACGTGAAAAGAATGGTGTTTATATTCCAAAGGAAAGATACTGCCAAGAGGAGAGTGAAAGGAAGGTAACATAATATATCAGTTGTCTCAATTTTTATTGGTTTGATTGGCTGCTGAAATGGTAGCTCCTATTTTCCAATATTTCTTTGCTGCATTTATCCCAAGTTTTTGTTTGATATGAGTCAAGGATTATCTTTTGTCCGATCTTGTTGTGTTTGCCTCTGATCTACCATGAATGTGTTTGAATATTGCTCACCTGTTTTTGCTTTCTATGTTCAGGCCATGGCAGAACAAATAGAACAAATGGGGATAACTATAGAAAGTAACCATAAGGTTAGTATGTGGAACTGAATATTTTTCAGATAGTAATCATGAACGTTTTAGTTTCTAGCATTATTTTATTCTTAGTATAATGCATGCACAATGTGTTGGACCAGCAACTTGAGGAGCTGCAAGATAAGTATGTTGCCCAAGTTCGGCAATGTTCTGAATTGAGCGGCCAACTTGATGCAACTGAGGTAAGAAATGTTTGTAAGCTTCTCTTGTATAGTTACTTTTTATGGATAGGTTCTGATTGGGTGCATGATATATGTAGAGAAACTTAAGCCATACCAGCAAATTACTAGCCAGCAGTAATGAAGAACTTAAGAAGTGCTGTTATGCTCTAAAGGAGAAGGACTTTATCATATCTGAAAAGGAAAAAGCAGGTATAGTTAAAATTTCTTTTATGTTCATATTTTGATTCGCTTTTGATACTTGATGCTACCATTGAACTTACTGGACAGAGAATGCTCTGGCTCATCAAACATTTGTTCTACGGGGTGACTTGGAGAGAGCTCTTCAGGATAATGTTTCTTTGTTCCAAAAGATTGGTATGTAGTGTTTTGTTTAGTTAGAAACTAAAAGTTTCTTAGTTAACCACCACATATTACTCACTAGATAGTGTGACGGGTTGTAGGTAGAGAAGACAAACTGAATGAAGATAACAGATCGGTGGTGAACAACTTCAGAATGGAACTCTCCAGGCAAATTCATTCTCTTGGTGGCATGTTAGCGAAATCAACGTCTCAGCAAAATGAACATCTTAAGTGTGTTGAGAACCGCTGTCATTCTCTTTTGGACGTACATGATAAGGTATTAAGAAACATATGCTCTCTAGTTTCCTTGATTTCTTTCCTCTATTATATAATCTTTTGTTTTATTTTTTTAAATAAGAAATTGGTGGAAGAGTTTAACTGGAGAGGTACAAGCTTTTGCTCTGCTCTTGTTCATGTTTTATAAATTCACACGTTCAGGCAGTCAAGGATACCAGGAAGAAATTAACGGCTTTGAGGAATTTGTATGTATCCCACTTGGAGGCATTGCAAAATGTTGTGCGTTTGCACAAGGCAACCTCTATTGCAGGTCTGGAAGAAATTTCATCTATGGTAGCTTCTAATGCAGAGTCCATCGAAGATGTAGGTAGCAGTTATTTGAATTTCTTGTCCACTTTATATCCAAATTATTCCATGGAGACCTAATTATGCATCCTTCGAAATCAGTATCTAGCTTCAGAGACTGGTCAAGCAGATTCAATATTTGATGATATTCAGAGTTGTCTCTCAGCTCACCAAGGAGAAATGGCTCTTTTTGCAAGGGAACTGCGACAGGTTATATAATCTGAACTCCACATTAAGTTAGTATGGGATGGAGCAAGTTTGGAAGTATTAATTTCTTGACAACATCCTGTTGATGTTGCAAGCTGGATTATGTGTTTTGTTGCCACAAATATTGTCTGAATATTGATTGATATTTTTGTGTTTTGTTGCAAAAAATATTGTCTGACTATTGATTGATATAGTACCCAGGAAATACTGAAAATTATTTGTGCATTTGAATGAAATGTGACTATGCCGCATCACTTCCGTCTACTTTAGTGTATTTGCTGTCATTGCTTTCTTATTTGTCACAATTGTTATTGGAAATCCATCAGAGATTCAATCTTAGTAGTGAGCAGACGAAGGAGATTTCAGCATATATGAATGATTTTCTCAAAAAGATGTCAGAGGCATCTGAAAGGCTTGAAAATCATGCAGCATTAGCTGATGAAATCCAAATGAAAAGTATTGCTGATTTTCAGAAGGCTTATGAGGTAGTTGTTGTGCATCTCCCAAAACTTTCAGTTGCGTATCTCTGTTAGCCATTGCCTGGCTGCTCAATCATTATTTCTGCAGGAGCAATCAAAATCAGATGCTGAGAAGCTTGTTGCTGACATCAACAGTCTAGTCTCTAACCACATCATACGTCAGAAAGATATGGTGCTCTTCAGGTTTTTTACCTTTTAAATAATGTCTTGATTACCAAGATGCGCTGACTTTTGCTTTCACAGGTGATTGCAAGGTTATATGGCCTGCGAGAAAATGCCACCGGAAACAAGGCATTTTTGGATGAACATGTTTCTTCAATGGAGGGCGTTGCGACAGAGGCAAAACGCAAATGGCAGGAGTTTTCTATACAGGCGGAGAATAGTGCCAAGGACTCCGCAGATTACTCTGCTGCGAAACATTGTCGTATGGAGCTCATCCTGCAGCAATGGTATGTTGATCTTCTGTGTGATGGTGGGTGCACCAACAGTTCTTATACATTAGTCTGACCCTTTTGCTTCCTTATTCTCTAGTATGACAACAGCCGAATCGGCTTCCAAGCACTGGAAAAAAACTCGGGATTCGGTTAATGAGATTGGCAGGAAACACGTCTCCGCATTGACGTCAGTTGCTAGGTAATATGCCTCGCCCTACTGTTTTTTCCACCATTCATTGTCCAATACAAGTATTGGAAACATTTAGCATGTTAGGCATAAGGATTTGCTCTGTACGCAATATTAAAGTCATCATCTTGGTATTTTCCAAGTATTTCAGTTATTTACTTTCTGTCAGTATTAGAAAACTTTATCTGGCAAACCTAAGTGAATATATCCGTAATATGTTACTGTTTCTCTACAGAAATGCATGTGAAAGTATTGACCAGCATGAGGCGGAAGTTGATTCTGCAAGAATTGCAGCCGAGGAAGATGCGGCAAAGAATAATGAAGAAATCCTTCATCACATTGACAGTAAGTATTAGTGGTTTCAACGTCTTCAGATTTTCCATTTTAATAGAGTTGACTTTCTTTTGAGTTGGCTTATGTTGAATCACCACATGGCCTGCATTTCTGGCGGCAAGTGTCTGGGATGTGACATTCTCTGTTACGTTATTGCTGCAGGTGCATCAGAGCAGGAACGTAGAACTGTATCTGGTATCCTGGAGGCTGTGCAATCTCATGCAAAAACCATTGACGTTTTGAGGGATAATCATTCTGGCCAAGCCGCAGCTATCGAAGACAAGGCAAAAGAAACATTTGAGCAGCAATATATGGTAGAGGCTACTTAAGCACAAATATTTAGCTTTCAAAATTTGAATTATAAAATTTGTCATGTGTATATATGAGTCACTCTAATCCTTTATTTATTTGCCATATGGTGGTTATTAGCATTTTAACAGTCTCTTCACCTAGCAAGGAGAAACTTAAATGCTTATTTGAGTACTCAAACGATGAACCTATGTTTGTGCAGGACTACGAGCCAACAGGAACAACGCCAGTGAGAAGTGAGACAGAAGTTCCTAGTAAGGGGACAATAGAGTCACTCCGTGCAATGCCAATGGAGAGCCTTCTCGAGGAATTTCGGGAAAACAATTCATATGAATCCTTCGAGACAAAGGAGTTGAAGCCATCTCTGATACCACGATCACCGCTTGTACAACTCAATTAGAAACAGGGCGGTCTTAGCTCGTTTTTCAAGCCCGTTCATTGCGAATTTATCTGTACCAACAGTGAATGTCCACATATACAGTTTGTGCTGCTGTACGGAAAGCTTCAGGATGCAAGGAAAGGGTAGTGGAGACCTGGAGGGATACTTTCTTATTTTGGAGGTTTGGCCATGAATAAATTCCAACTCGGGATTTAGCAATATAATTAGATTAACAGAAGGATGTAAAAAGTGGGTAGCAGATCCCACATTTGGGTGATTTAAGGTTATGTCTTCGAATTCTATGTATGTTAATGAGTACCAATGTAATGTATGAGAACCTCAATTGCTCATGAGCAGCGAAAACGAATTTGTTGGGTTGTGATACATGTATGTCGACGAATTCTATCCTTGAATGTCCACAAATTCATGATGTATTTACCCAGCTTGGTATACAAGGGAATCGTCTCACTATGCTCATGTCAGACTTTGTGATGCTGAATCGTTGAGGCCTATCATTTGCTCCAGTGGATTTGACCATATTTCACCAACCTTTTCATCGATTTGTGACCAACATGAGATATTGATCTTTCTGATCTTTTTTCAAAATAAAATGTTGCTTCATTATTACTTCAAATTTACTATGGAAATTGGAAAAGTTCATTTGTTTTCTGCTTCTACAGCTACAGAATTTGCAGACTCCATAGTCCATACACTAACCTCCATCCCATCAAACCGACCACCTTCACGTTTTGGAGCTGTACCATAACTTTTAATATTTCTTTAGTACTTAAATGTAAAAACATGTTTTTTGTGGACAAGTCTAAGAAAAGAATGCTATGATCGAAAGGCATTTGTCAAAATTTTTTCCCTTCAACATTCTTATAGGAATTCATGACCCTTTTCCGTAAACTTTCTTTGACATTTTACAAAATTGTGATCACCTGTCCTTTTACTACTGAATTGTAGTGTCATATGCTGCCTCGACAATGATGGGTTTTGTCGACCTTGATATTTGCCTTACTTTTTCAATAATGGGATGTACATTTCCATCGCCCTAATCATATTTTCTAGGACAGATGTTATGGTGGGTGGACGGGTCGGTCGGTCTAGGCTCAGGTTCACTCTCAGAGCCATTCCCTGATAGCCGGTGATACCCGAGTTCACGATGGGACATGGTACGGGGGAGGTAGCGTGCGTGGGCAAGTTAACGTGCACG
>JAOSBN010000005.1:41549326-41581636 GCA_027563595.1 Erythroxylum suave | reverse complement strand
TTATTATTATTATTATTATTATTATTATTATTATTATTATTATTATTATTATTATTATTATTATTATTATTATTGCATAATTGGTATATAACTTTAATCATCTTTCTTCTAAGAGGAACACAATTTCTACTCCAAATATTTACACAATTATTTTTAAATTTGTGCTTATAATCCTTTCCGTCTACAATAGATGTATACATCAAATTTCTTATAATAGTTAGAGCATACAAATTAAATATAATAAAAATACCTTTTTTCTAATATAATGTCCAAATGTTTATGAAACCTTTTATCTAAATAATTTGTGTGCCTGTCATATTACATGCAACATATTCAACTTTTATAGTGTGTCTAGCAACATACCCTTCTTTGTTGCTTGAACATGAAATTGATCCTTCCTTAAATGTAAATATTTTACCACTAGTTGGTTTTTTATCATCATGGTTCGAAAGAAACCAAAATCCAAATAATCAAATAATCTTAAATTACTTAAACCAAAATATAAATTTATAATTTTATTTATTTATAGAAATTAGGAAATTATCTTCACAGCTTGCCAATGTTTCTTTCTAGTATTGACTTAATATCAATTTATAAATTTTATTACGTAATATATAGACAGTTTTGTACTTTTTTGGCAAAATAAAATAATGTATATTCAATTATAACAACAGCTAATACACGATCCTAAACAAGGATCATACAATTACAGACAAAAGAGGTTACACTAATCAGTATGTCCAACAAAATACAAAATATACATCAAATTATCAACAATGCTTTAAGATCTTAGCTAATTGTGCATTGCATTTCATTGCCTATGATAACCGCTTTAATCATGTTGACAATTTTCTTGGCAAGTTGATACTTATGCTTCTCCTCATTCTTATAGAGTCTCACATTCCTTTATCTCCAAATGCAATAGATTACCATATGAAATGAAGTCTTGATGAGAATGTTATTCCTCTGAATTGTTTTGGTGCATCTAATAATAGTATTCAACGTCTCATGCCATACAAAATTGATGCTTGGAAGTTGTATCATATTCAAAATTTTACTCCACACCAATTTGCTATAGCTACATTCAAAGACCAAATGGTTTCTCCTTTCATTCAATTGCTTACATGGTACATATAAAGGATTAAACCTCCTTAACCTCCTAGCTTTGGTTCTTAGTCTGTTCTTTATGACTAACCGTGAGAATACCGCAGCTTTAGGAATCAAGACTTATTTCTAGATGGTATCATCCCACGGGACTACCTCCATTTGCTATAACAGTAAGTTGTGACCATATTTATTATTGAAAATCCCACTAGTATGTAGTGTTCAAACCATTTTATCCTTTCTTCTTTCTATAGGTATAATCAGTAAATAATTAGATAGAAACTGAAAATTCCTAAAGTTATTATCCCATTGCCTATCTTGGATTAATGAAGCCACCTTACCATCATTTAAAAGTCTGTTTCTGAGCATGATTTGTTCAACTCTTTATATAAGAGGACTGAAATTAGTCCAATTATCAAGTCACAACTATATTATTCCCCATCCCCTAACTTGTGTTTCATATACGGGTAAATCTGCTCCCTTAAATTCAATGTATGTTTAAATATCCATGAACATTCATAAGACTGTTGTAGCTGTTAGAAGTTTTAATTGTTAAGGTGATAAGCATTCACCCATTTCACCCACAAGGCTTCCTTTTCATTAAATAATCTCTTAATCCTCTTGAAAAGTAACACCTTCTGTATTTGAGTAATAGAAATGACCTTTAAGCCTCCATGCTTCTTTGGAATAGTTATATCACTCTATTTCATTTTGGACCATTTACTGTCGTCAATTTTTCTAAACCATAGAAAAGATTTCAACAATCTATCCATTTCCTTGATCATCCTATTCGAAATAACCATATAAACTGCACAATGAACATGCATACTATTCAATACTGAAATAATAAGGGTTACTTTGGCAGTTATAAATAAGAACCTATTTTGTAAAGTGTATATTCTAGATTTCAGTTTCTCAATCAAAGGAAGAAAATCAAAGTATTTACATTTACCCGTTGTAATAGGCACTCCCAAACATCTGAAAAGACTATCCTTTAGTTCAAACCTGATCATATTGCTACTCCATTTAGGGTTCCTAACATTAGAGGAAACATACACTTCACCTTTTTGATCATTTATCTTCATCCCTAACCAACCAGAAAATGTTTACACCATGTTCAACATCATACGAATAGCCTAAGGTTTAGCCTTGCATAATTGTATCACATCATTTGCATAGAGGAAATGTGATAGCTTTATCTCTTTACATTTATAATGATATTGCAATAGTCCATTGTTTATCACAAGATTGGGGACAAGTCTAAAAAATCCTTCCATAGCTAGAGTGAAAAGGTTAGGGGAAAGTGGATCCTTTAGCCTAATCTTTCTGGTGAAGGTATCTCATTAACTAGAATCTCATAGTTTTCGTTTAAATATATTGCATGATCGAATTCCAAAATCTAGTAGGTAATCTAATAGTCTATAAGCAAGTTTGTAAATATTCCCAACTAATGGTATCATAAGCTTTAAACAGGTCAATCTTCATTGCACAACTCTTAATGCATTTACCATAATGATACTGACCTAACAGTTCTTGCAAAACCAAGATATTGTCACTAATACTTCAGGAAGGTAAGAATGCACCTTGTGCCAAATTAACCATCTTAGACAAAACTATCCAGAGCCTAGCTACTAGTAATTTAGTAATAATTTTATAGATAGTTGACTAGCAAGAGATTGGTCTATAGTCATAAATCAACGTAGGCCTATCCTTTTTAGGAACTAGGTAAATGAAAGTGTGGTTTAACTTCTTCAGTATTGAACTAGAAGAAAAGAACTCCAGCATCACATTAGTTAGGAGAGGACTAGTGATGTCCCAAGAATTTTTAAAAAAGCCAATAGAATAACCATCAGGACTAAGAGCTTTCGAACTATTGAGACTAAATAATACCTCTTTCACTTGTTGAGAATTGAAAGGAGCATTAAGCATCTCAAGAAGGGATTGATTTTGACTGAACTCTAGAACATTTTTAACCCCAAACCCTCTCTGCTATGCTTCAGTATTTCCTACTAGATCTAGGAAGTAGCCTCTGATATAAGTAGATAGTTCCTACTGATTAGAAATGGTGTTACCAACCTCATCCTTCAGTTTAGTAATTGTGTTAATGTTCCTCCTCGTCAGTAAAGAAGCATAAAAAAACTTAGAATTTACATCCCTATTTTTAAGCCACACTTGTCTTGCTTTTTTTTCATAATTTTTTTCAGTTTTAGCTCTTTTTGATATTGTTTCATCCTCTTAGATTCAATGATCCTTAGGCCCATATTATAAGGATCCTGATAACACTTCTGTTGTACTTTTCCCAATGCTTTACTTAGTTCTTTCAGGTCCTACTGTCGTCCCTTACTAAATTGCTTAATAGTTACTTTGGTTAACTTCAATTTCTGTATAAGTTGATAACATTTATATCCTCACACCTCCTGCTCCCAAACTTTGCTAATTAAATCCATAAAACCCTCTACTTGAGTTAATCCATTGAAAATTTTGAAAGAAACTCTTGTTCTTGACCATACACACATCCTTTGTACCAAGATGTAAGTAAGATTAGAGAACATTAGATCACCAAAAAATGCCGAAGCTCGAGGGAAGAAATTAAGCCACTTGTGATTCACCAAAGCTCTATCTAACTTCTTCCTAATTAGCATATTCCTGTATTATTTGTTTGTCCAAGTAAATCACCTACCTGTTCCTCTAAGGTCAAGCAGATTTACCCTTTGAAAAAGCAGTGAGACCTCTTTCTCTGTTCTAGAATTGAAACCAGCTCCACTCTCTACCTCATCTGACTTATGACAACAATTGAAGTGTCCTATTACTAACTATAGGGACTATATACCATCATAAAAAATCTTCAATTCCTCCCAAAACTTATCCCTTTGAAATGCAAAAGTTAATGCTTATATAAATGTTATCTCAAAGTGGAACTTTCCTATTAGCTAGCAATGCAGATGAATGTATTGCTCACTCATCCTAATATCTTCTTCCTCCAAAAAATCAGAAATATACCATCATACTATTCTACCATTGTAATGATATGAATGATTAGATATAACCTTCCATTTTAGCACCCAAAAAATCCATACCTCTATGATTAGAAATGTTATTTATTTTGGTGTCAAGGAGACCTACCATAATAGGTTTATCTCCTCTACTACTTCCTTCTCCATCATCTTCTTAAGGGGGTCATTTAACCCCCTTGTATTCTATACCAATGTAGTCATTTAAAGGGAAACCCCTTTAGATTTAGCCATCCTTCTTGCAAACTTCCTTCTGTTGTGATTAGGAGTAATAAAACCCCCTTCCTTAGGATCATTATGTTATACTCTTTGTCCTGGTATTTTATGAATTTCCTCCAAATGTGAGACCCGTTTTTGGAGTTTACTCGTGAGTCAAACATAAGCACATCACTCTGTAGGGTTCTTTCAATGGAACCTCATTAGCCAACTTAGGTTCATCTTCATTCTCCTAACATCCCAAAATTTGATATTTGAACACTTGATATACAACAATCCATTCTTATGTTTTTATCCTCAATCCTCAGCCTAACATATCACTCATTTTTACCTCTTATTTTTACATTAAACTAAGTACATTTCAAGATCCATTCAAGCCTAAATGTATCATAGGAAAGCATCGAGAAGTCCACAATGACAATAGGCATAACTTTCACTATAAATGTCGGATTAAGGTCATTCAAGAATATTTTAGAAGAGGACTTCAAGTTCTATAACTTCTGTGCAGACTCCAAAGAATGATTTTGCCATCTAGAGGGTCAAAATTGCATATTTATGTTGGTATCCTGAGAATATCTGCTTAGTGGACATATGTCCTTCAAATAAACATGAACTGAGCTATAACATTGAAATTCCTGAGAAGGTCCAACCAGTGGACATTAAGTCTGCCCAACGGACATTTACGGGTCAATTTCTAGATTTCCAACTCCTACAAGTTACATATGACCTGTCTTATGTATATCTATCATTTCTAACTTATTTTCCTCATCATTTCCCCTTCATTCTCACTTCCATTTCATCTCAATCTCATTTACAAATAATTCATAATCTATGTTTGGTCATTAACTCAAAAACATAACATTCAAACTTATACACATTCATCATAATTTTTTGCACATGTTCACCTTCATTTCATTTCTAACTTATCACACTAATTCTTCCCATTCAAGACACCATAGTACCCTTTTTCTGTTAGATCAAGTTAGAAAAGGGCTATAAAGTGTCTAGTATGCACCCTGTGCAACATCACTAACTTGTAAAAATCCTATCTTTCAAATCTAATCTCTAAAAATTAAAAACTTTATATCATTGGAAAGCTAAGAGGATAACTACAACTTACAAGAAGACAACTTTGTCCAAATCAGCCTAAATTAATACAGTTTTTTCCCTAAAGTCAGAACACATATTTTACCTCAATGAATGCTTGAAAATACAATGCGAAAACTTGGAAAGTCATTAGTAAAACATAAATATATTTCATTAACTTCAAAATAAAGGAGTTTTATAAAGCTTTAATGGGAATTTCAATACACAAATACCTCGTTGGACTTACAATCCAAAATTCAAAATATACATGAATGAGTGATACTTGAAATGCGGCTAAAGCCTTGATTTTTCTTATACTAACTTAAATGCAAAAATATGTAGACTTAGAGTGATGCCTTGACTCTCAATCACTCGATCTCTTGCTTGTCACCTAGATATGGGGAGGAAGTGGGGTGAGCTAAAAAGCTCATGGGTAACACGTTTATAGTAGAGAAACAAGCAAAACCATTGAAAATATTCATTGCGTAGTAGTAAAATGCATTGAAACCATAGAACATGTATTTCTCAAATTCTTAAGCTTGTCAAATAAATTATAAACAACATAGGACATGTATTTCCCAAATTCTCCAACTTGTCAAACAAATCATAACAA
This sequence comes from Erythroxylum suave, assembly GCA_027563595.1. NCBI lineage: Eukaryota > Viridiplantae > Streptophyta > Magnoliopsida > Malpighiales > Erythroxylaceae > Erythroxylum > Erythroxylum suave. Next base: position 41,575,606 of record JAOSBN010000005.1, on the reverse strand, counting down.
TATAAGTCATGTATTTCTCAAGCTTGTCAAACAAATCATAAACAACAGAAGCAATCATAATGGTTTTGGTAGTCCATATAAACATGATGGAGAAGCCTTATAGCCAAACCATATACATGAGGGAGTTCTTGCGAAGCTCCAATAAACATGAAAGAGTTCTTAACAAGAACTACAAACACGAGGGAGTTCTTGTCAATCTCCAAATAACATGATGGAGTCTGTGACGGAACTCCATGCCACTAATGGGCAAGCGGGAGAAGCTTTTAATATAGTCAACGTGCACGTGACGTAACTGCTGGACACCACAAAATCTAAGCACAAACATGAATTTCATGACTTGTAAACATATTGCACAAAAGGCACACTTTGAAAACATGACTTCCATAAGCATTAAATATTTCAAATATAATTTCCATCATCATTTCATAAATCATTATCAAGATTCAGGTACCAAACATATAGCAAATACTTAAATCATTTAAGAGGTGATAAATGCAATATTTACAAAGTAATTGAAATCATTTACATATATTGGTTAGGAAATACTCATGGCTCATTAAGTCAAACTATAACCATGTAACCCACCTCAATTCCTTGCTTAAAAACTTGCTTGAAAATGCCCCTCCTCTTGCTCTTCTTGCCTTTCTTAATTTCCTTTAACATTGGCAAAATTTTGATTAAATGGGAATACAAATTGAGAATCCAAATAGCATATTTACTAAAAATTGATTATAGAATACTTAAACCTATGCTTTTACTAAGCTCTATGAACCAAAACTCCTTCCAAAATCCAAAGGATTACAAATGGGATTACTATGAATCTTCACCAAACAAAGAGATTTTTGTCTCAAATAGAAGCTCTTCTCTTCCTCTTTCTTTTTCTCTTCTTGAACAAACTCAAAATCACTCTTGAAAACTAAGAAAAGATGAAACCTAAGCCTTATCTTCTTTCTTTTCTCTCCTGGAAGAACTCTCTCTCATTTCTCTTTCTCTTTCACGTTTTTCTTTTCTTCTCTCCCTTCATTCACTTTTTTCTTCATCTAATGAACAAGACAACATTTTCCTCTTCCCTTTTTACCCTTAATGAGTGCAAAATGTCAACTTTACCCTTCCTTTAATGCTTTATGGTTTGTAAACTTAAGTGACATGCTACAATTGCCCTCAATGCATTCTTATTGCTTTAATTTAACAAACCAGTGTAATAAAACCCTATTAACACTGTAATAAATAATTAAACTCCAATAATTATTCCATCATGACCTCATAATTTATTTAAATCATACTTAACAACTCCATTTATTCTAAGGCAAAAATTCAAATTCCATGATTATTCCATAAAACATCATGCTTAACTTAACTAAAAAATTCAGAGGCCAACACCAAATATTCCACAGCCTAAACCATATCCCCATTGTCTTGACTCTTTGTATTTTCTTCACACTCCTTGATAATTTTATTGTCAGTTGACAGATTCTGCTTATTACTTTCTATGAGATTTCTACTAGTTACTTCCCTTATATATGTTTCAACAGAATTTTGTGTGATAGCCTTAGCTCTACCATCCTTAATGTTATTTTGGCTCAACTACTAACTTATATTATCCTCCATACCTATCCCTACTTCAACATTTGCATTTGTTTCCATAATACTGTTCAAATTCACCATATGCTCTATTAATGAATTTTGATTAGTTTTAGGTACCTCTTCTAACTCATTATAGCCTAGATCTGATCCTACTAGTTCCTCCTGCCAACCTGATTTGAATTTTTTTCCCGTAGGCCTTTATTCCTTAGTAACATTATGTGGCTTCCACGGATAAGATACCTTGATGATAGCCTTCTCCATCTCTACTGTTAACCTAAGTCTCATAATGGAAAGTGTCTTTGGAAGTTTAGCATTTCTACTCACCTCTACGCAAATTTTTGCATAGCCAATCCTCTCTATACTAGTTGTTGAAGCGTCCATGCATATTGGCTTTCTGATGGAACTCGCCATACAGCTTAATCCTTCCACAGTCCATAGCTCCAATGGTAGGTTGTGGAAATGAATCTAGAAGGGAAACACCTCTATATTATTTCTATTAACCTCCATTCCAGGCTTCTATTTTTGCACAAACATTGGTTTTCCATTAATATGCCATGGTCCCAATTCTAATAGCTCATCTAAGTTACTATCTGGTGCAAATTTGAACAATACAGTTCTATCCTCCATCAGTATTATTCTTTCCAACCCTCTCCTTCCCCACTTCGCTGTAGCCCATAACTGAATACTTGGAAACGCATGCCTCTTGTTCCAAAAAGAACCTGTCAAGGCTGTCAACCAAGCCCTTTCTCTAACCTTTAGTAACTACAAAGGAGGATGTACAACCCCATCCTTCATCACTTCTCGGTAGTGTTTCATCTGGACTCTATTTGCAATAGCCTGAATCTTTTTATTCCAAGCACCCGCCAAATTTTGATTTGCATTTGCAATTCCAGTAAGGGACTTAAGAGGCAACACTAGAAACTCTTCACCCAACTCCCTGCTTTCTTATGACAAGCCCTCTATGGAGGGAGCAAGGCTACCGTCAACCTCCCTCAGTGCAACTAGAGCGCAAAATTTTTCCAAAAATAGAACTAAAAAAGGGTAGAAAGGTAAATCCGATGAGAGAAGGTAGAGCATAAATGGTCGTGAAAGAATGTGTGTAATTTGTACCTATAAGGTTTTGTACTAGTTATTGTGTACATTAAACACCTTATTTCTTAAGCATAATAAATATTATCCATCTCATTTGCATTAATATCACTTTTATAATCTTTAGTTTACTTAAATAAACTCCTTTACATATAAGAGTTGATATTGATTTATATTCACTTATGTTAAAACTTTTGAATATCTTATTAAGATGTTTTTATTGATCTAAACATAAGGTTGTTACTTCATAATTCTTTATTATTTGGATTACCAATGTATATGATGTCTCCCTATATCCTTTACATAAAATTTCTTACTTAGGCACGACTTTGTTTTATCAATCATTTATAAATTGTTTGCTAGTAGGAGGCCATATATATAAACCATCTTGACATTTTCATGCATAAATGTAATTATTCAATATTTTCATTTCATACCCAATTTTCAAAATAACATTATAAATGTAAAATATATTTTTGAAGTCCATATAAGGACTTCTATAAGTTACATACTTTTCTTCCTTTCCGTTGACCTTAAATCTATTAAGTTGTTACACATAAATATCCTCCCCTAATTAGCCACTTAAAATTATATTCTTTACATTTAACTTATATAATTCAAGATCTAGACATGAAATAATGACTTTTGAAGGTTTGAATAGATGTATATTTCGTAACTAGGGAATATGTGTTCTTATAATCTATTTTGAGTTTATATTTATACCCTTTTATAGCTAACCCTACCTCATGTTTATTAAGGGTTCCATTAAATCAACGTTTTTTCTTATCAACCCATTTATATTCAATGGAAAGTTTTCCTTTGGGTAATTTTACCAATCTTCAAACTTTAGTTTTCTTAACTGAATCCAACTCTTTTATTATGAATTTGTTCAAAAGTTTGAAAAATTAATGCCATTGCTTCCTTATAGTTCTTAAAATCATTTTCATATTTGTCATATGATGTATCAAAGACATAATAATATTTGACCACTGAAGATGATACTCTAGTTCTTTTCCTCCCATTAATTAAACAATTTCTTGTTTATTTTTTTATTTTTCTATGATAGAATCATCATCTAAGATCCTTGCTCAATTTAATAATGATATTATTGGGATAAGAAATATCAACATCTTTATCTTGTAATAATTTCAATTCCCCGAAATTTGTTAGTTATTGAACATTTCTAAAAACATACCACTTTTACTATGAATGGAGCCTCTTTATTTTTGGTAAAATTCTATATCCAAAGCCATTTCTTCTATATACCACAAAACAAACCCATATATTTTATATCCTAATTTACATCTTAAGGGTTTATGATTTATGGGCTTTATAACTCCATACTCGTAGATGAGACAAGATTAGCTTTCTTCTAGATTGATAACCAAGTAGAGTCAATTCTTTAGCCTTTCTGTTAAATATATTTAGATATATGTAGCAACCTTAAACACTTCTCTAAAAAACTTTAAGGTAATTCTTCATAGATCATTATTGATCTTTCCATATCTATGAGTGTTATATTTCACTTTCGTCAATTTCATTTTGTTGACATTTATATGGCATTATATTCAAATTTCTTATGTAATTTTCATTACAAAATTTATTAAACTCTATATTTATCACCTTTATCAATATATAAAGCCTTAATAGGCTTTCTTAGTTGAGTCTGAACTAGTTTAAACTTAAGAGCATGAGATCTATGAGAAATTAGATATATAAATTTTGATCTAGAATAATCATCAATAAAAGTGATATTAATATTTCATGCATTTATGTGCTTTAACTTTTTCTACACTATAAAAAATTATAATAAACTACTACAATTTCTTATGTTTTTCATTTCTTGTTAAATGATTTTCTTACATTTTTCTTAAGCACCATATTCACAATCACTTTGATTTCTTTCAAATAAGCAAGTAACCCTTACTTATTTATTTTTTTACATTTATTAATATGTATATGTCTTAAATGGAAAATAAAAATTTAACATCATTAGACACACAAATATAAGAAGAAATATCCATATTATTATTATTATTGCATAAATGGTATATAACTTCAATCATCTTTCTTCTAAGAGGAACATAATTTCTCCTCCAAATATTTACACAATTGTTTTTAAATCTGTACTCATAATCCTTTCCATGTACAATAGATGTACACATCAAATTTCTAATAATAGTTAAAGCATACAAAACATTAAATATAATAAAAATACCTCCATTATTATAGACTTATAATCTCCTACTCATAAAATATCATAATATATGTTATTGCCCATACATAGTCTTTGTTCTTGTGATGAAGTTTTCTTATTCCTTAGAAATGTATTTTGTAGTGCTAAAGTCAGGTCACCAAATTATTTGGGAAGAATCAATGACCATGACCTTCTAACTAGTAATAGTTAACTCTTTTGAACTTTGATTATTTTTATGCTTCAACCATTTTTGACATTGAATTCTGTAGTATCCCTTTTGTTCCTTCTTACATTTTTGCTTACTTTTTCACCAAAATTCTTATATCCCTTTAGTCAGGCTTCTACTTCTTGATGGATTCATATGATCCTCTAGATCACTATAAGATCAAAGAGATTTCTATGCCTTTTCTTTTCCTATATAAGGGCAAAAGTTAATGGCAAAGAGTCTAGAATTAATTTAGTATTTCCATAATTAAAGGAAGTCATATAAATTCCAAAATAATGGAAGACTATTAACGATATCAGATACTTGCATTTTATTAGAGATAGGATGGCTTAGCACCACCAATTCTTTTGGATAAGTTTCATGTGATTTACATGGTTTAACCCACTTTCATTTTCATCCATTGACAAAGTGTCGAACTTTTTAAAAAATGATTGAAAATTAATGTCAGACTTCTTCCCATACTTTTACTCTGATCTTTTATTTTAATAACATTCTAAATGAGAAATTTTTGATCTTTTATCTAAATTACAATTGCATTTGTTTAACACTAAGATAACATAACATGAATGTACCATTTACAAATGAAACAGTAGTTTTCCATTCTTTAATGGCTAGTGATAGGCTCAGTGAAAGAGACAAGTGAAAGCCATAAAGAAAGGAGGTAATGGAGGAAGAAGGAAGTTCTGTTATTGATTAAACTTTTGGTGTTATTCCATACCCGTACAAGAAGGAGGCTAGGAGAATAAATAGCATATAAAAATCTAGGTGCCGTAACTATAGTAGCTATGGCTGCAAGTTTGTTGCAGCAATTTATGTGGAGATGGGACATAGGCTTTGTAGCAGAACTTCCTTGTACGATCTTTTATCATACATATGAGTTAATGCCTTGTTGAGATTATTGGTACCAACAAATTCTTCTAGTAGCAGAGGATCGTCCCAAGCACCATATATAGCTCCGCTCTTGGACACTTGCAATATTAGCCTCCCTCAAACTATGCTGAGTTTTGAAGCAAAGTTTGCTGTGTAATGATGAGAGAGGGTTTGGACTGTGGTTTTGTGAAGATTTCTGCAAGTTGGTACTGAGAAGGAATGTGACAAGTAACCAGTAATCCCAGCATAGCACACTTTCGTATATAATGATAATCGATCTTGATGTGTTTGGTGCGTATATGAAAGACAAGGTTGATAGTCATGTGAAGAGCACTGAGATTGTCATACAACAATATTAGTGGTATAAAGATGGAGATGTCATAATCTCGAAGTAGATAGGAGAGCCAAGTTAGCTTTGTTGTGGTATGAGCCACGGAACGGTACTTTGCTTCTGTATTGGCATTAAGAAATGAGGTTACGTATGTGAAAAGTGCAATTTCATGTGGTAGAGCAATGTGTAGTAAGACAACCTTCCTAGTCTGCGACAGAGAAAGCACACAGATCAAGTGTAGGGTTTGCTATAAATTACATACCAAAGGCAAATGTTCCTATGATTAACGGAAAATGAGTTTAACTAATGATAAGCTAAATAAAGTAGGGATTCGAGAAATTTGTGCTACAAAATTTACTGTAAAGGCAATGTCAAGTCGAGTTAATGGAAGATATTAAAGCGATCCAATGATAGTGCAGTAGTGGGTTAGATCATCAAGAGTAGGGCTCTTGGCCAGTAGAAAAAGTTTGGAGGACATCAGTGTATGTACGGTTTGTAATTGGTCATATTCGCCTTATCTAGTATGGTGGAAGCGAAATGAGATTGAAGCAGCAGGAAACCATGATCATTGTGTATAATTTCAATACCAAGGAAGTGATGTAATGGTCCTAAATCTTTCATGGCAAATTTTGTATGTAATAAATGAACAAAGTTATAACTAAGATTTTCATTAGAGCCGGTGACGAGTATGTCATCAACATATAAAACTAAAATAAGAATATCATATAAAGAATTTAGAACAAAGGGAGATGAATATGAAAAACTACACCGAAAGCCAAGTTTAAGAAGGCAGGTGTTAAAATAATCAAACCAGGCACAGGGGTTTTGTTTCAATCTATAGAGAGCATGATGAAGCTTGTAGACATATGTTGGGGATAACGCATCATGAAATTCCGGTGGTTGTTCCTTATAGATGTCTTCAGTTATATGACTGTGGAGAAAAGTATTTTTAACGTCCAATTGACGAACTTGCGATTTTTAACAAGAGCAACACTTAAACAGTAATCGCACTGTACTTGGTTTAACGACAGGAGAGTAATTTTTATAAAAGTCAACTCCATCGATTTGATGAAATCCCTTGGCAAAAAGACTGGTCGTAAGACATTCCAAAGAGCCATCAGCATGAAGTTTGGTCTTATGGACCCGTTTGCATCCAAAAACAAGCATGTAAGGTTATTGTTCGACAAAGGTCTTTGTGTTGTTGTCTTGAAGGGTGTGGAGTTCCTCGACCATGGCATTGTACTAACCTTCGTGATTGAGAGTATATTTGGTGGAGATGGTAAATGATGGAATGTGAGCATATGACATTGTGAGCACATATCTAGGGTTTAGTTTGACTATGCTAATGTGACGACGAGTGGTTATAAGATGCACTAGCAGTGGAGTTGGAGAGAACAGAGGACCTTAAACATCAGAAGACGAATAATTAGAGGACACTAAAGGAGAATCATTATAAACTTAAATAGATGTCGAGCTGGATGAGTGTTCTGGAACAGATGGTGCCGCAAAACTGGAGTAAACTTGGGGGGCGTGCTTGACGGAAGGAGCCATAACTACTAATGGTGAGGTTTCAGATGTTTTATTATGGTGTGGTGGAGAGCTCATCGTGAGGGGCTCTGGTAAGTTGAGTGATGGCATTGTAGAGTTAGGTGGTGGGATGTTGGTGTTGTCGGTAGGTGTGGGCAGTAGTGGAGGAAGCTACACAATAGCATCTAGATAGGAATCTGATGTAGGTTCGTGATCCGTGAAAGGAATATCGTTGGGGAAGGCACTGGGAAGAGTGACGTTATGGTGAGAATTGTCCTTGTACAGAAAGATACCTTTGTCAAACTTGACATGGTGAGACACGATGATTTTTTGAGCTTGAGATTGATAGCAATTGAATCCTTTTTGTCTCTCACCATAACCTACGAAAATACAAGGAATCAATTTCAAGCTGAATTTGGTTTTCTTCATATCCCACGTATAAGGATAACACCTACAACCAAAAACACGAAGGCAATCATAATTAGGATGTTTTATATGAAGTTTGTAATATGGGCTTCAGACCTTAAAGTTGAAGAGGGCAGTCTATTAATTAAATAAACTACAATGGCAAAAGATTCTATCCACAGGAAATTGGAACATCATTTTGGAATATCATGGCCATGCCATGTTCACGAATGACACGACGATGTCGTTTTGCTCAACCCACATGTTCTAGTGTGTAGGGACAACAAAGTTAGTGAAGGATTCTAGCATTTTGAAAGTGAGTAGCTAGCTTCTGATTGATGAATTCCCCTCCATTTTCTGAGTGAACCTCTTTAATGCATTTGTCAAATTGGTGAAGAACATATTGTTCAAAATTAAGGAAAACATTGACGAAATCACTGTTAGTTTTCGTTGGAGTAAACCATATATAATAAGAACAATCGTTGACAAACAGAGCATAATAATGAAAATTGCCAATAGAAGTACTAGGTGCAAGACCCCAAAGGTTGCAATGAATCTTCGCAAAGGGTTCATTAGCATTATTTTTAGATAGAGAAAAGGAATGTTTAGCAAATTTGCCTAAACAACAACCAACACATAATTCTTTATTTCTAATAAGAGACCCTATAGAAATATAACCATTTGAAGCTAAAACTTGTAAATTAGAAAATTGAGGATGTCCAAGGCATTGATGCCATGTAATGTCACTAATAAACTTGGTGCGAGCAAGTAAAGCAGAGTGCATTTTAGGGAGGACATAAAGTTCTCCTTTACGCTGTCCTATCAAAAGTGTCTTCCCGGTTTGTCGCTCCTTCATGTAAAAAAATCTTCAGTAGATTCACAAGATGCTTTATTTTGCACGGTGAGTTGCTGAATGGGGATCAGATTTTGTGTCAATTTCGGAACTAGCAAAACATCATTAAAAAGTAGCGTGTTATTACCATTGTTAATGGGAATTTCACCAATACCTTATATCTCAAGTGTAGAATCGTTTCCAACAACAACATAGTCATTACCAAAATACCTTTAAAGAGTGGAGAAAATACCTGAGTATCTAAAATCTATTTAGTGTTTGGAAGCCAGGTGTTAAGAGTTAGGGCTACTAGCGTTTGAGGAATATTTTTATGTTATTCATCTAAAATTACATTGATAGTCATAGTAAATCTTAGCAATATGACTACATCTAGGTGGTGGTGGCATGGACTGGCCGTGGAAGTCAACGCGTGAAGGACCACCCTGCGGTTGGCATTGCTACAGGAGCCGAGCAAATTCAGCTAAGTCTTGTTGAGTGGAAGTTGCCTTGTTGAATGAGGAGCTAGTTGTAGGATAGAAGCCTTTAGTTGCTACGAGAACTTGGGCTGTGTTGGATTATAGATGGCAAAATTCTGGCTGCTCGCCTTGTTGAATCGGTAGTTTTGTATGTAGCAAATGCATAGTTCAAGCCACCATTGTTTGAGAAATAAATATCCCTTTTCTCATAAGTAGTAACTTGTGAAACACAATCAATAAAAGTAGGTAGAGGTGGCTTTAACATGGATGAGATTAAATCTTTGTAATTCTATCCAATACTTATTAACAGATAATAAACTTTATCTTTCTCTGAAACTGGCTTATCGATGGTTGCTAGTTTGTCACAAATTGACTTTTAGGAGTGAAGGTGATCGATCATGGATGTGGTGGGGTCCTTCCGGATGCAATTGAGTTGTTGTCGGAGTGTGAACTCTCACTCTAACAATGAACTAGTGAATTCTTTTCAAGAGCATCCCACAGTTTTTTGGACTTCTTGTATCTGATGGCAAGACAGAGCACTTCAGGAGCCAACGTTGCGATCAAGAGGCCTTGTAGTGTTAGATCCATTTGCTGTCAGGTGGTGAATTCTTCAGTTTCTTTGACTTCCTTGGAATCGTTGAAGACAGAGGAGGCATCATCTTCAATTGTTGCAGTAGCTTTTCCTGCACTGGAGGATTTGTTGGTTATTGTCTTATAGCATTCTAGAGGTTGATTTTTCTGGTGAGAAAACCCCAGATCTTGTGACAAATGGCCATTCCTTTAACCTATTCTGGCCGTACGATATAGGCATCTTGTGAGAATTTAACTATGACAAATTTGAGAGATTGATGCTTGTGGAAGCATTGGAGAGAAGGTTATTGGCAGCCATGGTGATGTGCGTGAATCGAAGAGAATTTTGCATTCACGTTTTGTACTCTAATACCATAAAGAAAGGAGATAATGGAGGAAGAAGTAGGTTTTGTTATTGATTAAACTTTTGGTTTCTTCCCACACTTGTACAAGGAGGCTAGGAGAATAAATAACATACAAAAACCTAGGTTAGGCGAAACCCTAGGTGTTGAAACTATAGTAGTTACGACTGCAAGTTTACTATGACACTTTATTTGGAGATGGGGCTTGGGTTTTGTAGTAGAACTTCCTTGTACGATCTTTTATCACACATATGAGTTAATGCCTTACTGAGATTACCGGTACCATCACATTCTTCTAGTAGTAGAGGATCGTCCTAAGCGTCATCTTCCTTATGACTCCCTTTCTCCTTATTGCTCTGCTCTAGGACACTTGCGCTATTAAAATGAGCTGGTCAACCCTCTAATAATTCAAAAATGTCTTTACATGAATAGAAAGTTGTTGAAGAGAGTGACTTATTAGAGAGACCTAGATAGGGTTGGAAGATGGAGGCTCGGAGAGCTATATAGAGTTCTGGTGATATCTTTGGATATGCCCAAGTCTTTGATATCAATTTGTAGATCAAGTGTATAATCAACAAAGTAAAAAAATGCTTTAAGATCCATATGGTCTTGTCTTCTAGGCACCTCTAGTTGTTGCTCATTATTCATGTGCTTATTCTATAAAATATAGTTGCTAAGGTGACGGTAGATAATGTGTTTTAGGTTTATGTCACATTAAGGTATTCTTCTTTTGTCTTCCCTATTTAAGTGGAGTTTGTAGTGGTTAGTCATTGGACCATCTTATCTAAGTGGTTACAGTAGTCAAATCTTTCACACATCACCATCTGTGACTTCGGTCTTATTTGGATATTGTTTTTTCTATTTATTCATGACTTCTGGTTGAACTTGTGAATGACATTCAAAGCACAAATAAAACTTAACGATGGCCTTCTGCTATTTTTAGTTGATTTTTTGATGCATTGAATAGGTTCTGAATACCATTGGATCACATTCAAACGTTCCATGTATGAGAAGATGATGAGTTTTCTTAAGGAATTCTATTTAATGGTTGAAGGGTTTTTGTAATTCTTATTACATTCACTTGATATACTTAATTTCAGTGGAAAAAGGAAAAGATAATTCATTCCCTAATTTTGTAAAGTTTGTAATGTCATATGTGTCTTTGAGTTGAAAAAGTAGACATATCATCATATATGCAATTTTTTTTAAATCAAAATATTTAAAAAATAGTTAAATCACTAAGGTTGCTATTGAAAGAAAGGCAGGTGTAGTTGTTTAGTTTAGATGGACAATAACTCAAGCAGTAGTTTTTATATGATAAAAAAGGGGTTGAATTTAATAAACTTTTTAGTATTAAAATACATACAATTTAGAAGTGTTTAATATTATATTAAAAAACTCAATAATCTTCTCAGGTTTGTCATTGACTTGGTAAAAGTATGAATTAAAAATAAGAACTTTCGTGTATACTTGGAAGGACACCTGTGCTGCAGCTAGAATAAGTGGCTAATTATAGACCAGCCAATGTAAATATCTGTTGTTAAACCAGCCCAACTTTTGGGTTAGTTAAAGTTAGGTCCAAAACCTTGGTTGAAACGACCTTTGTTGTAGTTATGAAGTATCTGTCACTACGCATACGGAGACATGCTTGGTTTGGGTACTAGAAGGAGAACTTGCTGGTAGAATTTTTTAGTACCTGACTAAAGCAAAACAACTGAGGAGAACCGGTGAAAAAATGGAGGGCATGCGTTGTCTTGCATTACAGATACTTGTCACTTCCAAGCACTTGGTCTTGAAAATCTTTTGGTGGAATGCTGTTTAACCACAGAAGGATTCAAGCAACAATTGAATCTATACCACCTTCTGTGTTTAGGACATAACAAAACATTGATAATTAAAATTGTGCAATTCAAATAGTCTCTACATAAGACATTTGAAAATATTTATAGGACGTGGCCACTTAATAGACATAAGTAATCTGAGGGTTCCCCACACTATAAAACTCCATTTTTGAACTTAAACTTCGTACCATCGACTCATTTAAATCGATATATGCGCCAAAACAACTCCATTTTGGGGTAGAAACAAAAATGAGTAGGTTAGGTTGAAACTCAAGTAAAGTTGAGAAAAGCTTTCGACCCACTATGTCTCTTTCGTCTTGTTTCTGGGAGTTTCATGTTCAATGCACCTTCAATCCTAAAAAGTGTCACGAAATACCTTACACCGTTGACACGTTATCTTTAGAATCTTCTCTATATGGCTTCACGATTTTGTCACAAGAATCACTACTGGCAACTAGGATGCCAAACGCTCGAATGCTATTGAAGACAAAATATTACTAGGAGTTTCCCGATGATCTCATTAGTTCCCAATTTTGCCTTCCGTAATCGGAAGTTCTTCCTAGGCAGCATACATGTATATTATTTAAGGTTTCTTGTCTTAATGTTGTAAGATAGAGTATATCGTGCTGTGTACATATCACTGACAAGACCTCTTTTCAGCACTGAAATCTGTCAAGAATCCATCAATATTTGTCTATTAGGTACATCATCAAATTGGGAGCGTTTGGTGACATATTTCGGATCAGCCTTGTCGGCTTGTACCAATGTATGTTAGAATGTCCGTCAGTGCTATAAATCTGCTAGCTATGCCTGAAATAGCATTCCAGTTTGTGTGATGTGCATGAAACGCCACAACCCCATTTTAGTGTATGTGATCGACAGACATACCCACTTCTGCCTAGGTTCGGTGTAATCAGGGGACCATTTCTGATACGGACATAAATCACCAATTGTCCACCCAAAGAGGGAATCTCACCTACGTGGATTTCAACTTTGGGTTTCTTTCTCACGATCCTTTTCCTCGCCATTAAAAGGCTAGAATAGTACACGGAATTTGTCAAGTACACCGTTGGGACCATAATAAGATTTTAAGATCGTGTGATTTCAGTTTTTTTGGGTTGTTTTATTTATAGATTATTAAAGAAAATTTATTTAAAATTTCATATTTAAAATTTAAAATTATATTTTATTAATAATTTTAATTAAATTATTTTATTTTTAAAATTAATATTTAAATTAATTATAAAGTTTAAAGTATTAAACTTTAAAGTATTCATAATTCTAAATAATTAAATTACTTTTATTTAATACTAACTTAGATTATAAAAACAAAAGTAAAATTAAAAAACACTTTTTATGATTGCTATAAATGATAAAAATTGAAAGAAACTAAAAATAAAATAGAAATAAAAAACTCAAACAAAATTTTAAAAATAAAATTAAAAATTAAAAATTAAAAATATGAATGGTTACTATAATTGGGATCAATTATAATTATTTTTGATAATCAAAGGAGGCACAGAACTACTTTTGGACTTGCGTTGCTTTTCCAACCCACCTCCTTTCCTTTGAGATTACATTTGTATGGGATTGATAACAAACTCTTTTTAAATAGTTTCTATTGTGCTCTTACTAGCCTCTAATCCTGCAACTCATAATACTGACTAGTTCTTGATTTTTCAGAAACAGGAATATGCGGTCTCGTCAAGTTAATTATATCTCATTATTAAGCCAATGACTCTCATTACTCATCAATATTATTATTATTCAGAGAATTAATGGGTAGATAAAAGGGAAAATATGCACAACAGTCAATTAATCATCTTCCAAGATGGTTGAGCAAGATCCTGCTAAAATCTTTGAACGAGTAATCCTCAAGATTTTAAATTATGTAAAATCCAAATGGATTTTAACTTTTTATTTGTAATTGTACATAGTTCAGTTAATTGACAACTTTCATATGTCTGCTTATTTTCATTCTGGTTTCTTATTTTTGAAATTAATATTGGACAGTCTGATCTGGATTAAAGGGAAAGAATCTGTTAGTTATAATTATCATCGGTCAATAATTGAATTTGAAAATTGGAACAAGTCAATTGATAAGCAATAAATTGTAGATAAAGATAAAGATAAATTCGGATGTTAGGAGTGTGTAAGCAAAAGGGTCTTCAATTAGCCAATGCTTACATTCAATATTTAAGTTAACCCAACGCTTATTTCCTATATACAAAAAATAAAAATCACTTCATCCGATGCTATCAATCCAACTATAAAGAACTTTTCGTTACCTACAGCAGAAGCACTTTAGAAATGAGAAGTTACTTGCAATTGAGTTCCAAAGCTTATCCTAATCTTTATAATAAGACCTCGGGGGAATTGTGACAATCTCTGTTAGTGCAGCATGTGATACATGGACAAGTTGGCAAGAACAAAATGGAGAAGTACGTTCAAAGTTGAACTATTTCAAATAAATCGCTAATTTAAATGTTATTTTTATCCATAAATTGAGAATCCATTATTTGTCATCGTCAATTTCTAGCATCTACTATCTACTATTCGCCTCCATCCCCACCCCAAAGTGCCCACTTCTATTTCACTCTCTTCTGCTTTTGCATTCCAAAAATAGCCTACCAAAACCTGTCAACATACTTATAAGTACGCATACACATAGCACCAATCCCTTCACTCCAACAATCCTCCATTTTCAAAATCTCTTTCTGTTGATTCCTCTGGCTGGGGTTTACGGAAAATTCCGTATGCCTTTTGTCTGATCAAAGTTCTGGTTTTTCGTGCCTTTCTCCATGGCTGCTCCACAGTTTCTCTCTTTTTTAGCGTTGGTTGCTTTTGCTTTCGTGATTCTGAATGACGATGGCATGGCGGAGGGGTCTCATACAATTTATCCAGACTTACAATTCTTGAAAGCTGTTAAGGTACAGCAACGCCATAGAACTGGCTATCACTTTCAGCCTCCTATGAACTGGATTAATGGTACGTTAATCCTTTTCTTTTCCTCATGCATTGTATATATATACATTTATATGTCTGATGTCTACGGATTGTGTACGTATATGTGTTTGCTTTGAAAATCATTTTGATCCAGTAAGTGCCACTGAAGTTTCACCAGTGGCTGTTTCTTTGAACCAATTAATTTGCTTCTCTTGTCTGTTTTCATGCTTTTGTTTTGTTATGTTTGCATGTTCTGATGCTGGCAAATTTACAGTTCTACTTTACCTGTTTTATTTTTCTGAGTGACGCACCTAGGATTCATCGAAAGAAGAGATTAACATGAGTCGTGTTTATCGCGTTTAATTTGTTCCTCCACAAGCATATTCATTAGGGTATTCTGACCCTTCACTAATCTATTTCCTCTAAAACACATATCACGCATTGCAATTTATTTTCCTTCCACCACTTATGGTTTCAGGAATAGCTGACTTTGATTCTGAGCACCATTTTTATACTCGATTCGGTACTTTAATTCGTACAGTAACAAAAGCTTTGGTTTTGGATAGGGTTTCTGATGTCCCAACTGAGACTAGTTTGCATGAGATAGCATATCAGTTAGATAAAATTACTATATGTCTAGTTGGCAGCCACATAAATTTTGACTGTTTTAACGTTTCCTGTTTCTGGTTTTTTCTGAACCACAAAATACTTTTTCTAGTAATGGGATGGAATGCTGCTTGACTAAGAAAATTGATTGAAAAATAGAGGGACAAAAAAAGAGATTGTTTTGAGTTGCAACGCTTAGGCTCCTACTGTTACTTTCTTGAATCTCACAAGGGCCTATTTAACGACTATAAAAGTCTTACGTCATTCATTATTTTCTCGAATAACTCCCTAAGTTAATGTTTGCCACTGTAGTTAACTATAACCAACGGCACATAATTTGCTAAGTCAAACCATTTTGCTGGTGGAGAATTATGAATATTAATAGACCGGGCGTGGTCGGTTCGGGCTGAACTACTTTGACCTGTGGCTCGATCGACTAGGCCAAAATTGAGCCAGAGTAAAATTGCCAAGCCTATCGAGAATAGAAGCTCATAGATGGTATTAGATAACAAGGATACGAATTAAAAGCTTGATATTTGAACAAGTTTGCATCAGTGGTCCAGAAGTACTGACGAGTAATACTAGTGTTTCTGCACAAAGAAAAAATGTTCCAAATGCCAGAAGAGACAAACACATCATGCGTAGAATTGAAAAGGCTTGATGATATCTTGAGGGTATCATTAATGTATGTCACATATTTAATATAATATTTGCATGAACAATTTTTGATGTTCCCTATCTCCTTTTGATGCCCACATACCTTTAAAATTATCTAATTGGAGCATAATATTCTAAAAGTGTACTATTTTACGAAGTAATAATAGAAATTATAGTATTATGAATATGTAACTTTTGTTTTATGGGTCCTCTGGGTTGTGGTTGCCTTAGTTGTTTTGGTGCTCGTGGCACCTATTAATTTTGGGCATTTATTCGCACTTAGTTTTGCTCTCTAATGGCGTAAGGTTACGTTGAAGAAATTTGAAAAAGAGTTCTGCTCTAGCACTTGCATTTTAATCCCGAGTTTCATCGTGAACTCTTTAGTAGGCAATTAAAGGCTTTCTCTAAGGTCTTTATGTCAATTTCTGGACATTAACTTAAATCATTTACAAGTCTTCCGCTGGTTCTGTCCTTGTAAGGAACCATCTCTTAGCTGGATAAAGCTATAATCAAGCTAATTAGGACCCCATTTGTGTTCAAAAGGTTGGACTACTTACTAGAGTAGTTTTGGTAATCAACGTTGTAACAACTATATTAATTAAGCCAGGTTGCATAGTTGTTATATGGCCACAATCCAAAACATAAAGCCGGTCTCAGGTTATAGTTCTTCTAGATATTTATGACATTCAGTAAACAAACTCAAATTACATGACATTTTTATTATGATCCCTTCTGAAGTAACAGTTATTTGTCAGAGAGAAACATGATATATAACTTTTAAATATATTAATTTATCAAGACTAGTTTATTTTAACTAAACTGTAGTCGAAAGTATGTTGATTCTCCTGCTAGAATTAAATTTTATTATTTGCATTACAAAATGTTGGATATTGTGTTAAATAAAATCCTTTAGTATGGATCACTAACGTTTTCATTATGTTTCCTTTGTGTTACATTATGTATGATCTGCATGCTCAAATTTACGGGATGGATAAATTCATGAACAGATCCCAATGGTAAGCTTCTCTAGCATTTTGGCTTTTGTATTGAATTATGTCTAAAGTACTAATCTAATCCAGTGCTTGTTCACTATTCAAACTTTTGACAGGACCTATGTACTACAAAGGGCTTTACCATCTATTTTACCAATACAATCCCAAAGGTGCAGTGTGGGGTAACATAGTTTGGGCTCATTCAGTGTCCAAGGACTTAGTGAATTGGAAATCACTGGAGCCTGCTATTTATCCAACCAAGCCGTTTGATATCAAAGGATGTTGGTCAGGCTCAGCCACCATACTCCCTGGCAATAAACCTATCATGCTCTATACTGGCATTGACTCGAAGGAACGTCAAGTTCAAAACTATGCAATACCTGCAAATCTGTCTGACCCATATCTCAGAAAATGGGTTAAGCCTGACAACAATCCGATTGTTGACCCAGATAAAGGAGTGAATGCTAGTGCATTTCGTGACCCCACCACTGCTTGGCGAGTTGATGGGAAGTGGAAAATATTGGTTGGCAGTAAGAGAAACAGTAGAGGCATTGCATATTTATATAGAAGTAGGGATTTTAAGAAATGGGTCAAGGCCAAGCACCCTTTACATTCGAAAGCAAATACGGGTATGTGGGAATGCCCGGATTTTTTCCCAGTTCTTAAATCTAGTCAAAATGGGTTGGATGCATCAGCTATTTGTACGGATGTGAAACATGTCCTTAAGGTTAGCCTTGACTTGACAAGATACGAGTATTACACGATAGGTACCTATGATAGGAAGAAGGATAGATATATTCCTGATAATACCTCAGTTGATGGTTGGGATGGACTTAGACTTGATTATGGAAACTTTTATGCTTCAAAGACATTCTATGACCCAGTAAAAAATAGAAGGATTTTGTGGGGTTGGGTCAATGAATCAGATAGTGCTGCTGCAGATACCATCAAGGGATGGGCTGGGATTCAGGTAAAAAGCTACTAAAAGTGTTTTCTCTATCAAATATATGCAAGGAATGTTTGTAATATTTAATAAAGTCTTTAACTTTTTGTTGGATTTGGCATTGTTTTAGAGCATTCCAAGAAAATTGTGGTTAGATCCCAATGGAAAACAACTAGTTCAATGGCCTATTGAAGAGATAGAGACTCTAAGACACAAAAAGGTACACTTGAGCAACCAAAAACTTACCTTGGGAGATCATGTAGAAGTTAAAGGAATCACCACTGCCCAGGTTTGCGTCACACTTGAAATTTAACTTTGTTAGATTGATTTGGCACCAAGTTAAGAAAATATGATGTTTATTGATGTTGTTCACAGGCTGATGTGGACGTTACCTTTTCATTTCCGAGCTTGAAAAAAGCTGAGCATTTTGACCCTAATTGGGCTAAGCTTCCTGCTATAGATGTTTGTGCCCGAAGGGGTTCACACAAACAAGGAGGGCTCGGGCCATTCGGATTGTTGACATTGGCTTCAGGAAACCTTGAGGAATTTACTCCTGTCTTCTTCAGGATATTCAAGGATACAAAGAAGCATAAGGTCCTATTGTGCTCTGATGCAAGAAGGTTTGTCTAGAACTCCCAGCATATTAGAACTCAATCCTACTCTCATCACTCTGTGTGCCTTAATTTCATTTGTTGTTTACTTTTAACAGCTTATTTTCATTTTTTTCTTCAACAGTTCATCTTTGGGAGCGGGTCTATACAAACCATCCTTTGCAGGGTTCGTAGACATTGATTTATCAACCAACAAGCTTTCTCTTAGGAGTTTGGTAAAACAATCTCATTATAATGATCTCTACTTATGTTGCCACTTTGTCCAGACTACATGATGATATTCTTTCCTATCATTTTCACTTGCAGATTGATCATTCAGTAGTGGAAAGTTTCGGTGCTGGAGGCAAAACTGTGGTGACATCTAGGGTATATCCAACACTTGCTGTGTTCAATAAGGCTCACTTATTTTTATTTAACAATGGGACAGAGACAATTACTGTGGAGAATCTGAATGCTTGGAGCATGGGAAGACCAGTAATGAACATACCATTGAAGGGGTGAAAGAGAGAGACCTAGGAGACCCAGAAAAGACAAAAATGGAAGGATTCAAGTAGCTTAATGGAACTAGTTGGAAGTAGGCGAAAATAAAAATGAACTCTAAATAGTAAACTAACAAACCCTATTCATAGACATCCAGTAGTTTTGGATGGTCTCATGATGTGGTTATGTCTTTTATTATGAAGAAGCCATATTGGTTGCTATCTTAATTCCTATTATCACGTGATCTACTTTTTCTTTCATTTCAACTTTGGATTGGCTTGAAGTAACATAATAGTAGAAGGATAACCTATACATTACCATTTCATATGGCGAAATGACTAAAAAAAGAAGATTATTTTTCTAGCTTAAGAAAAAACTAAAAATGGAGAATCAATAGGCAGCACATTAGCATGTATTAGAATAAAAGCTTAACTATGGATGATGATAAACCTATATGCATCTGTGTCAAAGTTTGATATAGAAATGTGGTTAATCCAAGTAAAAGTTATAACAACTATAAGAAAAGGATAGTGTAGTGATTGAAACTACTCTTAGAGCACTATGCATTTAGAAAAGGTCCAATCATTTTAAAGCATGAAGTGATTGAAATATGTAACATGCTAGCAAATATCTATCTTATTATAATTTGAATGTTGATGTCCAAATTATAATGGTTTTTTAGAGATTCGGAGCTAGTATTGATATACAGGCAATCAATTTCTCCTCCATATTTGTTATAAAATTACTTAGTACCAATTAACTTAAACATACTGACAACTTTCTATAGTAATAATCACTTCTTAATTACACAAAGAATTTTGTTATCATGTCTGGACGATATCATTATTTCACTTAAATTCTTTCCTTAGTTTGTTGTTTATGATTAGGCTATTCAAATGCCAATTTTACTCTATTTTGATTTACTAGATGCTCACTCATAAACCTGTTGTAATAGTTATGAGATGTTTTTAGTGTCACAAATTTAATTTTGAATTATTTATCTTCTCTCATTCTTCTGTGTCACTTATAGTAACACCTTCTTTAGTGTACAATTTTTTTTAACCATCTTCTTTATCAATCAGTTGCGTTGTGTTGAGTTTTTATTCTCATACTTTCATGTTACCAAAGGAGAGATTTCTTATATTCAAGAATGAGGCTATTGATGAGCTTACTGGATCTACCTATGTAAGATATCCAAATATATATAATGGAAGGAAATAAATTGGATATTTTTTTATATTTACTTATGAACTTTTATAACATCTCTCTCTTTTTCATAACCCATATAATTCATCTAATAAGATCTAAACAAGGCTGTAAAATTTTCAAACCATGTTTCTTTACCAATTTTATATGTCTAAATCAAAGAAGTATTTAACTTCTTTGCTCTTCCTAACATAATATATATTAATAAAATAGTATATCAAGAAGTATCACCTTATATCAAAGTTCTCCACTTCAAGATCTTTTATTATTAATGAAAATATAGTCTTATAGTACAATTATATTGAACCTTAGCTTATATTCTTTTCATGGAACTTTTAGAGCAACCATTTCATCACAAAATTGGTATTTTATGTTCAAAAGTTTGAAAAACCTTGTTGGATATACCTTTAACCTAACATTTTGGAAATGATGAGCATTGATATATCCTATAGTAGGTCTCGTCATTATATAGTTGTCGAGTGTCTCCTTTTCAAGTATTACCTTATGCTAACTATATTTCTCCCTTATTACTAATATTGTATAATTGTGGCAATTGATGCATAGACAATGGAGATCCTTAACATAATCCTTTTGTTGGTTTAGCATATTACTTAAAAAGTATATATTTGTACAATATTTAGGCTTATGTGGTGAGTTGAAAATGTTATAGTCTTTTTCTAGAAACAAATTAACATTAAACACACAAAGTGTCATAAGTCATTATCGGTTAAATGCTCAACTGAGGACCTCAAAAATTGATTATAACTTAGGCATTAGATTATTAAGTTGCCCAAGTTATCCAGTTAAGCAATTTTTCATTTATTAAAATTTTTCATATGAAATGAATTTGTTTATATCATTAATTGATATGGATTCATTTTCTTGTAGGTTAGTAAATGTAATTTATTTAGATGGTTTGATGAAAATTTTTCTTGAAGGATTATTGAATTAAATTCATAAATTAATAAAAGAGATGGATGTTTTAAAAAGATGGTGAAACAAATACAAGTAAAATATCAAGTGGAGAAGGATATAGTCTATAAACTATCATTTAAAAAAATAATGAGATTAAAGAGAAAGTGAAGAACATGAAGGTTGACATTAATTTTATTATTGAAAAAGACTAAAGAACTAAATATTAAGGACCAAATATTAGTAAATATTATTATAGGAGTTGTCGTCGTTATTATGAGAGTACTTGTAAACCATATTGTTGAAAATGGTTATACATTTTCAATAATCTTAGTTTTATAATGTTATATTAAATATTAATAAATATATTTAATTTATTTCTCCCTTTCCAATTATATTCTTATTATTTTGATTTGGTTCTTATAACCAATATAATAAATATAATGGCTATAACATATCAATTATGACATTTACAAAATTAAACCATTTTTGGATCAATATGGTATATATCCCACTAACAAAACATAAACTATCAGTGAATGTATTCATTTACATTGCTAATATCATAGAGTATTCATTTACACTGATAACATCACATCACTATGCGCTATACTATATTCATTTACACGACCAACAAAACACAAAACATAGTCGAACCTGGAGAGATAATACTCATCATCTATTCAATTACAACCTAATGTCCAAAAGAAAAGTCACAAATCATATGTCTGAAACATAGTGTATGATAATCGTAGATTGCTTGATTATTGCACACTTAATTAAGAAAGTTATTCTTAAAATAATTAAATAACTCCCTTATAGGTTGCCCTTGGTCACTCGAAATTGTAATTGTGTAGATGCTATGTTTAAAGTCCCTTTGAATCTTTGGCCTTTTGATTGCAACACCAACTTGAATGCTCTTGGATCAACATGTCTAAATTTTATTTACATGGAGTGTACAGAACTATTACATTGATTTGCTATAATATTTAAAGCTTGATTGTCTATTTTAGGTACCTAGGCATTTAATCATGAAAAATCCTTGTCAATTTAATTGTATTCATGAGGTAGAGTAAATAGTGTATGTAATTTTCTATGAGGTTTTATTGTTTGAGGTTATTAAAGCTCCTCCGTCACCAAAGTGTTGCATCTGTAACAATAAGTAATGAATATGTTATAAAGCATTATAGGTTGTTGATTATCTACAATTACAACAATAAGTAACCAATAGTGAAATTCATATCGGCTAGAGCTTAATTTTCAACAATTTTTTGTTATTTTCTTCAATTTTCCTTAATGTTTTGAAATTTTTGTCACTTTTATGTTTAATCCTTTTAGGAGATTTAATATGGGCTATTCATCTTTTTTAATTCATTCTTATCATATTTTCTTATATTTTTCAGTCTCCCTAACATCATCCTCTTTATAGGGGGTGAATTTGTCCCTTATTTGTAGGTGTTCGTCATTGGTTGCAACATTTACTAATAAACTTTTTAAAATTTATCTTTCTTATTAAAATTGTAAAACAAAAAAAGCTTCCTCCTGTTGATTGGATTATGAAATAATACAAATCATACTTAGATAGATAACTACAAAGTTTTCATGCTCTATAACTATAAGTTTCATCCCTACCAAATATGAATGTCATTGAAATTCCTTATATGAAAATTTACAAAACTATTTTGGCTTATATGTGGTGAAGCAATTGTATTGTATCTTGTAGGTTTTAACCTTGAAACACCTACTATTATTATCATATGAAGTACATAACTCCCATTTTACCATTCTATGCACCCAAACTTAATCCTCTTTTCATCTTATTCCTTTTCCAGTTAAACGTTAAATCTAGTGGCCACTACTAGTCAGCAACTATATCTTTAAAATCTTTTGCATTACTAAACTCCATGCCTAAAGTTTAATGGAATTTTACACCATTTACTTCATGTCTATAACTCATAAGTGGTCTCCTTAGTGGTTTATTAGATTCTTCACCACCAAGATGGTCATCACTAAAAAGAAATTTTCTATAATATGTGAGTCTATTTCCAATAGATGATTGCCATCTAGAATAGAGGCATTGAAGATAGGGAATACATCTTCATGTTGAGCATTTTTTTTGTTCTCCAACTTCATCACTAATTTCATTATTTCCATCTTTAATCTTTTCATTTTTGTTGTCCTCATCATCAATAACTACATCCTCATTAATACCCTTAACTTTCTCCACCCTTTAATCATTATTTTTCTTTCCATATATCCCCATGTGCCATGAACAATATTTAGGTCACCACCCTATCTATCACTAACATTATCCCCACAAGTTATTTGTAATATTTTAGGAGCTAAGCTAGTTTCATTTAACTTGTGTGTTATATAAACATCCACCTTCCTATAGAACTTCATCAAACTAATTAGTCCTATACAACTACCATTTGATTCAATAATTTTAATGACGTATTGAAATTGAAGTCATGAACTATATAATATTCTTTTTCAACTTAATTATACCTTTGTTCAATCCTTATCTGATATATCTGCTAATAACTGGCAAAATGTCTTTACCTTAAAAGAAAACTAATTGCCCTCCTTCATACCTAACTTAGGTTTTAGTTGGAACTCCCTGCTATAAAACAACTTATACTTCCACATTGATTCATTATGGTCCTTAAAATATATATCACATATGCATGGAAACTATATCAATCAACATATATCATATAACATATAACATATAACATCAAGGTGATCAATTATAATACAAATATTTTAATTTTTCTTTCTTTGATGCCTACGTTGTTACATAAATCATTTTTGGGGCATGAATACCTCAAAATTTCTTTCTTATAGTAAATAGACTACTTTAACAAAGTATAATCACGTGCATCCTACTTCAAATAAAGTAAAGGAACATCACAATAGTGAGAAAATGACAATAAGATCTCGAGCACATACATATCCAAAAGGATAACAAGATGTCCAACACATATATATCAATTAAGAAAAGGAAACAAAATATCCAAATTATTTAATCCAACACTTATAAACGCAACACATACACACATACACACACACACATAGTCATTTAATAATATGGTAAATATTTCAGTGAAGAAATGATAATGATCTCTAGATTTTAGATATACAATTAATAACTTTGGTTACTAGGAATATGAAAAATATAATATTATAGTTTGCTTGTATTTTTCTTTTTAGCATTAAAGGCAATTCTTCCAGGAGCAATTTAGTCAGACCTTTCTCTTTACTACAATTGCATACACCTAAACTAGTTCTATAAACAGTAATCTAATTATATATCCAATATGATTTATCAATATGAACTAATGCATGTATATATGATACTCTATTTAGCACACTTATATGATACACTATATGCATCTAGGGTATTCTATCCAGTACACACACGCATATAGTGCATGTTGGGCCCCGTTTCTGAAGCCCAACATTCGGAGGTCAAAATGGCCTGTAGAGCCCACCGCTCATAACTTTTATAGCAGATTTGGGAAACTTCCAATTGGAATTTCAATCTGGATTCTTCATAACTTTGGTTCCCTCATCATCTGAAGTTTCTAAAGACACCAAAAACTCTCAATTTGGTTCAGAAATAAAGAAGTTATGGCTAAAACACTTTCAGCTCTTATTAACCCGAGACTGAACACTATAGCCTACTTCAATTCAGAAATTGAAGGTCTTGGGGCCTATGTTGAAAATCTATTCCTTCATATAAATTGTAGCTCCACGTGTCTAGTTTGTTTTTAAACTAGAATCAACTCAATTGGATCTCTACAGGTCGAGATATCCCCAAAATACTAAAGCATGTTCAGAAAAATATTCAACTCATACTTTTTTTAATCGATCCCTTCACATTGATTAAATCCATCTTTTTCAGGTTCAGAAAAATACCTAAAAATTTTATGGAGAGGTAGAGGAATGTCTTAGGAATCTAATACTTCAAAAATCACTTCATTTGGTGGTCAGACGATGAAATTATGGCCAAAAGAGTCAAACACGGTTTTGTCTGTAATTGCATAAAATGAGACGAAATGCACTAGACGAAGTGCATAAAAATGAGACGAAATGCACTAGAGGAAGTGCATAAGAATGAGAGGAAATGCACTAGATGAAGTGGATAAAAATGAGACGAAATGCACTAGACGAAGTGCATAAGAATGAGACGAAATGCACTAGACCAAGTGCATAAAAATGAGATGAAATGCACCTCTACTTATAAAGATCATAACTTTTGACTCCGATGTCCAAAGCTTTCATACTATATACCCTTCAAAATTTAAAAGAAAGATCTACAAATTTCTAGAAGGCACATTTGTCTAAATCAGCCTAGATTAATTCAGATTTTTCCTCGAATACAGAATATGAATTTTTACGTTCATCCAATGCACTGCACCCAGTTCTCAACTTCATGGCAGACGTTGTGATTCTTAAAGACAGAATTTTAATTCGATGTCTTCATAAGAAATGCAGTCATATATTTCTAGTTTAATCCAAATCAAGAATCATCTTATTTGGATAACTAGAGAAAATGTTGTGGCTAAAGGACTAAAGCATACTCCTTGAATAATTTTCCAGATCAACATCATC
>JAOSBN010000005.1:41486598-41502430 GCA_027563595.1 Erythroxylum suave | reverse complement strand
ATGTGGGAATATATTTAATTATTAAACTTAAACTTAATATAAACAATTTAAAAATAGTAACATCTAGTAAGCTTGTGGTTTTTAATATCCTTTATCATAAATTTAATAATAAGTTTAATAGTTCTAATATTAAAAATAATAATATCGGTTAAAGATTGTATTCGCGAGTTTTCAAAAGTTCTCAAATTCTTTGTTTTAAAATCAAGAGCTATGTCTACACCAAACAACAAATTAGTAATATATGAATATTTTTTATATTATTCGTTATTTTTAGAATAAGCCAATAACTATTATTAACAAATACATGTTTTCATAAATATCTTTTTAATTTAATTGTACTCAAAAGATTAAGAGATAATTCTTTTTTCAAATTTAAAAATTAATGTAATAAATGCAAGCAATGTGAATTAAACCAGAAGCTTTAAATATAAAATATCAAGAATATAAATTAATAATAAATATTTTAATTCTAAGTAACGATAATGATGTATTTAAGATTTTGACGTTTTAAATAGTTTTGTTTCTTTATATGACTATATTAAAAATAACATTTTAATTTTGCACGTTAAAAGTTGATAATATTATTGAATTTATGCCTATTGCCGCCTCACCATCATCACTGCCATCAAACGAACTACTTGATACACAGAATTTAGACCCTTTTTTCTTAATCTTTACCAAAATAAAGCTAATAGTGTCTTTTTTTTTTCCTTAATGAATATGATGACGCTTTCATAAACCCAAATTATTTCACCGACCACATGATTATTAGAATGTCCCAAATATAATCCTAGTTAGAAGTTATTCTTTTCCTAACGTTCTGAATTTAAACCCTTTCGTTTCTATCATCTTTGTCTTATGGATAATAAGAGTTGCGGAGATAATAATGAAGAGGAAGTTTTGATGTTATCACGTCATACTAAATTGGTGGTAACTGGCAATAATAAGACCAAATTGGTGCTTTTGGATCTTCAAAGGTGTGGTAAAAAAAAGTGGCAGTCTTGGAGGATAGCATTGACTAGTAATTTGCTTGGCTCTTTTTGGGCTTTCTTAATTATTTTCTTTTTCAACGATTTTAAATTATTTGTGATGAAATTTTCATCTTTTATTCAATGTTATTGTTAAGATATTTTTCAAGATATCTAATTTATTATTTTTGGCATTATTTGTAGTACGATAGATTTAGTATATTCATTTTATATAGGATTCCACCGTCTTGAATAATGAAGGAATCCTACTCGAAATAGAATCTTAAAGAAGATAAGTTTTATTCGATATGTATGTGAATAATTGGAGATAGACATTTTTTTGTTGAAGATATATATGCAACAGATTTATCAAAGATTCTACCGACTTTTTGGCAGCTGTGTTCCTGGATATGTACATCAACAATTAGTCTATTGGTCTATCGATTTTGCAAGTGAAAAACGAAGTCCAGAGGTCATTATTGGAGCTGTTTTTTTGGGATATTTCAGTGATAAAATACATGTTTATTTGATTATTTTTGTGGCTATTATGTGTAGGTATCTTTAATGACTATTTCGAAGGTTAACAGCATAATTTTTGTTGGATGACTTCTCATGATGTCAGTATGATGAGGCTGCACATATTTGTCTTTTGATTCAAGTGTTTCTTTATTTATGTCTTTATAGATTTAATCACTTAGGATATTAGTTTTATCTTTATTATTATTCGTTGTTGCAAAAATCCTCAATTGAGGTTAGCATGAGGTGGTTTTGCTATTGGGAGTGAAATACTTTCACGGGATGTCAGTATGAGTAGATAACATCAAGGGGTGAATAGTGTCAGCTTAGTAAAGTCTTGTATAAAATTATTGTATTTCAGTAAAAGTTTATTAAGTTAGGTGAAGGCCTCGTAAACGTAGCCCAAGTGTCCCCATAATCTATTACCAAATTTCATGTGTCGATTTATTTGTTGCAAATTTAGTTTTTCCACTTGTGATTATAATATTAAAAATCTACAGTTAGTGATTAAGTTGTTTTCTCATACACAACCAACAAATTCAGTTTGAAGCAATTGCGTCAGAACGTATATATTTTGGAACCACAATTATAGAGTTTTTAATCAAAACTTGGGGTGTCAAGTTGGTGTATGTCAGGGTTTCACATTCATGGCTACTAAAGAAGGAGCACCAACCATTAGGCGAACTTTACTTAATGGTTCCAACTATCCTGCTTGGAAAACAAGAATGAAAGTATTTATTCAAGCATAAGGAATCAAAGCATGGACTTTTATGTTGAATGGTTGGATTCATCCAATTACGATTGATGAAAAGAATGAAGCGTTACCTAAAGATCTATCTGAATGACCAAAAGTTGAAGAAGACGAAGCACTTGGTAATTCTCAAGCGATACATGTAATTTTCAACATTGTAGATTAAGGACGTTTTAGTATGATATCAGTGTATAAATTAACAAAAGAAGCATGAGATACATTACAAATAATATATGAGGGGTCAAAATCTGTGATAACTTTAAAACTTCAAATGTTAACCATTATATTTGAATAGTTTAAAATAGAGGAAAGTGAAACTATTTGAGACTTTCATGAGAGACTACGCGATATTTCCAATCAAGTATATCAACTAGGGATGAAGTATTCAAATCTAAAACTTATTAAGAAAACCTTGCGATCATTGTCTCTTGAATTCATATAAAAAATTGCAGCTATTGAAGAAGCCCATGACATTAGTGAGTTATCTTTGGATAAGGTAATAGGAATTCTCACAAAATTTTAGATGAACTTGTTAAGAGATAAATGTGAGAAGAAAAAAATATTGGAGCTGCAAGCTGAAGTTTCTAAATCTGTGAATAATTTAAGAGACGACTTTGATAAAAATGATGATGTGGTGTTGTTAACAAGGAATTTCAGTAATTGACTAAAGAAGGTGAAGAAAGATAGCCCTAAGTTTAGATAGAATGGTAGGAGTTTATCATTTCAAACATCAAGCAAAAACTCAAAAAGGTGAAAGGAAGGCAAAGAAGGTATAAGGTTATGAATGTCAAAGTTTCAGACATGTGCAAACAGAATGTGCTAATATTATTAAATGGAGAAAAGGGAAGTCTTACACAAGCACTTGGAGTGAAAATAAATCTAAAAGTGAGTACGATAGTGAAGAAGAAATTATGAGTAATCATGCTACATTGGTTGCTTTATACAGTAAAGTCCAATTGCTTGCTTTGTAGCAACCAGAGAAGAAAATGATGACGAAAATATAAATGAATCAGTTCAAAACTCTAATTGAGATTGTGACAACAATGATAATAACCCAAAATTAAAAAAGGAAGACATTTAAAAGGCTTATGAATTAATGTATATCAAATGGGTGAAAATGTGTAATTAAAATGAGAAACTAAAGAGGGAGAATTCAACCATAAAGGATGTCATTCAAGATCTAGAAATGAAATTGTTGTTAACAATGGATGAATTTGATGAAACAAAGTTAAAGTTGGTCAATACCAAAAAAGAAATAAGAATGTTGAATTTTGGTATCAAAAAGCTAGAAAAATTGTTGGAAATTGGTAAAATAAAGAGGACTTTCAAGGTGCAGGTTATAAAGGTAAATGTTCCAAGCTGAATAATGGGCAAAATAGTGAAGCTATAATTGTTAAAGGAGAAACTTCAAAGAGGAAACAAAAGTTTATACCTACATGTTACTTTTGTGGTTTAAAATGGTTATATAAGACTAAATTGCTACAAACTGTTACAGATGTTATTTCAGAGGGCTTAAAACAGAAAATCCAGACACTCTTTGAAGAATTTTCAGCAACAACCAACATCACCAAAGCAAACTTGGGTTATAAAGAATCAACTATAAGCACTTGTGGCTCTTAAATCCAAAGGCGCAACTTCTCATAATTGAAAGTACTTTTATAACAGTCCAGGCTACCCTCCCATAGATATTGTCCACTTTGGGCCTAACCCAAGCCCTCACTGTTTTGCTCTTCCTAGCCTAGCTATGAAAAAGCGTCTTTGGGGGAGACCTAGTCTCCTTGCTGCCTAGCAGCTTGGGTACTAATTCTGATATCATTGTAACAGCCTATATCACTCGCCCACAGATATTGTCCGCTTTGGGCTTTGGGCCTAGCCTAAATCCTCACGGTTTTGCTCTTCCTAGCCCAGCTAGGAAAATGTGTCTGTGGGGGAGACCTAGTCTCCTTGCTGCCTAGTAGCTCGGATATTGGCTCTGATACCATTGTAATAGCCCTGACTACCCGCCCATAGATATTGTCCACTTTGGGCTTTAGGCCTTAATAATCCATTAAGCAGCTTCTTTCACCTATTATATTCTGTGAACACCACTGTCAAAGTTGTAACAGCCTAGACTACCTGCCCATATAAAGCCCAAAGCGGACAATATCTGTGGACGGGTGGTCTAGGCTATTACAACTTTGACAGTGGTGTTCACGGAATATGATAAGTGAAAGAAGCTACTTGATGGATTATTAAAGTTGTATGGATGGCCATGTTACTTTTAGTGATGAAAAGAAAGCTACAGTGATTGGGAAAGGAACTCTATGTGTGGATGGACTACCTCATTTAAAAAATGTGCTTGTGGATGGTTTAAAAGCAAACTTGGTAAGTTCTAATCATCTTTATGACGATGAGCTATTAGATAAGTTTACCAGTGATGAATGCAAATTTTTAACCAAACAAGGAGAGTGTTTAATAAGTAGTAGAAGATCGACAGATAATTGCTACATGTTGCAGGTCATCACCTCTTACAATTTAGTCACATATGATGATAATATAAATCTATGGCATCAAAAGCTTGGCCACGCCAATTATGATCTCATCAACAAGTTAAGCAAAATTGAAGTGGTGAAAGGCTTGCTTGTGATGAACAATGATGGCAAGATTATTTGTAGTGCATATCAAATAGGAAAATAGGCTAGAGTGCTATATAAAAAGGTTAAACACGTTACATCTGCTCGTATATTGAAACTAATTCATATGGATTTGGTATGTCTAAAACAACATGCTATTATTGGTGGAATGAGGTATTTCCTGACATATATTGATGATTACTCTAGATATACTTTCTTAAAAGAAAAATTAGATGCATTTCAAACATTTAAAAGCCTATGTGTGCGCATTACACATCAGAAAAATATGACAGTATTGAGAATAAGATCTAATCATTTAAGGGAGTTTGAGAATGCAATTTTTAATGATTTCTGTGATAAAACATGGTATCGTGTAAGAGTTTTTAGCACCTAGAACTCCAAAACAAAATGGAGTTATAGAAAAGAAGACTTGAACTATTTAAAAAATGGCCACGTCTATATTGAATGGAAGAAAAATATTAACAAGATTTTGGGTTGAAGTAATAACAAGACATCTCATATATGCAATAGAGTTCATCATTGAAACATTATGAACAAGAAACCTTTGGAGCTATGGAAGGGAACAAAATCGGATGTTGGTACTTCCATGTATTCGGCAGCAATCGTTACATTCTTAAAGATCGAAAACAGCTTGGAAAGTTTGAAAGTAAGAGTGATGCAAGCATCTTCCTTGGATATTCAATCCACAGTAACGCATATTATGTGTTAAACCAAAGAATTAAGACAGTAATGGAATCTGCGAATGTTGTTGTAGATGATGTGCACCAAACAACTGATAAGGTGGTATAAGAGAACCTTCCAAATCAACCTCACAAATCAAAAACAAGATGCAATGATGTTAAAATCAGAGAATGTCCAGATCAACAATTAGTTGTTATTGGAAAAGAAACCAACCAAATAGAGGACAAATTGGTTACTTCTGAGGAAGAAATCAACTAGACATTTGATGTAGAAACAATCTTTGTGAATAACGAAGACTCAAGTGAAGGTGATTTCAACAAAGATCCTCTATCACGAATCAAACGAAGTCATCCTATTGAGAATGTGATTGGTGAGGTTAGTAATAGAAGAAAATCAAGGGGAAGAAAAAGGATAGATTACTAGGAATTCGTAGGGCTTATATGTTATACTTCTTCATTCGAACCCAAGAATGTGAAAGAAGCATTGCAAGATGAATTTTGAACAGTAGCAATACAGGAAGGGTTTTGTTCAATTTGTAGAAAATGGTTTTTGTAATAAAAAATGGTTAAGTTCAATTAGGATTTTCTTATAGAAAATGGTTATGTTCAATAAAGAAATGATAAGGTATAATTGAAATTTCTCATTTCCGAATTTCAAACATACATGCTAAATAAATTTAATTCATATATTTTCCATTAGATAGCAACATATAAGAATTTTTCATACTTAAAAATAAAAATGATGCTTATAGGTAAGGGCAAGTAAGGTTCATAAAACCCTAAGGTAGTATGAATCCTACCAATAACAAAATTTCTAGCTAAACTTATAATCAAATACAAGATAAATGAAGGACTATTAGACAGGTAAAATGCAATAACAACTAGAAAAAAGAATTGTAAAGACTTGTAACTCATCTCAATAGCGAAGGTTTTCAATTGAAAGAGAAAACAATATTCCAACCAATTTGACTACCATGTTTACCAACCTTCAATTTAACTTAACTACCATGTTTACTAACCTTCAATTTAACTAACTCCTAAAAATCAATTATTTCTTCCATAGATAGAATATGGTTATCAATCAAAATGGTTAAACTTGTTTTGTTATACTTGAATCGACTATTAAACCCATAATGTAGTTCCTAGGCCACCTATTTGAATTTCTCAAAGTCACTAGACTTCAAAAAAAAATCCCACAAACCCTTTTAAATATTGGTTATATTGGAGGTGAAATCAACCATATTATTTTAGTTTCTCTTAATTGCCATTGTCATCTTAAGCTTATTTGGAGTTCATTCCACTATCAAAGTACAAAAACAACATAATACAAAGTAAGTCAAGTTGACAATGTAATCATACTCATAAATACAATAAGATAAATTAAGAAAAGGAGAGAAGCAACAGTTCTAATGAGATTGAGATTATGGTAGAATTGAGAAGCAACATTTTTGAAGATAGGAGATGGATATAAAGATCAAGATGGAGATGAAGCAATAAAGTAGTAGTAGTTGGACTATTTGAAATAGATACACCTACTCTTGCTAATCCATTAGCTTCTAGCAATTCAAAGATTTCTTGATTTTAAAGAAAAAATAGGTTTAGGTGATTTAGGTATTTTGAGGGTATAAAGAGTATCAGGTTGGGTGAGGATTTTCAAGTAAAGGCAGAGTCGAATGGGAGTTTCAAGTTAGATCTACATCATTTAAATTTAAGCGGTCCACATGGACTAGATTTGTCTCGTAAGAATTTCTCTTAGTTTTTTACAAAAGTCATTTTTAAAATACTCCCAAAAGTCATTATAATATTTCTCTTTTTCCCTAAAAGAATCTTCAGTTTAATTATTATTAAATTTTATATAATTATTTTAATAAAAGCTCGTAGTTCATATGTGTTTATTGGAAAATATTGTTAAATTTAAGATAAATAAATATGATAGGAAATAATATGGAGAGATTAATTAAAAATCAATTAATGTTACATCATTTAGAGATGAGTATATTAGTATGAAAAAGAATATATATTTAAATATATTTACTATTTTTAAATTTTAAAAAAGATAATAAGTTAATTATTTTTATCTATTTTAATATTTTCAGGGCATATTATTTTCGATCTTAAAGTCAAAAACTTTTTATATTTCAATAATAATTTCATTTGTCACAAAAAATTAACACAACTGATCTTTTTTAATAGACAAAAGTTTTTACATGTGATTTAAATTAAAGAGTTGATCTTTAATGCAACAGAATCAATTGATTTTGTTCAATTTTTCAATATTGTTATTAATATCAACTAATCATTTATCGTGGCACGTATAGCTATATTAGAA
Organism: Erythroxylum suave; assembly: GCA_027563595.1. Taxonomy (NCBI): domain Eukaryota; kingdom Viridiplantae; phylum Streptophyta; class Magnoliopsida; order Malpighiales; family Erythroxylaceae; genus Erythroxylum; species Erythroxylum suave. The sequence continues at coordinate 41,494,553 of JAOSBN010000005.1, read as the reverse complement.
AATTTTACAAATTCTATTCCACAGGTAAAGTAAGCAAGGAAATAACACACAATAATTTAATGCGGTTCACCCATTAATTTGGGTTATGGTTATAGGCTAAACTCCAAATAAATCTTCCACTAATGAAAATAGTAGATACAAAGAGTGAAAAATTAGGCAACAAAGTAATAGCACTCACAAATAAGGTGTTTCTCAAATTTACTATCCATGAGATAATATCCTCACTATTATGTCACTAACCCTTGTTAGGAAAACATTTTTGAAAAATATCCCAAAGATCACTCTCTCACAATTTTTAGAACACATAAAGTGGCTCGTTAAAAACCCTCTTACAAACTCACCATAAATCCCACTATATCATGCATGTTAAATGAAAGAGGGAGGGAGGGAGGGTCTTTTATGGACCCTCCACTGCCTTAACATCTTGCTTTGTAAGTTGTCTGCAAGCTAGGAGCCAACTTGCCTTGGAAAACTGTTTCCTCCTTTTCTTTAACACAAACTAAGTGGCAGTGCCTCACGAGTTGGTACCGCCTTACAATTCTCTTATACCGACTACATGGGTTTTACTGTCACTCTTATAGATGATTGATAGAACTCAAACTTTTTCCTTGGTAGAACTTTTGTCATCATATTTGATCCATTCTCATTTATATAAATCTTCTCAAGCTGCAATAGCTTCTTCTCCAACCCCTCTTTGATATAGTGATATCTCAAATCAATGTGCTTTGATCTTGAATGGAAGGAGGAATTCTTCCTAAGGTGAATCGTGTTAGGTTCCGATCATGCATCTCATACACAATATATATCAAATATATGCAGTGGAAATAAAATAGAACCTCAAAAACCAGATCTACTCATGCATATAGATATAGAAAAACAAAATCATGAAATGTAAGATATTTACATACCTTTCTGACAATCTCATTCATTATTTAATCTTCTCTATGTTAGGTTGTTGTAAAACACAACCATCAACGCAGACCATCTCTAATGAAAGTCCACACGTAGAAGGATGAAACCTCACTAGGAGATGGCTAGAATTCTTTCTTTATGCTAGCAAAGAGAAGAACTCTTGAGAGACTTAGCGAGAAAAAGTGTGTGTGTAAGAAAAAGAACCTTTCTTTTTTCTTTTTCGTGTCTTACACAAGATGCACAAAAATCACCTCAATTTTCTGCACCATTTGGCCTTCCATAACCCCATCACTAATGGAAAGTTATAGGAAGTTAATGGTCATAAATAACATGCATTAATGGAAGTTATAGGAAGTTAATGACCATGAATAGCATGCATTAATGGAAGTTAACGACACTTGTTTCTAATTCATTCCATGCAATATTTTCTACCACGATCACATCGCGATCCAATCTCAAAACACTCTCTCATATCTTGAATGACCATTCAAGACCATTTTACTCATCCTTGGATGTCCTATATGTGTGACCCATTAGGTTCCCGGTTATGTTGGCCACTTGAATTAACTCTTAATTCAAGTAAGTCAAGAGCGCTATTTAACAACACGTCATAACCCCCAATTGACCAAAAAGTCAGTGGTTTGACTACGAACCCTTCCATACACAATATTGCCATGTAATTTGTCCTTTCACCATCTATACCCAACTTGGTTTAGAGTATGGTCAAAGTGTTAACTCCCACTAGACTGACTACATCACATCTAGTCCAAGTGATATTAAATCTTATCCTGAGGATCTCATTACTCTATGTATCATTGAAGACTCTCTTCATGACACATATTTGCTCTGGCCAAAGACTCCCTGGTAATGACCTTGACAAGAGGTCATAGGTATCATCTCCTTCTATTACGAGCGGTGAATCCTTTATTAGCTACTCAGTTACCTCTGAATATCTCAAGCTGTACCCAATCACCACCTTATGAATAACCCCTAAAAGGCACTAATGAATAGAGTCAAATCATAGGATCAGTATCCAAGATATCCTTGATCACCTCAAGTCAAAAAATACTTACACCATTGCTATGATGAGACTATTATTGACACCAGAATAGAATATCCATATGATTGACACCAGAATAGAATATCCATATGATTGTCCCATAGTAAGTCAATCCAATGTACTTACTATCCTTAGTAAGCATCCACATGTTAACCCTAAACAACTCAAGTCTACAGTTTATGAGGTCTACTGCTTGATCTAATCAAGAGTATAACATGTGCTCGTCTATCTAGATTAATGATATCTCATCTCATTAATCCAATGACGAGGAAAAGTTTAGATACTAATATAATTACACATGATAGGAATCTTATTATCATGATCTCATCATGATTTCCTCCATGTTGTTTTTAATATCAACAACTTCATTAAATCAATTTAAGATCAACATCAAATCTATAAACGTATGAATATTGAAATAATAAAAATTACTTTATTAATTATAAAATGATTTGTACAATAAATTTTACAGGTGATTGCCTTTAGAGCACTTCTCTAACAAATTACACTCTGACTGTCACAAAGTAATCAATGTCTATTTTGTTGAAAGCCAAGTTCATCTAAGAAGTTCTTCATCCATAGGAGGTCCTTGCATGCTTCAGTTGTAGTAATAAATTCTTCTTTAATGGTGGATAGAGCAACATATGTTTGCAATTTTGATTGTCATGACACAACTCCCCCTGCAAAAGATATTTAGTTAACCTGAAATAGACTTTCTCGAGTCAACATCACTGGCCATATCTGCATCTATGTAACCAACTAATATAGACTTGGTAATTGTAAAACATAACCATATTTTGGAAGTACCATGTAGATATTTGAGAATCAACTTCACGACACCTCAATGTTCCTTACCAGGATTTGAACGGGACCTGCTCACTACTCTAACTACTTGATCAATATCTGGTCGTGTATATACCATGGCATACATCAAACTTCCAACTGTAAAAGTAGGGGGGACTTTCATCATCTATTCCTTCTCTCCTATCAAAGGGCATTGCTTAGTACTCAACTTAAAGTGAATAGCAAGAGGACAACTAACAACTTTTGCTTTATCCATATTGAACCTTTGAAGTACTTTCTCAGTGTACTCTTCTTGTGACAACCATAATTTCTTGGCACCCTTGTTTCGGATAATCATCATGACAAGAATCTGTTTTATCGGCCTTAAGTCTTTCATGGAAAAAGACTTGCTTAACTGCTTCTTTAAACTATTAATCCTATTAATATTTTGGCCAACAATCAACGTATCATCAACATAGAGCAAAAGGATAATGAAATCATCATCAAAGAATTTCTGTATGAAAACACAGTGATCTGAAGTAGTCTTCCTAGAGCCTTGCTTCTTTATAATTGTCTTAAACTTCTTATACCACTATCTCAGTGCCTGTTTTAATCTATAAAGACTTTTCATCAATCTACACACATAGTCCTCTTTCCCCTTTTCCTTGAAACCCTTTAATTGCTCCATATACATCTCCTCTTCCAAATCTCCATGTAGAAAAGTTGTCTTAACATCCAATTGCTCAATTTCTAAGTTTAGACTTGCTGCTAAACTGAGAATTGTATGAATGGATGTCATTTTCATAACTGGTGAAACTATCTCATCAAAATCAATACATTTGATTTGGTTAAATCCTTTAACAACCAATCTAGCTTTGAATCTAGGATGAGGATTGTGTTCTTAATGCTTAATCCTAAACATCCACTTAGTTTTTCAAGCTTTCTTTCCTTTTGACAACTTCACTAGCTCAAAAGTTTTATTCTCATGCAAGAACTTCATCTCATTTTGCATGGCTTTAACCCATTTCATCTTATGTTCATCTATCATAGCCTTTTAAAAATTCTCAAGTTCTCCCCATCAGTAATTAACACTTTCCTAATTGTACTTTCTCTAGAACATCTGACTGTAGAGGGATGCAGTGTGAGCGATTAAATACATGTACTGTTATGAATAAAGTCTGACCCTAAAATATCTTAGGCAACTTTGCATATAAGAGTAGGCATCTAACTGTCTGCATCAAGGTTATGTTCATCCTCTCAGCTAAACTATTCAACTGAGGTGTCTTAGAAGGGGTAGTCTGATGTCAAATACCATGCTCTTTGCAATAGACGTCAAATGGTCTAGTGTATTCTCCACCATTGTTTGTTCGAATTCATTTCAAATTATTTCCAGTTTGTCTTTCAATTGAGGCGTAGAATTGCTTGAAAACATCTAGCACTTGATCTTTATTCTTTAAGATGTATACCTATGTCTTCCTATAATGGTCATTAATGAAAGTCACAAAGTATTGAGCACCACCTAGTGACTTTGGCATTGAGCACATAGATCTGAATATACCAAATCCAACACATTCTTCATTCTAGAAGGAGGGAACTTTTAAAAGTGACTCTATTTAACTTACTTATTAGACAATCAACACATGCACCTGGTCAATTCCAAATAATGCATTCTTTTTTACCAACTGAGTCATCACCTTCTAGCTCATATAACCGAGTCTCCTGTGCCACAATTCAATTGCATCATCTTTCTCCACTAGATTCATAGCATCATTAGAGACCTTTGCCTGCGTCATGTACCACTTTAAGCACTTCTTACCTCTAGTGATTGCCAAGGAGCTTTTAGTAAGTTTCCATTTGCCATCTTTGAAAGTACTACAAAAACTTTTGTCATCAAATATGCCAACAGATATCAGATTTAGCCAAAGATCAAGAACATGTCTAACACCTTTTAGATGCAATTTCATGCCATTTTCTGTCTCCAAGTAAATATCACCTTTTAAAGTGATTTTTGACCAAACTGTTATTTTTCATTTTAATGACACTAAAATCTCCTTGTGTATATGATGAAAAGAGTTCTTTATGTGATATGATATGAATAGTGGCACCACTGTCACCTATCCAGTTGAACTTACAAGTTGCACTATTCACATCACTATCATATGAAACGATGTGAAAGTCAAGAATGGTGGTAGCCATCAATGCATGTTTATCATCACTGCTATCATCTTTCTTAACTTTTTTGCCTTTGTTCTTTTCTTCTTTGAACTTTCGACAATATCTTTTGATATGACCCTTCTTCTTACAATGAAGGCACTCAACGTTTGCATATTTATTTGATCTTCCTCCGCTTTTATCTCTGAATTTTGGAACTCTAGACTTGCTCCTCCCTTTGGAACCTGTGACCAAAACTTCTGACGGTGTTGAAGAGGTCGAACGCTATGATCTCTGTCTCATCTCTTCATTTAAAATTCCACTTTTTAGAGATTCCATGTTAACAACATTGTCAACTATAGAATTGGTAATTAAAATCTTCAAAGTCTCTCAAGACTTTGGCAGGGAGGTGAGCAAGAAAAGGGCAAGCACTTCATCATCGAACTTTATGCTCATGAATCTTCCACTAATGAAAATAGTAATTACAAAGAATAAAAAATTACGTAACAAAATAGTGACACTCACACATAAGATGTTTCTCAAATTTATTGTCTCTAATATAATATTCTCATTATTTTATCACTCACCTTTTTTAGTAAAACATTTCCTAAAAATATCTCAAAGATTAATATCTCTTTTTAGAACACAAAAAGGCTTCTTAAAAAGCCTCTCACAAACTCACCACAAATCCCACTATATCATGCATTGTAAATGAAAGAGGGAGGGAGGATCTTTTATAAACCCTCCACCACTTTAAAAGCTTGTGTTGCAAGCTAGGAGTCAGCTTGCGTTGGCAAGCATTCTTCCTCTTCTCTTTTTTATTTAAATACAATCCAAGTGGTGTTACCGATGAGTTGTTACCGCCTTACAAGTTATTCATGGGATATGCTTTTATAATTAATTGACAATTACTTTTATCTACAATAAAATCTTACAAAAATATTATAAAATAATATTTGCGCTACAATGTAAGCATTTAAGTTACCACATAAACTATGAGATCTACACCAGTACTCTAATATTTTTTATTTATATTTATATTTTCATTCAATATTAATTTAATTTTTGAAATGATTATACCGAAATAAGAGACTCACTAGCCTTTATTTCTATCTTGCAGCCAAACATATTGTTTTAATAAATTGCTTATTCTCATTTTATGATTATCAACAAAATTACCTTATACTATTGAAATTATAAATTATAGAATATTAGAGAAAGTCTTACTTTAAAATTTCCACAGTTGATTATTTATTAATTTTGGTATATAAAACAGTTAAAGATGGTTAGTTAATTATGACAAGAAAATTTGGATAGAGCTACAAAGTAAAAATTTATTTATAGCTAAAGTTTTACGTTCCGATCATAATTAAGAACGAATTTATTACACACTAATATAGTATTGCATGCAATTATGATTATCCGGTTTCCTTTTCACTTTGGATGAGTGAAAAGACACTAGTATTTGTCAATCTCAGGTAATTAATTATACAACACGATGGTATAAAAATGTTTACTAATTATCTTTTCTTCTCCAAAAAGTTACACACTAGAAAACAACAATGAAAAGTTAGCAAGAAATTAAATTAATCAAATGTCCCGTCCTGAACTTGGATGATAAATAAATTAAATTACTTTTATGGATAAACTTCAATATATAGTAACTGTATTGAAGATTTTGGCACATGAAAAACAACATAAAGTTCGGCCGAGATCTGAAATCGGATTTCCTTGCGTGCGAGCGGATTGACGTTGGAGATAATGCTCAAGGTCAAGGAGGCGGTGTGAAACGAAAAGATAGAATTGCAGATAAGAAGAGGCTTGCGGGTTTGGAACTGGAATTTAATTCCTTTTGGCACGTGGGACCCACCAGAAGTCACAATTGGCCACGTCATCAACGACTCGATCGGGACTTGGGTTTGCAAATTGCAACTGAACCACAGTCGCCGGCGCCGCTTCGCCACATCAAGGACGCTGACGCCACTACCCACCAAGACTTTTTTGCTTCTTATTCTTTTCCTTTCCAATGCTTGATTTAATATTAGCTTTATAAATTTCACTATTCTTTTCCTTTTCAATAATATTAGCATTATAAGTTTCATTATTCAACCTAGTCTTCACAATTTGTTTAATAACGAAAAATTCTAGAGTTGTTATTGTTATGCATATTAAATAAAATATAATAACTCGAGTTAATTTTACAGTGTCAGCATATGCAAGATAGGACCAACGATGCAATAACATATTATTTATACAGAGGCATACGCGTCAAAGAAATCATATGTAGATGCTCCAATTTACCAAATGGACCCCACCTTACGCCACCGCTTCCTCGCAGTACCGTCCTCATCATCAGCCGTCTCCTCCGCCGCCGGAGAGGACAACGGTGACGAACTCAACGAAGATGATATTCTCTGGACCAACGACTTCTCCGACCAAACTGCCGCCTCTTCTTCCTCCACCACCGCCATTGCCGCCAACACCACCAATAACCTAACGCGCCGCTCTTCTTTCCCTAAAAACTCCGGGATTCTCGCGGCGTTGCCGGAGTCCAATCTCCACTCGGTATTATACCGCAAGCCGCTGCTGCCGTCGCTATCGAAAGCGATTCCAGCGATACCAAAATCGCCGCAGAGCGAGAGGGAGTATATGTCGCAGTCGATGCCGATGGGAAGGAAGCTGAACCAATCGGCGCCGATGAACGTACCGATGCTATCGATCGCTGTCGCGAAGCAGAGGAACAGCAAATTCAGGGAGGATCACGACGACGACGGAGACGGCGATGATGGAATGCTGCCGCCGCATGAACTTGTGGCGCGAGGGTCGCGACTTTCACCAAAGACGACGTTTTCGGTTCTGGAAGGTGCCGGAAGGACGCTGAAAGGTAGGGATCTGAGACAGGTTAGGAACGCCGTATGGCGTCAAACTGGGTTTCTCGACTAGTGGTTTTTGTTTCAATTTTGCTTTTTCGTATATTTGTTGGAGATATTGATTTTTGGTTTTTAAGTTGCAAATTAGAGTTGATGGTGTATAAAGATTCTTGCAAGAT
>JAOSBN010000005.1:41411700-41426726 GCA_027563595.1 Erythroxylum suave | reverse complement strand
TCAGATACAACTGCTAGAAACAAAGGGTGCATATAGGAAGTAATGACATATAGGCCTAAAGCTTACTGGAACTATGATACCACATGAACATTAGTTTATCGGCCTGCAAAGAACTCTTTTCATTTGTAGACAATAGACTGTGCAAATATTTCCGCTATAGTATTGGAATGGGAAGGGTTGGTAGATTTAGGGTTAGGGTTAGATGTAGGAAAAGTGGATAAAAGAGGTGGAAAATCTGAGTTCATGTTTGTTGTTGCAGGTTAGCTCTGGGACATCCAAGAAGCAAGGAAGGAACGCCGAGAAGAAGAGAGAACAGGTAGGGGGTGTGTTGCAGGGAATTTTGAGTTATAGCTTGCAGATCTGAAAATGGGAAGATGTGAAATGAAAGTGGGCAGGGAAAGAAGTTTGCAGGGTGAAATGGTATGGGAAGGAAAGTTGGGATGAAGTGTGTGTCTCTGCTTGCAGGTTTGAGAAGGAGAAGGGGAGCTTGCTTTGAGGAGTTAGAGGAGAAAAAGGCAGAAGGAGGGTTAGAATGGAGATTAGGCTAACCGTAAAAATTTTGAACTAATCAATTTTTTGGTTTAATTAAAAATGATCAGTTTGTTAATTAATTAATCAATTTTTTATAAATTAAAATAATTCAATTGATTTTAATTTAACAGTTTATTTTTAATTAAACTCTAGATTTTTCGATCTATAAGGATAATATTTTTTAATAATATTTTATGATTGTTTAATACTGACTGAATCTTTTAAACTTTAAACTTCCTGATTTATAGTTTAAGTTTTAAAACATTAATTTTTTTTATTTACTATGTTAGCGGCTGACATGAATTTTAAAAAATGAATTCCTAAATTATTTTAAATTAGGATTTCAGAAATCTTTAAATTCTAAATTTCTCTTGTCTAGCAATAATCTCGTTGCCAAAATAGTGTCAGTATTTTGTCTTCTTTGTTGATGCTATTAGCTTCTTTGTAGTGTTAATGAGCCTAACAAGAATTCAGATTTTGCCATACGAGACTTTAACCTTTGTCAATCAGCGTACAGTGGAGCTCAAACTCAAACACCTCGAGAGTTAAAATTTTTCTCAACAATTAATTGCCATTTCAAAATTTGATGTATGGAGGTGGTTTGTTGAATCAAACTTGACAAGTTGGAAGTTGATAGAAACAAAATGAACTTCAGTTACTAACGTAGTTGCAGCAACCGTGTTCGCATCGGAGCTCTTTGATGTGCGTATCTCGTGGGCCAAACATGGTTTCCTCACTTTGTGGTGGACGACTTCTTTAATGATGCATGTTCAGAATAACTATCAAACCTTGTCCAACAGGTTGGCAATTATGTTTTATTTTTTTTATATTATCAATCAGAATAGTCAGTCGTTTCCGAAGAACATTGAGTAAATGTGAGATACTGTAGGTGGGTTGAGAAGTAAATAGTAGCAATGAGTTCTGCAATATGGCAGTTGAGATGATATTTTAAAAAATTTGCAGCGTTCTGCCACACAAGGGCCGTGATCTTACAGGTGATGCCAAGGAGACGGTAAGGTTGAATTAAACGCTTAAAAGAAACGAAGGGAACTTGGAGTTTTAGGGTCTCAAATCTTGAAATTAAGTCAGAGGATTATATTCCTGGATTAATGTTAGTCGCTGATGTGAACTCTTTAAGATTAAAAAGTGGCGAAAATTTTAATTTACCTCCTAGCATTTGACAAAAAATTTAAAATGATATATGTTATTTTTGATACTAGTTTACCTCTTAACAATTACAAAAATGAAACAACTTACTAAAAAAAAAAAAACTCACTCTATTAAATAAATGTTAAATTGGTTCATCTCATCTAGTATGTCTAATTAAATATTAATTTCTTATTTTCAAATTAATTTCTTTAATTTTAAAATTATTTTCAAAACCTAATCCACCGCCTAGGAAGTATCCTCCTAGAGTATGATGACTAAATGAGTGATGGATTTCTTATTACAGTTCAATTTCACTTATATGAAAAGAATGGGAGTGAGGGATTTGCTAAGAACAATCAAGTCAGGTGTCCTCTTTTTCTAATTGTAAAATGTGGGTCCTCCAAGTTTGGTAGTAGTTCTACCTATGTTACCAGGGAACGAACAAGATAATCTATGAATGAATGAGGTGAAAGCTGGACCTAGTCGGGATAGCTTATGGCTCAAATCTGTTTATACGGAAAGAACTCCTCAATTGGAAGGATCAGTTAGCCTGATGTAGATATGGACCCCAAAAGAACCTATTTCGATTAATTGGAGAGCATTGTGAGAAGGAATCTAGCTAAAGCAGAACTGTTTTAAGGGCATGCCAATAAGACGAGAGTCAAAGTGGAGGGCTTGAAACGTATCACAATGGCAAAGAATGAGAAAATTAAAGAGTACACAGGTCGAATTTCAAATTTGCAGCTAGTCGAGCCTGAGGAAAGACGTAAACGAAAATACGAAGAATTTCAGGCTTTGAAAATTAGGAATGGATGCAGATGCAAGCAATTAGGTTAGGTTTTAGGGAAAATTAGGTTTTGGGTTTTTATTTTTAGAGAATAATTATAAATTAATTAATTAATTTGAAAATAAGAAATAATACATAGCAGCTGACCTTTTCTCAATGCAACTTAACATAGACGGAATATTTATTTAATGGATGCGTGATGAAGTGAGCATTTTTAAAGTACATTGTTCTATTTAGCAAATGTTGAGGGGTAAACTTGTACTAGAGACTTAAGACTTTTTGCTTAACGTTAAGAGGCAAATTGGACCTTTCACTTTAAAAAATTCTACATTAAGATTAGTTTTAAGTGTTTTTTTAAAAAATATTCAAATCATTTTATATATTGCAAAACTAGGGATGTCAATAGGTAGCTTGTGATTGGATGAACCAATTTTTTTAAAATAAAAATGTTGTTGTTTTTGATAGAATGACATCTTTTTTGTCGTTACAATTAGCCACGGGCAGAGGCCGGGCCTGCCCTTTGTCAACTCGTAGCCTAGTCGGTCAACCCGATCCGAGCCAAATTAACAGTCCTATAGGAAATATTAGCATCTAACTTAAATTTTGTCTAGATTGTTTCTAGTGAAAGATGTTATAGCCTCTCTCTACAATTTTCCTTGGGCTCTTTGTCTTTTTTCCTCCATGTTGAACTTTTGTTGCTTCCACTGGTCTTTGCCCTAGTTTTGTTTCGCTCTAGTTTTGTTTCTAGCCTTTCAAGCTACCCTTTACTTCTACTACATCCTCCTTGCTAACTTAAGTGTGAAAGTTGTTCTTGTGATAATTGAGTAACTTTTCTTTTAGGATGCCCTTCTCTTATTCGCCTGAGTTTATAATTGTTTGGATGTTACACTCGAAATTTTTTTAACCTTTGACCTCTTGGTTAGAATGCCAACTTGAAATTCCTTGGATCAACGTCTACAAATTTCCTTTTGATGGAGTGTTTGTAACTAATACCCTCACTTATTACCTAGAAATTAAATCCAAAAATAATGCATTGTCAATATATTTATTTTCGTGAGATAAAGTAAATATTTGTTATAATTACCTATGGCGCTTTATCATATGATGCTATTGTTAAAGTGCCTTCATCGCCTAGTTATTGTGCATATAACAATAATCAACGCAAATGCTAAAAGTGCGCAATTAAATAAGCAATCAATTTCAGAATTCTCATTGGTTGGATCTTTACTATCAATAGTTGCTACGAATTTCATATATCTTGTACTATTATGCCTAGAGTTCCCACATTTTCTATAGTTTTGTGTAAGACCCTTTTAGGACATCTTATTTTGGTTCTTCAATTTCTTTAGTTCATTCTTGTCATTTCTTCTTTTAGTAACTAATTAATAAATACTTCATGCTTTGACTTGAAATGAAGAATGACATTTATAACATGCTTACATAGGTAAACATAAAGTTCCATACTCTTCTACAAGTTTGGCCTTTACCAGGGAGTTCAATTTATTAAGATTAGTCAAAGTTCAATTTAGTCCTTATGAATTGGCCATATGTGAGAAATTTATATTTAGTTTGTATTCACACTTGAATAGTTTATATGATTGTGATAGATAATGGGAATTACATGTACATGATGACTTTTATGTTAGGTTCATGCTTCTTATTCTTAGCAGGCTCAATTTCATTATTTGTTTGAATTAAAAATTAGTACGTCAACTTCTAATGAGTTATCATTATGTTATTTATAGCTTTGCCATTTGTCGTCTATCTTCTCTGATTGCCCATTCATCTAGTTAAATCATCCAACTTTTGTTCAGTTTTTATGTTATGTTTTAATAGAGAAGAATTTGTGTTTAGGTTTTATGTGAATGGAAGGAGGGTCTCATTTTTGTGTGTTGTTGTTTGGAATATTGCTAGAATCATTGATGATTAAATGTATAAGTTGCATAAGTATTTATTACATGTGGAATGGGTTTGATCTCTTATAAGTGATCTATTTATAAACACTTAGATAGTATCTGGGCTGGAAACAAATGATGTAACTTCGCTGAGGCTCAACGATAAAATATTTCATAAGCCTAAGAGTTACAGTGAGAAGACCCTTTCTCAATTTATGTGGTCTATCAATGTCACGTACCTTGGTGATGTTATGATTTCAAATTCCAAACTATAATTTAAAAAATTAGATATAAAACATAAAAAATCCACCCATAATTATGGATGATCTGTTTTATAAACTACTTGGACGATATATAGGTTAGAAACCCATAATATGGCTTCGTTGAGACTTATCAATGAAATATTTCATGAGGCTAGGAGTCGCAGCTAGTGAGAAGACCCTTTCACGATTCATGTAGTCTAATAATGTCATGTACTTTGATAATATTATGATTTCTGACTTAGTATGTCAACTTGTATTTCATTGTTTTTTAAAATTAAAACTTTATATGTCAACTTGTATTGATTTATCATTATGTTATTTCTATTTCAAATTGCATCTAGTAATTCATAATTTACTTTTAATTATATAGTTAGGTCAATAAAAGTTCGATGTCTCATTGGAAATAGTTCACAAAAATATTTAGGAGTTAAGAGTTTTATGCAATTTGTAAAAGATCAAATAGATGTAGAATGTTGTATTTGTCCATACGTAGATTACTTAAATGTGAACATTCAAAGTCAAGATGTGGTATATAATCACTTGCTAGTCCGAGGCATAGGTAAATTCAAAGTTAAGATGTAGTAAATGTGTTGGTACAGGTGTTGATGTTAGTAACAATAATGATATAGAAGATTGTGATATTAATGACAATGGTGATGATGGGATTAGCAAGATGTTAATGCGAATTGTTGTTGTTTGACTTATGTTAATTGGTATTGTTGATATTTTAGTTATGTTAATGAGGATTGTTGATGATTGAGTTATGCTAATGCGGATTGTTGATGATTAACTTATGTTAATATTGTTGAAGATTGAGTTATGTTAATGTGTATTGTTGATGTTTGAGTTATGTTAATACGAATCATTGATGATTGAGTTATGTTAACGCGGATTGTTGCTGCTTGAGTTATGTTAATGCATATTATTGATGTTTGAGTTATTCTAAAGAGGATAGTTGATGATTGAGTTACGTCAATGTGGTTTGTTGATGTTTAAGTTGTAGATATCCAATATAATGGCACCTGGTAGAAACAAAGGGAAGAAGGTAGCAAGTATTGAAATTGTTCCTACTTAACAACAACCAAATCAATTAGTTCCTAACCAACAACAATAATCAACCTCATCCACTATTGAAACAAGTCAGCAAGAACCTCCATCTGCCTCAACCGGTATAGAGGGATTTGCAGGTTTGTTAATCTTTAACACCTACAAATAGAATTATGCTCAAATATATATTTACATGTTTAAAAATATTTTCTTATCATTATTCATTTGTTTCAGGTTCTAATACCAACATCAGAAAAAGATGTAGAGGTATAACTAGAGGTTGTGAATTGTAACAAATGAATGTTGCAATGAACAGCAAGTTGTCAGTACATATTGATACTTCACAAGATAGTCCTTTAGACAAGATTTAGTCGGCTAAATTGTCTAGTGAGTTGAGGATAATTGCTCAAACAAAATTATCTTACCTAAAGCATGCCAAGAAGTTGAAGGAAGATAACTTGCTCGAGAATGCTTTGGATAAAGTTTCAGTAAATTTTCAACTTATTTAACTATATGCAATATTGATTCCCTTATTTTAAGATTAATTACACATTTATTTATTATTCATAGATGAAACTAAATATCATCAGTATCTAGAACCTTGATATTTCAAATTGTATTACTTTGCTATTGAAACAAAGAACTAAGCATTGTATTTTTTGACTGCATTAGTATTACAAATCTTTTCCTTTTGATGCAGAGGCAAGGAGACAAGTTTTGGAATAGATGTCTCTAGAAAATTGAAACAATTTATGTGATTATTGGGTCTCTCCCATCTTTTAGGTTTGTTTTCTTTTCCTTCACATTTACTTTCATTAATCTTGTTAGATAATTTAATGACTATCTTTTTTCTTTACCTAGGAAAATGTGAGAAGGCTAAGGTAAACAAAGGACAAATGAAAAATCCCCATAACCAAGGCTCTAAATCATTTACGTACAAAATGAATATGTAGGATATTCCTTTGCAAGTTGTAATCATATCAATAAACACTCTATTATTTATTGTGCATTGTTTTCTTTTTTCATAAAACAAAGTGAGAAGGAACTATGTAGACAAGACTATGATAGGATCATACTATACAAACTCACTCCTTATAATGAAGGTCAATGGTGGATGTTTGAAGAAGCAAAAATAACTATGCAAGTATAACAATTTGTTTAAAATTTAAGTTTATTTATTTTTGTATTACTAACTAATAATATTTGCTTCGAATATTGGTTTTGTTTATTTAATTTTAGAATAAAATGCAAGAGTTTCTGCAAACATCAATGTCTGAGGGAAACGAGGCAAATGTAGAAGACATTTGTAACTAGGTGTTAGGTACGTGATCCAAAAATATCAAAGGTTTTGGATTTAACCATAAGTCAACTGCTTCATCCTAATCAAGACTAACATATATTCAACATCTTAAAGAGAAAAACAAGTTGGTTTAAAACATTGGCCAAGCATGAAAAGTACATAAAAAATTACTTGGCCCCGATTATATAGGCAGTGAAGATCACACTACAACAAAATATGGAGTTTAATGACACAAAAGGTGAAGTTTTTGGACACTTTTTTGTGTCTTAAAAATAAATTTAGATGCTTTATAAAACGTAAAAAAAACTGTCACAAAAACTATTTTCGATAGTTTTTTTTAGACATATAGATGCGTTGAAAAAAACATAAATTTTTTACGCATCTAAGCGTCGAAAATTTATTTACACATAAATGCGTCGAAAAAATACATTTTCGACAGTTTTCTTAAACACATAAATTTTATTTTAGACGTTTTGTATAAGCTTTTAGATGCTTTTTCTGTCGATATTTTTCACTTTTAGATAGTTTTTTACGTCAAAAAATTCCACCATTTTTAGTTAAAAAAGGCTCACAATTTGCTTTAATTTATTAAAATTTAATAAAATTTATTAAAATTTAATAAATGTATAATAATAATAATAAATAATAGATTATAATAAATTAATCACATATTTATTATTATTATAATAGAATTCATTAACGATTTCTGTTTTTCAAGTGATCTTTTTTAAGATCACTCACAGATTACTATAATAAATTTTAATAAATCATAATAAATTATTTATTATTATAATAATTCCTTGAATTCATTGACAAATCCTAAATCAATTTCTCTGCTTTTCAAGTGTAGTTGATGCTATTCTTGAAGCATTCACTCCATATATCTTTCATAGATACGATCAAAGGCAAAAAGCTACTTACATTTATAATCCCTTCTTTCACATTCACTCTTTATTAATACTAGAAAATCTAGGTAAGTACTACATAATTGATATTTTCATATGAAGATTTAACCACCCACAACTATTAAACTATTCACAAAACTGTGTTTGAAGAAATCGATCCACCATTTCCTTCAAAAGAAAATAACTTGATATTTTCCTAATGCAAAGATGGAAGCCAAACTCACATCATCCTCAACAGAGTGGCTCCGGTGATGACCAGGAGCATCACACAAACCAGGAATCTTATTCTTTGTGGAAACAGGTATAAGCCTAATTAGCCTTTGGATTCTACTCATAAGAGCAGCCTTGGCTTCCTCCTCTTTTACGCAAAAGAGAAGCCTTGGCTTCCTCCTCCTCCTTTAATCTTGACTTGTCCCTCTTCCAGCTATGCAATTGAAAACAAGAATAGCTTAAAATGGATGAAAGAACACCAATAATAGCACAAATATATCCATCTATGAGATATATTGAAGGAAAAGGCACGCAAACATAGATCAAAATCAACTAACCTTTTACCGTAAGCTCAAAATCTCTTCATTAATTTGCTTTGCCATTTTAGCAAACTTCAGTGTATTATGAGTTTCCTCCATACTACTAGATGCAGGAGTAACTGTGCATATAAGCTGTACGCTTCTAGAAAGCCAAGTACATATTAGGTTCTATTTACTCTATTTGTATTCAAGTTATAACAATTAAACCTTTGTAACAAGTAGTACGAGTTATTGAAGAACTAAAAACTTAGGCTTCCTCTTAGAAATGACAGATCTTCGTGGTACTTAAAACTCACCGAAACATGTCCCCACCCCCTCAATGAAGATTGCAATAGCCAGGTGAGTTTGGAATCTCGATATGGAATATGAGATGCCCTCCCTTCACTCAACTTTCCAATTATCTTTAGATCAAAACCAAAACGCCAGTGGCGTTACAAAATTTCCAATTACAAAGAAGCCAAATAAATTAATTTAAGACCTTGACACCACACAAGAGTACAATGGATCATCAAATCTACAGATGCTATAGTTAAGATACCAGTATTGTATTATCACGTTTCTCTTAAAATTCATCACCAATCATGAAACAATGTTCAGAGTAATGAGCATGAAAATGTATAGACTTGACCTCATAACTTACTTGGTATAAATTCCTAGTATAAAGAACAAGAATTAAATTAGGTAAAGAAAAAAGCATCATAGACACTTATATTTCCAAGAGTTAGAAGGCTTTTGTTTATGTAAGCTCCTTCCTTTCTCCTAGTCTAGTTGTCTCAGTCTTTGAACTCTTAGAACCAGCTAGATTAATCAGATTCTAAAACATAAGACAAAACAAGCCAATATATGAGCCACACAATTTTTGAGAATATTCAAATTTCTAATGATTTGGGTAGATGAAAATGTACAAGTTGAGAGAATATGCCTCCATCATACTCATTACCATAGGCATTACGTGCAGAGTATGAGTCTTTCCACTACTAGTAACTCCATAGGCAAAACACAGTTCTTGAATATATAAATAGAGTTCAATTAAAATTTCCAACAGATCTAACCATAGAAACATTTATGATCGAAGAATCTCTGCATTACCATTTACAGCTTCCATAGTAGCTTTGACGACTGGTTTAACAGTTGCTTCATATACATCTTGTGTCAAAGTATGAGGTCTAAATACTCTATCCACCCAATGCACACTAATCAACATGCACATTTTATTATACTAATCAGTTAGAAACAAAAAACCGAAGTTGAAAATCTGTGAACAATACCAAATGCATAAGTCGTAGTTGGATTGTATTCGTTCTTGACAATTTTATCCCCATCCACGTAACACGCGATCTCATCTCCTTTTTGGAACTCCCTCTTGCTGCAACCAAACAGGAGTCAAATCACATTCCGTCCAATAAAAAGAATCCAATCCATTTTCACAAAGATAGATCCAATCCACTGCTGTGCAGTCAGATCTAAACAAAATACCTCAACAGCCTAAATTGAATCATCACTGATATAATTTTTCCATTCCTCAGATAATCAATCGATTTGGAGACAGGCTCCTTCGTGCTGAACGCAACTAGTATGCACCAGCCATAAGTGCCTTGTCCTGTGTACGATGAATTGGAGCGGCTGCAGTTGGGGGTCATAGATCGGGGACCGATTCCGCCTTCGTCAGAGTTACAGTACGATGATGCTTTCTTCGGAGCGGATGTCTTCATCTTCCTCTCCACTGTTGAATTGGTTCTTAGGGTTTAAAAGGTCAAGCTCTTTCTGCAACACGTTAGGCAAGCGAGGAAACCTCTCTTCTTCTGTTTTTTTTTTTCCCACGATCGCCTTTACTTCACTTGAAAGTTAGGGTTTTGTGTTTCGAGTTCTTCGAATAATCTCTTGTTTTTCTCTTCTTGTCTACCATGGTTATGGATTGTGGAGCTCCTCCCGGGTAGGACAAATGGTGTTAATTTGTTTTGTCATGCTACTTGGTAATGTAACGGAGTGAATGTGGAGTGCAGGGTCCAAACCCGAAGTTGTGGCTGTTTAATACTTATTTATAGGAGGACAGTCTGGCAATTCGAGTCTCCATTTTGCGTGGGTTATTAAGAATATCAGGTCCAAGCTCAAAACCTTTATGGAGAGGAGCTCTGTTTTGTTTTCTAACATAATGCAATATTTAAGTACCTGATAATTTGTAGCCTTATACTATCCTAATTAAGTTCTTCATTTTTTAATCGTCAAATAAAGTAGAAACTGTGACTAGTTAAACTGTAAAATAGTAATGTGATAATAATGAATTAATCTTGACTTTAGCAAATTTCACTAAAATGCACTTCTATTAAAACTTTACTCGTGAAATGAATATAAAATTAAAGTTTCTTTAAATCTTTTTAAAATAACATAGAGGGAGCTAATTGATAAAATGCACATGTTCAAGTCAATAAAATAGTCTTTTTGTAAAAATATAAAGGAAATGTTACATACAGGAAGTATTGTGCATTAGGTACTTTAAAAATAACATGATTAGGTTTTCATTAAAGTATTTTTTATGGGACATTAAAAGTCATTATTCTTAGCACCTAATCAATAAATAATTTATTAACATTAAAACTAACAACCCTAAATATGGTCATTTTATCTTTTTCATTCCCTACAAAATTACCAATATTTCCAAAAATTATTGACATTAAAACTAACAGCCCTAAATATGGTCATTTTATTTTTGGTAATATTGGTAATTTTGCAGGGAATGAAAAAGATAAAATGTAATTTTGGAAATATTGGTAATTTTTCAGGGAATGAAAAAGATAAAATGATCGTATTTAGGGTTGTTAGTTTTAATGTCAATAAATTTTTTTATTGATTATTGGTAATTTTGTAGTTTTTCAAAAGGCAATGAAACGAGTGCGAATAACAGTGGGATGAAGGCTAGGCCAGAAAGGACAAAGTCGGAAAATGATTAATCAACACCTAATTTTTAAGATAAAAATATAGATTTTCGTAGATCTTATCTATTATTAATTTTAGACACTTTTTTAGTATATATTTTAGACATATTTTACTATCTTAAATAAATGTCTAAAAATTTCACCAATTTTTAGAATATTTAAGATGGTTATTAGATGCGTCTAGACATAAGTGTCTAAAATCTCCTTATTTTGGTGTAGTGTGAAAACGAGGTTGAGTGATTAAACTAATCTCTGTATTTATTAATTTGCATGTAAGTATTTTTGAAGGTGTAATTAAAATCTTGCATACGAACAAATTTTATGACATCTCATTTTTTATATACAATGCTTCAAATTTTCAAATACTTTTGTATAATTTTTAAAATAAATTGTCAACAAAGAATCTAAATATTATATACAATCATATGGATTAAAAATGTGTAAATAATTATATTTCAACAAGGTACATGATTTCATTAAAAGATAGATTAAAATTTTGACTACATTTTACCTACATTTTTGAAAATGTAGGTAAAACTTTTTGGCTACATTTTAAAAATTGTAGGTAAAATTTTTTAACTATGTTTAAACCTGTGACTACGTTTTTAGAAGAAAAGCTAAAAACATTTAACTACGTTTATTTTCATAGTTAAAAATTATCAGCTATGTTTAGAAGAAATGTAGCCAAAAATTTTTAACTATGAAAATCAAGCATAGCTAAAAAATTTTAGCATGATTCCTCAAAATATGACTAACAGTTTTTTGCTATGAAAATAAAGTATAGGAAAAAATTATTAGTGACGAGTTACTAAAAATTATAGGATAATTTTTAACCATAGGGATCTAGTGATGTTTTTGGCAACAAATATAAACTGTTGCTAATTACTATAAGGACGAGCGATGATTTTTTTACAGCCAAATGTGATTTTTGTCATAGTAAAAGTATGTCTAAATATATATAAATATGAGCTTCTTTAATCAAGAACTGCATCTAAAAAATGTCGATAGATAGAAGTCGTCGTCAGTAATAGGTGCTCTTATTAATAGGTTCCTTCCAGATAACAATCAGGAGCCTTGTAACTTGACAAAAGATTCAGTCATTTCTTGTCCAATATTAGGATTCAAAGAACATAAATAGGCTCTAGTAAGCTGAAGTTTAAGATAGATGGTGTATAATTACAAATTTAAAATATATTATTTTACTTGAAATTTTTATGAATAATAAGTTTCTGTAACACAACATGCACTAAATTCGTCAGTGGCTGTTGTGGAGAATTGGGATAGGTGATACTGAACAGTAAAAAGTCAGGGATTAAGACTAATTTTAGGAGTGAAAAGCGTTATTTTTTCGTGGACATAACATAGCGTTCACGGTCCAATACAAAGAAGAAAAATAAAAATTATTTCAGTGTTGATCACTTAATTAATAAAATTTTGATGAAATTAAATATTTTATCAATTAGAATTTTAATATGTTTCAAAAGATTAAAATTTGAATTATATTTTGATGTAAACATTAAATTTTAAAACGCAATGTTTGCTTTCATCGTTTAGATAAATGACTTTATAGGAATGTGATGGCTCACCAACTTTCTAGATGATTTTCTTAGTTGATTTTCGTTCGACTAATGGAACCAGTTAGGAGATCTGCACCGATCTATCCAATATTGAAAAATGGAGAGGATCTTGTCTGTGTAGAAACCCTACCGCAATTGTATTAGTTAATAAATGAAAATAGAACTTAAAGGTCACGGTTGCAAAGAATGTTTTTCATGATTATCAGATTGTTCATTTGTGCTTTCAATGGGCTTGGCATGATAACATGAATTGAACGAGTGTAAAAAATTATGTCTCTGCATGTAAATAATGAATTTGTTTTACATCAAAAAATGGACATATTTCATTATCAACCAACTACCCAAAAGTCGTGTTCTAGGCATGGATTAAATGTGCGTGTATGAACATTCTGATGATTCTGGTAACTTACAATGCTCAGTCATTCCAAAAATGAAAAGGTTGCGACTTTTTTTCGTAATGCTTAACTTTAACGAGTGGAAGTTTGATTTCCCATTATACATGCACTGATGTAATTCCATTTAAAATTATTAAAATACAATACTTAATATAATTAATAAAATACAATCTAATAGTATTGGATAGAATTTTAATCCCAAAAAACAAATGTTTTGTTTTGTTTTTTAAATTTTCAAGAAGATGAATTAATAAAAGAGATTGAAACCAAATTAACTCTATCATCTAGATAAGAAAAAGTATTTATGTTTTATCTTCACTTGTTTAATTAGTGACTGAATCTTTTAATATTCATTTTAACCTTAATTTTAGCTCATTTTGGAATAATCTTAATATAAGAAACTCTCTTGATGTCATATGACAAGAGATATACGTGAAAATAAACAATTAGCTCCAGGATCAGACTTATTCTCTATAGACAGAATACAAATAAATTACTGTAATTTTTAAAAGAAATCCATGAATTGTTTAGTTCATATTTTTAAGGATGTACATTTAATTTGTGGTAAAATTATTCTGATTTGATAAGTGATTAAATTATATTTAAGAAATTGGTATAAAAAATTATCTTGAATAAGGTGTAATTTATAAAATTAATAAAAAATTATTTTAAAATAATTGATAAAATAAAACATCTTTTACAAAATTATATTATTTAAAAGGAAAAAAGAAAAATATATATTCAGTAGTTTTAACTTTTATGAATATCACTTGTTGATTTCAGTTGCTGAATAAACTTAATTTTTATTATTTGATGAAAATATAAAAAAAATTTATAGATACTATTTGCTTATTTTTAAGTACCGTATAAACAAAATCTCTACTGTTTCTATAAGAGGTTTAAAACATAAAAAGAATTTTTATAAATATCTTTTTGCGATTTCAATTATTTAATAAACCTAATCTCTACAGTTTCTAAGAGTTGATCGAGACATGAAAAAGTCCCTTGTATTCAATTCTTTCAGGCAAACAAGTTTATATATTTTTTGCAAACAAGAAATTAACTGGTCAGGTGTCTTTGTGTATAAAACTAGCTAGTCCCCCAACACCAGCAATCAAGGGCTAAGCATTAAACAACCATGACTACGTCTTTTAACTCTTCCGTCTTTAGAAGGTAAGATTATGACCTCTAAACCCAATTTTCGATTACATATTTCATGGATCCAGATTGGATTCATACAAACTCAAATACTATGTTGACAATATTTCGGATTTCTTCTAGGCTTGAAGGAAAAGTAGCAGTGATTACAGGCGGAGCTAGTGGCATTGGCAAGTCTACAGTGAGACTGTTTGTACAACATGGAGCCAAGGTCGTGATTGCAGACATTCAAGATGATCTTGGACACTCCCTCTGCAAAGAACTCGGCTCACAAGACGCTGTCTGTTACGTTCACTGCGACGTGACCCGAGACACTGATGTGGAAAAAGCTGTGGACCTGGCGGTGTCCAAGTACGGTCAGCTCGATGTCATTTTCAGTAATGCTGGAATCGCAAGCAAGCTGGGCTCGAGAATCGTAGATTCTGATAATGAAGAAGCCAAGAGGGTCATCGATGTCGATTTGTTTGGACCATTCTTGATGTTGAATTAACTTGTCTTGTGCAACCTGAAGTATTGAAATTGGTGGAGGAGCTTGCAATGTCAGTGAAAGTAAGGA
>JAOSBN010000005.1:41387793-41411600 GCA_027563595.1 Erythroxylum suave | reverse complement strand
ACCAAGCTTAATCTCTTAGGCTACTTTCTTGTTTTCAACCCTTTAATGCTTCTAAGCTTATTATCTACTCCATGGAAAGTCAAAAACTACCACTGATTTCAAATAAATCCATCCCACCCCAAAACCCACAAAACTAATAACTTAAGCTAGGAAAACTTACCACTATATCTTTCAATCCTTTGGGTATTTGATCAATTTTTAGAATTGATGAATATTTCTTCAAATCACCATCAAAATCCATGAAAAATATGATACCCCCTTCCTCCTCTTCTCCTTGGCCAACGTTCACCTTTACTTCTCTCCTCTTCTCTTCCTTTTTTGTTTTTGCTCTCACGGTTAACTCTCCCAAAATGAAGCAATTTGTCTTACTTTTTTTCCTTTTTTTACTCCTTTAGTGCATTACACATGTCACTCTCTAATTCATCATCACTAATGACTTATTAATCCACTAATACCATGTAAAAAGACCAAATTTTCCTTAATGAGTTTAATTTACCTACTAACCTAATTGAATTTTGAAAATATTCCATAATCATCTTACCTTCAAATTGACCATTAAATACTCTAATTTGGGTAAAGACTTATTGATTGAGTGCTTTTAAAAAAATTCAAATGGAGCCATTCTATACAGAGCAATTGAAATCTTTTAGGTTTCTAAAGTTAAATCTATCTCAAACTCTATTACCCTATTTGGGGGTAATCCTAGAAGATCATCTGAAAACACATCGGGGAACTCTTTAACCACTAGAATATCACCTAATTGAACCTCATCATTAGCTTGTTCAATCATGTAAGCTAGATATCCCTCACATCCTTTACAAATTATTTTACTAGCTACCATATCGGCGACAATACTAGTGGAAAGAACTTTTTGTATCCCACGAGATGTCACCTATAGTTTCCATAATTAACTCAACCTAACCTCCTTTTAGTCCACTACTACGTGATAGGTGGACAACCAATCCATTTTGAGAATAACATCAAAATCTTGGATATCTAATATGATTAGGCTTATCGAAAACTCTTTACCTTTGATTAGTATTCTACTATCTATAAACACTATTTCATTTCATCAAACAGTAAGTTTCCAGCTACGATTGCAACTACTATCTTAATGCCTAATACCTGAGGTTTAACATTTAACTTGTAGAAAAATTCATAGACATAAAAGAACATGTAGCATTGAGATTTACTAAAGCGTATGCATTTTGCTCAAAGATAGAAATCATACTAGTGACTACATCTGGTGTGGCATCGACCTCCTATTAGGTGACTGCAAAGACTCAAGCTTGTGCTCGAGGTCTACCTACCTGTCTTATATGTAACAACCTATTTCCATTACTGAGAATCTGTACATAGGGTCCTAGACCACTGTACATGCGAAATATTATTGAGAAATTAGGAAAATGCATTTAATGCTCATGCATAACATTATTATACATACATATGTGAATTTGATTTTTTGCATACATTACAATGATTATACATGCATTCATTTGACTTTTTCCAGTTATAGATGATTTTAATGTGATTATGATGTGAATAGTGACTATTTTGTCTTAAAAATTGATTTGGTGAGTATAATTATTGATTTATAAATTTTGGTGAAATTTGAGAAATTTATGAGATTTTGGGTATTTTTGAACTAAGAAAAATGCCAACTAACAAGACAATTGATAATGGTAATAGAAATATATGTCAAATGATAGTGGAAATTATTGATAAATGACATTAGGATTTAAATACCAGTATCATAGAAAATTGGGAGACAATTGAACTAAAAATTGGAGACAAATGTACTAGTTGTTAAAAAGGACACATTAAAAACCATGAGAGGAGGACATGTGGCAAGTGACAAGCCTCATGCCACTTGCCACACACCTCACCCTCGTTACTCTCATCCTTGTAAGACAACTTTAATTCTTTTTTCGTTTGGTTAAATATTTTCATCTTCTTAATTACTTCTTCTCTTCTTGTTCTTCACAATTTTGTTTTACAATCCTCATCAATGTTGATCTTGCCCAACTCTTTCAACTTGTTTCTTTAAGACCATATTATCTCTTCATCTTGTCACTAAAAACCTAACCTACTCCATCTCTATGTTGATGATCGTGTGATGTTTTAAAAGCTAGGGTTCACATGATTTTGAAGAGCTTGAAGTTTTATCAAGTAAGTTATACATTGATCTTCATAGGTAGGTGTAAATGAATCAAATATGATGAATGATTTGAGATAGAATGATCGTGGTCATAGAGTTACATATATGCTTTAACATGGGTGTAAAAATAAAGAGGTTTGTGTTCTAATTTTTGTGTGTGTTAATGTTATTAATGAATTATAAGTTGTTATGAAAGTGAAATATGATGATGCGTGGACAAGGAAGTAAGTAAGGTTATGTCTTGATTCTGTGTTATGATGAGTGGTAAATTATGAGTTATGCTAGAGGTGATTTTGAGATGATTATTAATAAAGGTGGTAGCAGAATGAGAGTTGAAATTTGATAAATGAAAAGAAGTGTTTATGTCTTTTTTTGTGTTGATGATAAATGTAGAGAATTGATGAATAAATGTTAGTGATTGTGTTATGTTTTTGTTCATATGAAAACCATGGATTGTAGGTTATTATGTGAGGAAATAGATTAAGAATTAAAGGTTTATTGAAGGTGAAATTTAGGTATAAGAAAGTTGTTTAGCAATGCTCTTGAAATAAGGAGGAGTGAGGATATAGCATAATAGAGAATCAAGATGATATGTTCTATTTTTATATATGATTAATGAACCTTAAATTATGAATTGTTTTAATGGTTGATATTGAGATAGAATTATGGAGAATGAACTAGAAATGATTAATTTTACATGAGATCTCTTGAATATAGTATGGAGAAAGTTAGAAATGCATGTTGATAGGATTAAGTAATTGATGATGAATCAAATGAGTAGAGTTTTATGGATTTTAATGCAACTAATATGGTAGTTGAATGATAGTTGTGATTTGCATCATATTTTAGGGTTTAATTTGTTATGTATCAAGTGTTAAATTGAGTGTTTAGTGGGTATTTAGGTTAGGATTGTGTTAATTTATGTGTTTAAGTGTTTTATGGCTTAGTATAAGTCTTTAAGCTTAAATATTATATTTTTGAGGTACCTTGATATATTTGTTAGTGTTTTACGGCTAACATCAAAGATCGGAGGAGTATCGGAGACTTTTGGGATGAGACCACAGGCCATAATCGTGGCACAATAGGCTCTAACCATGTCAGAAACTTGTGAACCATACCACGATCGTGACAGAAAGACTCTGTCATAGGCTACGATCGTGGAAGTTAGGCCACGATCATGATAGAGAGGTTAAATGTTAGCCACAATTGTGGCCCTTCTTCGAGTAGACACGCAAATAAGAGAAAAATTTATATTTTGAGGGATTTTTCAGACTGTTTTGACCCTGAACAAACAATGAGGCTACCAAAGTATTTAAAGAGCATGAAGAGTACAGAGTAGGGATTTTTTAATCAACCACCATGACAAAACTCTAAGTGAGAAAACTTTGAGAGATCGAGAAATAAAAGAAGGATGAGAGAAGAGGAAGACAATGTAGACTTGAGGTGCTTCCAGGAATAAAAAGCTTTCCATGGTTGTGGCCTCCCATTTTCCATTCGAGTTCTATTTCCTATGTATTTCAGTTTTATTTGATTATAGGATTGGGATATATAGTTTGATGATAGAATTGAATTGTGATTGATGTTCTATACTCACCTTTGGAATATTATTTTTGATTTAATGAAATCTGATTGTTCTATATGTTTATTGAATTAATTATGGTTTAATTTTCCACTTCATATCTCGATAATAAACTGAGAGGGTGAATCGAGAAAAAAATGATTAAATTTGACTAACGAGAGTTAAGGAATTTAATAAATTCATAATTAAATCAGGTTGGTAAATCTTGTGTAGAGAGATCACATAAAGGTTTCTAATTATTTATTAGAGAACTTAAGAACTAATTAGGTTTTGGATCAGTTGTTAATTGAGAGACTATAACTACATATAATTTTTTTAGGGTTTATGCTTTTGAGAGAGAGTAATTAACCCTAGAATCAACTAGAACTATTAATTTGATAAATCGTAATTAGTTAGGTTAACATTAAAGATATATAAATTTCCCTTTCTCTCTTTCGGTTAACTCACTAGGTTGAATTCTAGGGTGTGCTAACATTGTTCAAAAAATCAATAAATTTCCATTAACTGTTATTCATTTTTAAGTTGAAATTGTTAATCGTTATTCGTTGATTATTTTCGTTAAGTGTTAATTATAAGTTACTATTTAGTTATTTGATTTGGTTTGGTTGATTTATTTAGTTCTCGTGTTTAATTTCAATGTATGTTTAAAATCTGTTTAATAGTCCCCGATCTTAGATTTTAGGACTAGATTAACTCCTCGTGGGATCGATATGTTAGGTACTACGCAAATAACCTGTACACTTGGGGTATTATCGAGGTTGTAAATATTAAAACTTAGCGTATATAAACCTGCGATCAATTTTTTACGCCATTGCCGGGGAGACGACAGATTAATTCTATAGCTTAAGGCGTTGATTTAGTTTAGCCTTTGATTTTTTATTTTCATTTTTATTTTTATTTAAAAAATTGTGCTTTTGTATGCACACAAAAGTCACGAAAGGTTAGAGCCATGTAGCGGAAACTTTAGGAAAGCTCAATGAGAAGAAGAAGAAGATATTGGAAAATTAGCAATAGGCGAGGAGTTTCAACAAAACATGGACTATGAAGTTAACCAAGGACAACAAAGGAGGACCCTGATGGACTTCATGAGGCTGGGGTTTAATGTTTTGAACTAAGGAGTGGCTAGGTTGCTGTTCAGATGGCCTCAATATGCTTCAGGAAGATTTGCAATTTTGTGGATTGATGAATGAGGACCCAAATGAACACATCATAAATTTCCTCGAGATTTGTGATTCTTTCCAGTATCATCAGATTTCAGAAGATATAGTCCAAATTAGACTATTTCCTTTTACCCTTAGAGACAGAGCGAAGGCTTGGTACCATTCACTTAACCTTACCAACATTACGACGTGAGACCAGTTAGTACGTGCCTTTCTTGACTAGTATTTCCTATTGACAAAGATCACAAAGAATAGTAAGGAAATTACCAATTTTCAACAAGGTGATGGGGAGTCAATCTACGAAGTATGGGAAAGATATAACGACTTGCAAAGGAAGTGTCTACATGAAAACCTACCCAATGAGTTCTTGTTGTGGACTTTCTATAATGGACTGAACCCACTGACAAGAGGCACAGTCAGTGTAGCTTCTGGAAGATCTTTTATGAGGAAGACAGTCGTTGAAGCGGAGGAGTTGATTGAGGAGATGGTAAGCAATCGTTGCTTATGGAAAAATGAGTGGGGGAGGCAACCTACTACATTCAGAGAGCAGAAGGGAATTGTTGTCATCAATAAGATGACAGAGATGCAAGCAGAGATCAATAACTTGATGGGACAACTTAACAGCATGAAGACGTCGTCCCCAGCCTCAGTGAAGGCCATACAACTAAAGTGTGAACGCTGTGGGCAACTAGACTATGATACCATGGACTGTTATCTGATAAAAGAGGGCAATCAGGAGCAAGTGAACTATATGGGAGCTCAATATGGACGAAGAGAGGGTAACAATCCCTACTCCAATACTTACAACCTTGGGTGGAAGAATCACCCTAACTTCTCCTAGTTGAACAACACTGGAGGACAATTTAGGCCTTAAGGATAGTCAGACTTCCAATAAGATCAGTCAAGCTCGATGGAATTAAAGCTTTGGATGAGATTAGAGGCATAGGATATGCACATAGGAGGCTTAAAAGCAAATTCGAGCAAGTAACAAAGAACCATGCCTCGTCTATACATAATCTGGAAGTCTAAGTAGCCCAATTGGGAAAAAAAATATCTACTCGAAATTCTGGGACCCTCCCTAGGAGCATAATGGATTATGGTTATCAGTAAAACCCAAGATGAGGAACCTAAGAAGGTGAAGGAAGAAGAAGACGAAGGAGAAAGTCCAGTAATTAAAGAAGACCTTTCAAGTGAGCCCGTAATCGAGTCAATTAAGGGAACTCAACATGTATTTCCATTCCCTATTATGCAGCGGTAGGAGTTATATGCAAAGAGGGCAGTGAGGAAATTATGGGAGATTGAATCAAATAGGGGCGAGGAAGTGAAAAACAATTATAGGTAGAGCTCAAATTAAAGGAAACCATCAAGAAGAAGGTTAAAAGGCAAGTACCAAAAAAAGACCCCAACATCGCATTGAAGAAAAAGGACGTAGGCAACTTTTTCATTCCCTGTAATATCAATAGAATCATTATAGATAGAGCATTCATGAATTTGGGCATGAGTATAAACATGATGCCCTACACCTTTAGTCTGAAGTTGGGGTTAAGAGAGTTAGTATCCACCAAGAGGTTAAATTTATTTAATGGAGTTAAAGCCATTGCCTTATTATTGCATTGTGCATTATGTGTTTGTTATGTGTTCTTTGTTTTGTTTGCTTGAGGACAAGCAAACGTTTAAGTGTGGAGATGTTGATAGTTGTGATTTGCATCATGTTTCGGGGTTTAATTTGTTATGTATCAAGTGTTAAATTGAGTGTTTAGAGTGTATTTAGGTTAGGATTGTGTTAATTTATGTGTTTAAGTGTTTTATGGGTTAGTATAAGTCCTTGAGTTTAAATGTTATGTTTTTTAGGCACCTTGATGTGTTTGTTAGTGTTCCAGGGCCAACATCGAAGATTGGAGGAGTTGCAAAGACTTTCGGGACAAGACCATTGGCCACGATCGTGGCACAATAGGTTACAATCGTGATAGAGACTTGTGAACTAGACCATGATTGTGGCCTTGCTAGGGCACGATCATGATAGAAAGACTCTATCACAACTGCCATGATCATGATAGAGAGGTTAGATGCTGGCCATGATCGTGGCAGGCAGGGCCACGATTATGGTTTATGTCAGCCAAACATACAAACAAGAGAAAAAGTTAGATTTCAAGGGATTTTTTGGACTACTGAAAAACCCTAAGGCTACTAAGGTATTTAAAAAACGAGAAGAATACAGAGTAAGGAGATTTTGATCAGCCACCATGATGAAACTCTAAGTGAGAAAACTTTGAGAGATCGAGCAAGAGAAGAAGAAGACGATGCAGACTTAAAGTGCTTCCTAGAATAAGAAGTTTTTAAAGTCACGGCCTCCCATTGTCCATTTGAGTCCTAGTTCCTATGTGTTTCAGTTTTATTTGATTAATGAATTGAGATATATAGTTTGATGATAGAATTGAATTATGATTGATGTTCTATACTCACCTTTGGAATATTATTTTTGATTTAATGAAATATGATTATTCTATATGTTTATTGAATTAATTGTGGTTTAATTCTACACTTCATATCTCAATAATAAATACAGAGGTGAATTGAGAAAAAATGATCAAATTGGGCTAATGAGAGCTAGTTAATTTAATAGATTCAGAATTAAATCATGTTGGTAAATCTTGTGTCGAGAGATCACATATAGGTTGCTAATTTTTTATTAGAGAAATTAAGAACTAATTAGGTTTTGGATCGGTTGTTAATTGAGAGATTACAACTATGTATAATCTGATTAGGGTTTATGCTTTAGGGTTTAATTATAACTTGAGAGAGAGTAATTGATCCTAGGATCATCTAGAACTATTAATTCGATAAATCATAATTGGTTAGGTTAACATTAAAGATAGATAATTTTCCCTTTCTTTTTTTTGGTTAACTCACTAGGTCGAATTCTAGGGTGTGCTATCATTATTCAACAAATCAATCAATTTTCATTAATTGTTATTCATTTTTAAGCTGAAATTGTTAATCGTTATTTGTTGATTATTTTCATTAAGTGTTAATTATTAGTTATTGTTTAGTTATTTCATTTGGTTTGGATGATTTATTTAGTTCTCGTGTTTAATTTCATTGTCTGTTTTAAGATCTGTTTAATGATCTCCAACCTTAGGTTTTAGGATTAGATTAACCCCTCCTCGTGGGATTGATACCTTAGGTACTACGTGAATGACCCATGTGCTTGCAGTATTATCGCGGTTACAAATATTAAAACCTAGCATACGTAAACCTGCGATCATTGAATTGCCATCCAATGAGTTGTATAAATGGATGTGAATTTTGGAAATTTAGAGTGTAAATGATGTTAGTATGTATGTTGAATTAGTGGAAGAAATTAGAAAGAAAATGAAGGGCATGATCGTGGCTTAGCAAAACTTTGGTTTTGTCATGATCGTGGCCAGTTGCTATGGCTTCTGTCACGATCGTGGGAAGGTGCCTCAAGATCATGGGCTAGCATATGCAGTCAAAAGTTATCTTTTAAATGATGCTTGAGATAATCAATGATAAGGTACTTTCTGATGATGTATTTAGAATGAACCTAGTTGATGATAGATTACGTGATTAAAGCGAGTAAGGAGTATTAAGTATTAATGAAAAATTGAAAGATGATGTTAAATGATTATGAGATGTGAATTAAGGAAGTATAACCGGGATTGTCATTGAGCATCCATTGTACATAACACGTATACATCTCTGTATGATTTAGTATTAATGTCATTGTAAAAATTAGTCATGT
The DNA here is from genome assembly GCA_027563595.1 of Erythroxylum suave. Taxonomy (NCBI): domain Eukaryota; kingdom Viridiplantae; phylum Streptophyta; class Magnoliopsida; order Malpighiales; family Erythroxylaceae; genus Erythroxylum; species Erythroxylum suave. The sequence goes on along the minus strand of JAOSBN010000005.1, from coordinate 41,402,940 downwards.
GTAAATATGCATGTGTTGCATGATATAGAAGCGCAAATAGAGCAACAACATCCAAACATTATCGGGACATCGAGGCATTAACTATATGGAACATACTTTGAGTAACCTAGATGTTCTCATAAAACTTGTCTATCTTTACTTGATTGTCAAATGTTAATTTATTATCGATGTGAATGTATTGATTTCCAAAAACTGATAGATTAAGGTGTTTGATGCATGAGAATTTCATTGGAACTGGTCATTGTATGTGAATATGACAGAAATAAGTGTACTTAACATAAGTGTTGAATGCTGGACTTAGGTCCAACGATATGTGAAAGTGAACATGTATATTGAAAAGAAGTGATTGATTGAATATACGTGATGTGATGAATTTCATTACATGATATGCATGATAAGATAAAGGCAGTTGTGATTGGAGTCTCATAATGTGGCAAGAGCCTCTAGTTCAGTATGTATAATGAGTTTGGTATCCCTAACGGATACGGGAAAGTTATCAATGAGTCCGATATCTACAATGGATACGAGATAGTTAAAAAGGCATTTAATCACAACAACCTAATAATTGAAAGTGAGACACATGTACATTGCATATATATTCGAGATATATGTTTAAATGATTGAAATGAATTGTTGGACTTATTTTAAACGTGAAATGTGAAATAAGTGAACAGTGTTACTTGATGCTATATGATGATTAGTGAAGTGATATGCAATATGTTCTATGACTTAATTATGAATTGAATGAGAATTATGGATTGTTTTGTGTTTGGTATGAGTGAGCCATCGATGATGGTTAGCTCACTGAGTTTGTAAAACTCAACAAAATTGCAATATGGATTTTTAGGTATGAGAGAGGGGACTTAGCTTCTAAGACAACTTATAAGAGACCTATTACTACTTTGGACTCGAGAAATGGCTTAGAGGTTGGTCAGCTGAGACTGAAGTGTCAGATAGATTTTTGTATAGTTCCTCATCAATGTAGCATGTTTTGTAAACAGAGCTGTAGACTTTGATAAGTTTTCGATATTGTATATGTCTATGGATGTTGTATGTACGGCTACAATGTACATTATTTTTTATAAAACGAAATAAGGAATTGAGTTTTAGATATCGTGCTATTAATGTTTTAAATTATATATGACATAAATTTGAATGTGACTACTCAAGCATGCTGCCTTCATAGGGCATGTGTCCGTATGTCCTTCAGATGTATGGTTACGTGCTCGGTGGAGGTAGGGTGCTACATTATAGGGGCTGCTCCCCTACCCCTTGAACCTCTGATGGATGCAGCAAAACTGGACGCTCTGGTTTGAGAACCCTTACCTCCCTATCTATAACCCCCTCTAGCTTGTAGAGATGCTGAAGATCTGACCACTGACGCAGACAATCTTTGATATCACCTGTTATATTCATCCGACACTCACTAAAATGTCATTATTCGTAAGTAGTACACTTTAGCACTAGAGTCATAGTGTTGCAGTGTTCTTTAGGCCTAATGGATGACCCAGAGGATCCCTAACTAAATGATCCTCCTCTATTAAACCTGCTATCGCCTTTCCATTTTTATTTAATTTTCGTTGCTAAGTTGAACAAGCTAATGTGTTGTGCTTCTATTATGATCTTAAACTCTGAATGATTACTATCATGTTTCTCTCCAATTTAATTTCAGCTTCAATTAATTCCCTGTAGTCTGTTTGGGAAGCCAAAGATAGATGGATTCGTAATCTAGGACTCAAGCTTGTAACGAACCTTTGCAATTCTGCTCTTTGCTACCAATAAACAAAATATTTCTGATAAGTTCTGAAAATTTCTTCTTATAACCCGCCACTGACATCAAACCCTACTCATGATGGGAAATTCCTCTACCTTGGCAAATGTCATCTCTAAATGGCCTCCCATTAATCCTTCGCCTATAAGGTGCAAAAACAACTCTTTTCTCATCTGTGCATCCCACAACTCTATATATTTTCATAACTTGGTCTAAACATGTGAGTGCACTCTCGAGATCTCAACTCCCTTTAATCGTCTTTACTCCTAATTGACAAATGCGCTCGATCGGACATCCTGAAGCTTCCACATTCTTACGTGGTTTCCATATCCCTATAATGAGTATTTGAGCCATCTGTTTTGCACTAAAATTCACCCTGGTTAGTTTTGCGGATCCTAACAACTCGAAATGTGGCTAGTTCATTGAGACATTCGCTGAGTCTGGCATATGGTCATCCTTCGGGGCTGAAGGTGCCTTAGGTGTTGGAGCTGTTGGAATGATTTCTTAGACGTCCACGACCTCATCTGTGCATCGTGCTATGTATTTAACAAAATATAAAAATGTGTAAAACTTTCAATTTTTGAAACCATATGCATGTAAATAGTAACATTTTATTGGTCACCTATTTTTAAAAAAACGTAAAAACATTTTGTAAATTCATTAAACAAAAAGGAGGCAACCTATTTTTTAAACTAAGCTTTGATTCCAACATTGATAGGCCCCTATTTTGAAACAACTAGGCGACATGCCCGGCAACCTACTGGGGTGCTCTTACATCTCTCTTTGTCTTAATAGGATAAACCTAACATCTTCTTGAATAATAACCAATAAAGGTCACCAAGTACCTTGCTCTAGCCAGAGACATAATCAGTGCTTGCCATAGATTAGAGCGAATCAATTCTAGAATATCTTTACTTCTAAAATTTAATGCAGCAAATTTCAATCTATGTTGCTTACTTATAATGCATTGCTCACCGAAGGGTATTGATACCTTCGTGAGACCAGGAAGTAGTTTATGCTCAGCAAGAATCTTCAACCTTCGTTCTGACATGTGGATAACTTTATGGTGCCATAATTATGTTGCATTTTCTATAGAACTAACCAATGCATTGCTTCCATATATGTCTCTCCCAGAAGCTTGTATAAGTTTGCAGCTGTCCTTTCTGCCTTCATGACTACAAACGCTCCTTTGATCACCTTCACAACTCCATTTTGAATGGAGGTCTTACACCTAATTTCATCCAAACAATAAATTCTTCTTCAAGCCCTTCACATGTCACACATTTTGAATAGTGTGAATTATACCATCGTATATCTTCAACTTGATGGTACCAATCTCAGCAATCTCCAAGGCATGATCATTACCCATATACACAGATCCTGCAGAGATAGATTTATATATATGTGTGAAACCAATCTTTACAAGGAGTCATATGCCACATTGCTCTTGAGTCCATTTTCCAAGCATCAGTGAGCTCTATTTTGTCTTTGAACACCATTGCTATGTCACTGTATAAGATTTCTCCGTTGGCAACACATCCCTATGAAGTTAATGCTTCAAAGGCCTTGTATCCACCTTTCTTGAATTGACATTCACTTTTAAAGTGTCCTCTCTTGCCACAATTGTAACACTTGAGATTTTTCTTAATTCTGGATTTCGACCATCCTTGTTTGTGGCTCATAGTGGAATGACGCTCTATTGACCATCCTTTCATCATTGATAAGGCCTCCGCTTGATGTGGACTAAGGATATTATTAGTTAAATTAATGATGAGTTCGTCTTATGAATTTGGAAGACTTTGAAGTGGAATCTCCGCACACTCAGTTGGATTTACATTATGTCCCAACTTTGAAAGTTGAGAGCATAGAGAGGTCATAGTATTGATATGCTCTGTTACTAAAGTAGATTCAGACATTCGGCGTGTGTAAAGTCTCATCTTCAGGAAAAAAATTTGTGAAGAGACTCAGCTTTATATAACTTTGTGGGATGGTCCCTTTTCTACTTGGTTGTTTTCTTTTCATGTACACCTTGCAAGATATCATCCGATAAACCAAGATGCAAATCAGACATGGTCAAGGCATCTATTTGTTTCCATTTTTCGTCATCTGTGAAATCCATTAGCCTATCACTGATGGCCTTCAAGCAGTTATCTTTTACTAATACTAACTTCATCTTCAATTTACATAATGAGAACTTTGCCTACTTTATAATATCAAATTTTTTTGACATTACTTTTTTCATAAGAATTGACTCCCACTCTCTCATGTTAAAAAAGGAATCTTCCTTGAGTTACCTCCACTTAATATGTAATAAGATTGTAGTACATTATGAAAGTTCCTAGGAAAGGCTGGAGGGGTCATAAATGGTCCGACTTAAAACCCAATCTCTTTAGATATAAATTTTCCTAGACATGCACTCAATCACCTCAAATACAAAAAAATGCCCTAAAATGACAACAATAACTTGAGAATATAACCACCCTTCACTGGTAAAAAAACCAAAGAAAAAACTCATTTTCTGATGTGGAAAATCAAACTATGCTATAACCACAGAGCATACTTGAGCAAACCATTGGGCTCTGATACCACTAATAGGAGATGGACTCCACTAGATAGAGCAAATACACCAATAAAAGAAATTGAAATAAAAGGGACAAACAAGATTTGATCTGGAAAACCCTTAACAAATATAGGCAAAAACCACGGGCAAGAACAAAAAACTTTCCACTATAGAAAACAATTATTATAAGAGGAAGATCTCACAATCAAGACCAAGAATTATACACAAGGTTATGGGAAAGAGATTTTGGGATATATAAAACCTTAAACATATGCCTCCTCCTTATATAGCCTTAATGGAGGCTATTATATTCTCTCCTTATTAATATGGAATTTAAGCCAACATCAATTACATAAACAAACTTGTAATATTTTAGATACCTCATTACTTACAAGATATTAAAATAAATAATATCTCCATAAAAATGCAGCATTAGAGTGTCATTACATATATTTGTCTTTGTTTTAGCAATTTTAAAAAAGGTCATCCAACAAAAAGTAGAGATTAATTTGAAGATATATTGTCCTCTACCTCAATCATATACAAATCTATAAGAAAATTAACATATTAACAAGTATAAGAACATTATTTACAATAGCCTTAGATCTATTAATCGAACAAAATTGTATAACAATTCTAGAGAGTTTTAGTTGACTAATATTCATAATATAATAAATAAATAAATAAGGTGAAAAGATTAATTAAAGAACATGAATCTTCAACGAATTTTTTAAAATAAGTTTTACCTATTATGCATAGCATTTAGAAAGTAGTATAATCCTACATTTAGGGGCTAGGTCACAATGAAGGATGGTTGGCATGTTCTTACCCACATTTACCTTTTTTATCATCCATGAAATTTTCAGTTGTTAGTGCACATCTCCTTAAGAAACTTTACATACTTTGGCACGTTTAATAACATCAATCAAAGGTATATTATTCAACCTTTTGAAATATTTCCAACACCTCATTTTTCTTTCTTTTCCTTCTTTTTTTTGGTTAACGTATTAGGAATATAAGGTAGATTAACATAAGAAGGAACAAGATAGTAACAATTTAATTTGTGTTATGAACTTCCAGCCTTAGGATAAATCGTGACTTCCAATAATTCATTACATCCTCTTCCTCATATGACCTCTAAACTATCTTACCACCAATTAAAGTGATTTCACTTGTCTTTTCACTTAGATTGATTATAGTTTAAACGGGAAGCTTTCTAGAACCTTTAACTTCTAACTTGCTCATGGAGGGTAATAATTGTCTTACTTAATTCTCCAAATTCTTTCTCACATCTCCCCTTAAAATTGGTTAATATTGTTAGTAAGATTCTTAACAATGTCATACAGAGACATACCACGATTTTGTTAAGTAGCCTATCTAAGAAGAAAAAAAAGGTTGCTGTATTAAAATTTAGTTTGCTTAGGATGATGACCATTATATTGATAACTATCATGACTTAATTTTGTTGGTAAAATTCAACGAATTATATTCCACAAGTAAAGTAAGTAAGGAAATAATATACAAAAATTTAATGTGATTCACCCTTTAATTTGGGCTCCAAGGGAAAAACTTTTAATAATCTTCCATTAATGAAAATAGCAGATATAGAGAATGAAAAAAGACATGACAAAGAAGTGACATTTATACATAAGATGTTTTCCAAATTTATTATCCCTAGGATAATATTCTCACCATTTTGTCACTCACCATTTTTGGAAAATGGTTCATAAAAATACCCAAAAATCAATCTCTCACAATCACCATATATCACATATGATGCATATCATCGAGAAAGTGGGATGAAGGGTTTATTTATAGACCGTCCATCAACAAGAAAGTGGGAGGGAGGGTTTATTTATAGACCCTCCACCACCACACCTTGCATAAGCAAATTGTGGCCAACTTGCATTGGCAAGTTGTTTTCTCTTTTTTAAAAATTTTTCTAGAATATTGATGATACCTATGTAAGTATAGTGCCACCTTATAAATTCAGGATTATGTCTCCAGATTATGTTATTAATGATTGAAAATGGTTTATATTTGTGTGGTTGATTAAGAAATCCTTATAATATTTTTGCACGCTCTTCGTAAACCATTCACTTGTTAGTGACATATCATATGTTTGAGTAAATTCCACACGCCTTAACTTATATATTTTATATAGCCATTTATTACACAAGAGAAGTGAGATCATTAATTTTTTTTTCAATGGATGATGTACTTACAATATTTATTTATCTTTGATACGATCTTTATCTAGAGGTAAATTATTAGGAGACAGTTACGATGTTAGAGATCAAGTTATTAGCAGCCTATAGAGTTTTATTAACTAGTGCGCCAAAGGCTTTTATAGAAGTATCAAAGAAGTCATTTCCCGCCAATTTGGTGATTAAGGCACATAACTTTTTGAATTTCCCCTAATATTTGTACAAAGTCTCATCATTATGTTGACACATGCTATATATTGCGTTATGAATATTGGTAATGGTAGATGTTGTAAAATAATTCTCTAAAAGCAATCTCTTCATCTCATTCTAATTAGCAACCAGATTACGAGGTAAGTAGTAAAACTAATCATTTGCTTTATCTACCAATGAGAATGGAAATATATGTAAATAGATTTGTGTTCAAGACAAATTAGTAGTAATTTTCATGCTTATACATGTTGCATGAACTCTTTCATGTGTCTATTCCAATTGTAACCTACAATATCACGAAAACTAAGAAAAGCGTGTATTAAAGCTACTTTAAGATCAAAAGTAACATTAAGAATTGGATAAATAGAAGTTGAATGTTCATATTAGGAGTCAACTTTTTAAGGTTCTTATACTGATTTTGCATATTTATATGCTTAATTTCTTCAATCTCAGTTAACTAAAACCCAAGTCTCAATGATAAGATACTTAATATCTACAAACTTTATAGGTAAAAATGAGGTTAAAAAAGGATTCTTTGCTTGGTCAACTTGATGAAGTCTTTTAATCCCTTAAAATTTGATGAAGTCTTTAATCCCTTAAAATTTCTCTTTACCAATAAACTTAGGTATACAAGATCTTTGGAAAATAAAATTAGACTTAAAAAAAGGTAGATCTAATAAAAAAAAGGAAGGCAACACAAATGTATTTTCAAAATACAATGCTAGCTATCACTACATTTTTGTGACATTCAGGGATTACACATAAGGATGAAGAATATAGGAAACTATTTTTGTTTTTGTAAATAAAAAAATTAATGCTTCAATAATAATATTAGCAAGACTCAAGACAGCAAGAGTTTGCATTGAGATGGATGTCTCTAAGGAGTTGCCTTACCGTTTTTGGTTGAAGAATGGGAATCTGGGTTTCTAGTAAAATGTTGGATATGAAGATATTCTTGATTATTGTTTGCATTGTTGGAAAATTAGACATAAGAAGGAGAATTTTAGAGTACTTAATAGGTGTTGAAACTTCTGAGGTTGCAAAAGAGATCTCTAAGGGTAAAGAACCTATCATAACAGAGGCGAATAATCTAGTAGAGGCAAAAACATCGAAAGAAAAATCTAAAAACCATTAAGAAAATCTTGAAAAATATGTACATAATGATGGTATCATTGTTGTTGTTGTGGATGAACATATTGCTACAAGTCCTGTAGTTGCATCGAAGGATGATTTTGAGTCTAGTTTTAATGTTGTTAATTCAATGGATTTGATGAGCTTTGGTACTGCTGCGATTATTCTCGACTCTGATGCACTTGCTATTATTGTTGTTCAAAAGATAAACCTTAAAGTTGTTGTAGTTACAGATGTTGATGATGATTTTGATAAGCATGCTGTCCATACAATAAATCCAGTGGTTGTGTCGTCCAAATGGGAGGGAGATGTCAATAAACTTCCTACCGCTATTATTGTTGAAGGGATTATTATCACCAAGAGTAGATTTTTCCTATTAAATTATGTGAAGATTGAGGTTCATGTTGAGAATACAAAAATTATAGAGGATGCATTAGTCTTAAATTTACCATCTAATGATACTTTGGAGCACATGGAGTTTAGTAGAGTTAAGGCATTGGATTAAGCATCTCCTTGTAAAAAGGAAGGGGGTTTGTATAGGGATATAGGATTTCAATAGCGGCAATTGCAGTAATTGACTCAAAAATTGCTCACAATAAGGTTAATGAGTTAATCTCTCAATCACTTCCAACTAAGAAATATGAGATAGGGGTATGCACAAAAGCCCAGCTTCAGGCGTCTCAAACTTTTTCAACTAATACCCAATGATTAGATTATTATTCTAGAATTTATGGCAATTAGCTAATAAATTAACTCTTTTAAGACTAAAGAAGTTAAAGCACATTCATAATAATCAAATGATGGTTATAGTTGAACTTATGATGGATTTATCTCAAATGGATGAAGTTAGAAAGAAATTAAATGGATGTTAGCTAACACGTTAGGCCGATTCTATATTTTTTATAATAAAAGTTTACTTGTAGTTTATTATATGAGAACAGTTAGGATATTACTTTACAGGCTTTACATATTTCCTTGAAAGGACATATGCATCTCTCTTTTGTTCATATGGCATGTTTAGTATATGAAAGGATGGATTTGTAATTCTTTTTATTGATTCCTCTTACCTATGGTCATTTTATGGAGACTTGAAATTATGCTTATCTTCAAACGAGAGAAATGGAGGTCAGCCTTTTCATGTGACTGAAGTGGAAGAGTGTCAACACTTTATGGCACAACATTCTTTGGCAGATGTTCAATATATGGTCTCTCATTTTACATGGACTAAAAACAAGGATGGTCATCTATGAAATTTAGAAAAGCCTTAATAAGGCTTTAATAAAAATAGAATGGATATCAAATCTTATGCTCACTGTGGAACATTTAAATCATGTTCAATCTTACCACTCTCCATTACTGCTCTCGGTCTTAGAGATTGAGAATTCTATAGGCCCAAAATCATTTCACTTTTAAAATGTTTAGAGTTTGGAAGGGGCTTCATAAAGATAACTAGAGAAAAATGGAATTTACCTTGCTCGGGATGCCTACTTATGAAATTTTCGAGTAAGTTCAAGAGACTTTAGTCAGTTCTCAAAAATTGGAATAGATAAGTATGCAGTAATTTTTATAGAATGTTAGGAATGGTTTAAGATGACTTATTAGCTAAGGAAAGACTACTACAAGATGAGGTTTCAGGAACTGCTAGGGAGGCATATCATCTAGCTCGGGCTTAATACAGACAAACGTTAACGGAGGAAGAAAGTTTTGGCATAAAAAATCTAAGTTCTAGTGGATGAAAGAGGGGGACAAATAATTTCTGATATTATTTTGTTGGCTTAAGAAATACGAATGAACAAAAAGATTAGAGTTGGAAATTTATTAGATATATTTAAGGCATGTGACAAAGTGTCTTGGCTTTTCCTAATTAAATTATTGCAACATCTTAGGTTTGGGGAGCAATTTATAAGATGGGTTTGGAGGCTAGTTCAAATTGCTAATTTTTTGTATTAGTAAATGGAGTGCCTTTGGGATATTTTCACTCATCATAAGCTCCAAAACAAGGTGAATTGTTATCTCTAGCACATTTTATTATTGGGGCTGAAGTTTTAACAATAGTGATGAATGATGTTCCATAAATGGACCCATTTACTAATCCTAGGGTTTTCCTAGGGTGACACACCTCATCTATTGTGATGATGTATTGATCTTTACAAATGGACTAAGATCGTTTATCACAGTGGTCATACAAGCACTGGGAGAATATGAAAGGTGTTCTTGCTAGATAGTTAATGCTAATAAAAGTTTTTTTTTATGTGGATGCTTTTAGACAAGACAAAATTTGAATATGCATGTCACTGAGTTCCAGCATCGTTAGTCCTCGTTCACATATCTTACATGCCTCATTTATTGGGGAAGAAAGGGTCTGAGTTTTCCAATGGAATGGTAGATAAAGTCACTTAAAAAATATCTCACTAGGCAAGCAATCTGCTACCAATGGGAGGAAGACTGACTCTACTTCGATTGGTTTTACAATCTCTTCCTCTGGATATTCCCTTACGAAGGCTAGGCATTCTTATGTTGGCCCTCGAATTTTTTTATTTTTATTTTTTCTTTCTTGATAAATAAGCATGATTAGTTTTATTTTGGGGTCTTGCTAGATTATTTTATCTTGGAGTTAATTAGCATGTTAATGTGATTAAGATAATATGATATAGGTTAAGGGAATTAAAGTTTAAGGTGGTAAGTTTGCATAAGGGGTATTTTGGGAAGATCACTTAAGCTTAAAAACCTTAAAGCATTAAAGGAGGGGCAAAATGGACATTTTGCAATCATTAAGAGTATAAAAGGGAGAAAGAAGACTTGTCGTGCATTTGGAAGAGGGAGAAAACGAAATTGAAGAAAGAAGGGAGAGAAAGTGTTGATGGAGAGAAAGAAGATGGCCAAGTTAGGTTTCAATTTTCCTTAACCTTCAAGAGGGATTTTGAGAGTGATCAAGAAGGGAAAAAGGAAGAGAAGGTTAAAGCTTCCATTAGAGCCAAGAAATCATTGTTTGGTGAAGATTCAAGGTAAGTTGATGTTTAATCTTTTAGATTTTTGGAGGAGTTTTGGTTCAAAGAGCTTAGGAAATGCATGGGTATAAGTATTCTAGGATCAATTTCATGTATAGGTTTCTTTGGGTTTTCCAATTAGAATGCATTTTGAATGGAATTTTCCCAATGTTGAAGGGAGGCAAGAGAGGCAAGAGTAGCTAGAGGAGGGACATCCTTGACCAAATTTTCAAGTAAGGAAATTAAGGTGGATGACATTTTTATAGTTGAGTCAATAAGCTACTAAAGTTTCTTTCAAATAAATGGAATTAAATGATTTTCAACTACCTTAAAAATGTGCATTTATTGTCCTTTAAAATAGTTTGAGAATGTGCCATATGTTTTTGTATATGAATTTTGTGAATGAATTTGGAGTGATTTGGGAATGATTTCAAATTGCTCCATAATTGTTGTATTTGTGGCTTTTGGATGATTTAAGAAATGGTTATATGATTAGTATGGGATTTTGGTTGATGAAGTGTGAAATGATGATGGAATTGCATATGAAATAGTTTATGCTCATAAAAAACAAGTTTTTTTCCAAAAGTTCCATTTGGGCAATTGGTTTACAATTCATGAATTACATGTTATGTAGGTTTGGTGTAATCCATTCAAGAATGTCACGTGCACATTGACCAAGTTAAAGGCTTTTACCGCCTGGCCGCTAGTGGCATGGAGCTCCTTCATGGACTCCCTCAAGTGTATGACCACACAGGACCATTATATGGAATGGTGTAATTTGTCATGTTCATAGACTTACGCAAACCATGATGATATGCTTATGTGTTCACATGTGCTGACAGGTTTGACGAATGATTACCTTATATGAGTTGCAAATTAGTTTGACAAGTTGAGAATTTGAGAAATATATGTTTTATGGATTTTCATGAGAATTTGCTATGATTACAAGAGTTTTTAATGGTTTTTGTTTGTTATCGATTATAAGACTGTTACCTATGAGCTTTAAGCTCACCCCTTCTTTCCCATCTTCAGGAGATGAACAAGATATCGAGTGATCAAATTAAGACTCAAGGCATCACTCTAGTTTGCATGTTTTGTTTTTGAAGTTAGATTATGTAAAACATTGCTTTAGTTTCATTTTGAGCAATTCTAGTTTATGTAAACTTTGTATTTTGGATTATGTTGTAAGGGGGCTCGAAATGCCCACTAAAGCGTTGTAAAACTCTTATTTGTTTTGATGTTAATGAAATATATATAAATATATACATTATGCTTTGTTCATGATTTCCACAGTCTTTATATTGCATTTTCAAGCTTTTCATAGGGGTAAAGATTGTGTACTAGATTCAAGGAGAAAACTATACTAATCTAGATAGAAATTGAAAAAGCTGTCTTCTGAAAAGTTGTAGCTTATCCTCTTAACTTTCCAACACTATAAAGTATGTAAATTTTGGGTATCGAAGTTCAGAGTTATGAGCATTATAAGTGGAGATGTTGCATAGGAGGTATGTACATGACAACTATGGTGAATGATGAGAGTTTGTGTATGTGATGAGTCATTTGAGTTGAGTTTTGGGAGTTTAATACACCCAAGTTGGTAATTGAATGTTTAAGGTATTATTGCTTTAGAAGAAGTGAAAATGGGAAGGTTATAAGTGAATGTAATGTTAGAATGGATGTAGGAAGCATTGGAGAGGATTTGGAGAGGTTTAGGTAACCCTTATCTCCAATAGACGGACTTTAAATCCCTTAAACAAACTTTCTCGGGTGAAAAATGGCTCTCAAGTCCGTCTATGTCTATTAGGCAGACATGTATGTCCATTAAACGGACATTCACGGGAAAACTATAGTAAATTACGATTTGGACCCTTTTTGAGACATAATCTCATTTTGTGGTCTTCACAAAGGTTGTAGATCTAGAAATCTTCTTTCAAATAGTCCAAGAATGGCCTCATTCAAAGATTTCTAGAGAACATTATGTCAATTCTCCCAGGATAGGTACAATATAACTGAGGATATAAACATGTTTGAATCTTTTGGCCATAACTTTATCTCCGACCACCAAATGAAGTGATTCTTAAAACAATGATTTCCTAACACATTTTTCTATATAAAAATTGGTATCTTTTGGCTTTGATACGAAAAATATTGATGGAAAGATAGTCAAGGTTTGGTTTAGAGAGCATAACTGGGGTATAAATATACTTTGGCTTTTTAAGCATAACTTCTTCTATAGAGTTCCAATTGAGATAGTTCTTGCTTCAAATTAAACTAGAGAATTGGAGCTACAATTGTGTTGAAGAAGTCAATTATGATTTTGGTGATTTACTGGTGTGGGCACACCACTCTTGTGGGATATGGATAATACGGGTTCATAGAAATATCCCTTAAGGTAATACGCACTCTCACGTCTTATGATGACTCTGAACTTTGGGCTTCAGAAACGGGGTCCAACATCTTGAACCTTGGAGATATAACTACTGTCAGAATGGTTGCAAAGAAACTCTAGACCACATTTTCCTTCTTGTTGAGTGGGCTAGACAGCTTTGGAGATTTTTAGGTATGGTCTTTAGTTTAGCAGATCCATGCTTTAGGCATAGAGATATGTTAATATGGTGGTGGCCAGCTGGGGGCAATCCGGCTCTGAGACTGGTCTTTTGTGTGTTGCCATCCTTTATTAAGTGGAGTATTTGGAAGATGCGTTGCTCGGAAAAATTTGATAGATCACCTCCACCTACATCTTTGGTGATCTGAGAGATTATTAATTCTATCTCTTTGTTTAAGCATTCCATGTAAATGGTGATAAGATGTGGCAGAGACTATTAAAAGGCATGTTCAGGCCCTCAGGGTTTCCCTAGTGCATTGGTGTAATCCCTCCCTAGGATTTTTGAAGCTGAATACAAATGGTTCATAGTAAATGAATGTAACATATCACTCCCATAGAGCATATACCTGATATACCTAAGGTTATTTGGGAACATTCTCTTCAAAAATGGCACGTTAAGAAAGTTAGCTCAATTCATTTTCACTTTTTAATTCATCGCACATCACATAAAACATTCCAATAATGATATTGTTCTATTTTTATACACAAACATATATAGTCTCAAATGTCATTACATTTCCAAAATTCACATGTATGATATACAACAATATCCAAATGCAAACATTACTTCAACTAGACTAGCTAGACTTCTCCTGAACCTGAAAAACAATGTTGCAATTTTAATGAGTTTGTAAAATCAGTGAGTGAATCATCATCGATGTGCTCACTTAATACAGATAGATCTCGTAAGTATATAACACAGTTCAATTAGTATCTCACATCATTTATAATCAAATCTTATATGTCACATCATTCAGAATTTAGTGCATAATTATGAAGATAAGCATTTCATATAATTATTTCAGAATAATTCAATCATTCATTTCAATTATTCCTATCTCCACATGTACACAAACATAGCATGTCATTATATCAACTTAATTCAGTCATTCTTTGCAATTATTCACTTAAGACATGTAAAGATATATATATATATGCAATATACATGAGACTCAACTTTCATTTTTATTTTGTTATGACCGACTGCCTATCAATTGTCCCATATCCCTTGTAGATACCAGGCTTATTTCAGGTACTGACCCATATCTCTTATAGATATCAGGCTTATTTCAGGTACTGACCCATATCCCTTGTGGATACCAGCCTTATTTCAGGAATTGACCCATATCCCTTGTGGATACTGGGCTCATTTTAGGCAAGTCACTCCGGTCATAACTCCTTTATCTGATCATGCACATCAATCTCATGAAATGCACCATTTCACATCATATGCTTTCAGTCACTTTTATTCAGTATATACATTCATTTATCACAAACATTAGATCAAAATCCGGCATTCGACATTCCAAAATTTAGTATCACTTATTGCATACACATTTACATTCACATTTATCATCAGACCTTGGTCCATCACTCAACAATAATGTTAAGTATCACCTATTTAGCCAAATTCACATATAATGGGTACTTCCAATACAGTCCCGAATAATGATCTCCTTAGACAATTGATGTCTGAAATTATCACAAACACTGAAATTATCACAAACAAACCAGTAATAGTTCAATATGTAAAAATTAAACAAAAGCAATTCAGGGATAATGAGATACATCTATGTCAACTTACTACATATATAACTTAAATAGAAAAACACATATAATTGAGTTGACGTATCAAGGTTAACTCACTACACATATAACTCATACAAAATTACAAA
>JAOSBN010000005.1:41362851-41382862 GCA_027563595.1 Erythroxylum suave | reverse complement strand
CATTTTTTCTGACGACTATGAATTACTAAAACACTACGAAACCAAGTTAAATATATGTTCACCTGTACCCTTTTATTACGAGTGTTCCACCTTCTCTTTTTTAATTAATAACTAAATCCGTCCTTTTCTTATCTTAGCCTGGACTTCATTCATTTTCAGAGAATCTTAAAAAACTACATTTTTTCTGACGACTATGAATTACTAAAACACTACGAAACCAAGTTAAATATATGTTCACCTGTACCCTTTTATTTCAAGTATTCCACCTTCTCTTTTTTAATTAATAACTAAATTTGTCCTTGTCCTTTTCTTATCTTAACCTGGAATTCATTCATTTTCAGAGAATCTTAACAAACTCTATACTTTTGCCAGACAAATATTGGTACATGTGAAATCAAAAAATTAACTACATACAAATAATAATAATTTTAGGAATCCTCTTCTATTGTCGATAGAAGGTAGGTATAAATTTTGGGAGAATCTTTTTGGCATATTTGTATTTGAGATTAGCACTAAATTATTTTGTACGTCCAGTGAGACCTTGATGTCAAGAACATGGAAAGGAAAGGAATCGCTTTGCCTCTAGCTCTGGAGAAAAAGTTCTTGTAACCATAAGAAATGAAGGCTTTGTATTTCATATGGTAGAAAATCTTGAGAATGGAGTTTCACCTTCAGCTAACTTTCCTGCAAGTGAGAGCACAAAATCATTGTAACAAAATGAAGTCAATTGCACAAATTAAGTCCTAGATTTGAAGTCAAATAAGGCCTCTACAACCAACACAATTAAAGCCTTAACAGGGAAGCTTGACATATTGTTTGTCACTCTGATACATTTGTTGAGGGTAATTCGTCCATTCTAGCTAAATAAATTTTTTAAGGAATTGAAAGGCATCTTACTCCTAACGCAATGGAAGTTAGAGAATGCGTTCGCCTCCTAAAACTACCTCTATAAGAGATATATTCCTCTACACAAGAGAGAAGACGTTGCTATGACACCTCCTCATATTAATCTTGGTAATGACTAACAGACAATCAGGCCCTAAATTTTAAGAAGGAAAGGATTTAGCGGGAAAGTTGATGCAAATGGACTATAATATGTTTTGGGAGGTAACATTGCAGCAGTAAATTGCAATCCCATTATTCATCCACCACAAATGAGATCTAAAGTTGATATGGAAGCTATTAGGGAAGTGGTTCAGGAACTGTACGAGCTTAGTTTACGACAATCTAGCCTTCCAAAACCTCACAAGCCTTATCCAGATTAGATTGATCAAGAGAATTCATATCCTTGTGGCTATATAATTTCCAAATTCATCTTGTTTTCTAACGAATATGGTTAAATCCATTATTAAGTACATCATTAAACTCACTATACAATGTGGAGAATTAGCAAATTATGAAAACTTCAATTACTTGAAGGTTAGGTTGTTCGCGATTTCCTTATAAGGAATGCCTTTTTAAGGTATGATTTATTGGTAGAAATGGAAAGATTACTTCATGTTTAGTTTTTTAGAACTGAATCTGAAGTTAGCACAATAGAGTTGTTAAGAGTAACTAAGAAGAGTGATGAGAATGCTGACTTATTTATCACTCATTTTTTAAAAAATAAGAAGTCAATGTCGGATCACAGTTCCAAAAATTGAATATATGAAGTTAGCTCAAAGAATGCTAGACATTGAATTATGAAGAAATTTCGAGGCGTGGAGTTTCATGATTTCTATGATTTGGCAATGAAAGCCTCTGAATAGGAAGGTCACCATAAAAAGAATTCACTAAGCACTTATGTTATTAAGACAAATTCTTATGATTCAACCACAACTGAAGTCATCATCCCTAGAACCTGCATTTGCCCCTCCTTAAAAGTTAAAAAGAAAATGCAAGTTTCGTCGACCCAAGTTTAGTATACCTTTAACACTTACAAAATGGAAGAGTTTTTTTTATATTTATTGAAAGAAAAGTTTATCACCTTCCTAAAGCATAGATTTCCTATGAAAGAGGAAATTAGAGTTAAAGACTATGCAAGTATCATAACAATTGGAGCCACTCAACAAATTCATATTGGGGGTTTAAGAATGTGTTTGAGATCGTATTAATAATGGAATTTAGATGTTTATTGAAGACGACCAAACTATACTGATAGATGAAGATCTGTTACTATTAGTGGAAATCGTCAATACTATTGAATTCAATTTATGCCTATTATTAGCAATAAAAAAGATATTGAAAATTGTTTAGCTTCGACATCAACTATAGGAATAAGGGTTTTTGTTCCTAAATATAATACTAACTTCAAGAATTGAGGTAAGAGAATTCTTAGGATCCAATAGAAGGTAGAGAACTCAAGGAGAAATTACCGAGAAAAAATCACTCAAGTTTATAAACAATAAAATGAACTTTAAATTCTTATTTATCGATACAGGCAACCCAATTTGTGGTACCACTATCTCAACATTGGCAATGAGTAAGACATCTTAAGAATCCAATACTCTTAACTTGAACTCAAAAAACATGGATTTAGTGACAAAGATCCATTGCCAAGATTGAAAAAAAGAAACCATCAATAATAGAGAAGTCAATTTTAAGAAAACCAGTTCAAGGGAAACTTGTTTTCTTTAAAGAAAATATTATGGACCCTAATGGTAAAAGGGAAAGATAGAAGTGATCAATCAAAAGAAAGCTAACATGTAAGTGAATTATATATTTAATAGGAAATCAACTCATTCTAAGAGTCAAGAAGAAGATTCCAATGAGTTCATTATGACTGAGGACATTCCTATTCAAGTTCTATGTATTGCTTCATCCATAAAAATTCCAACGCAATTTGATAAATCTAGTGCTAAGAGGATGGAATTTCAACCTTGATAATGGAGAATGTAAAGTGTTAATATTGTTAGCTAGAAGAACCAGTTAAGGGTATAACACAATATATAAGGCCTTTGTATATTAAGGCTCATCTTAATAAAAGACCAACTTCAAGAGTTTTGGTAGATAATGGGTTGACAATAAACATTATGCTGACCAAAATGCTGATAACTATCGAAAAAAATGATTTGATATTGTAGACTAAAATGACAATAGTTGTAAGAGATGATGATGCTGATTTGATACTAACTAGAGTAGGCATTGTTATATTCAATGGTGAAACTACTACAACATGGAGATTTCTCACCATATATACTAAAATGGAAAAAAGTACTTTGTTAACTATATTCTTTATCATCAACATACATACCAATTACTAAGTCTTATTGGGGCTAGACTGGATCCGTTTTAATTATTGTATTTCATCATCTCTACTTCAATGTTTAATTTTATAGAGAGGAAATGAGGTAGAAATAATTTAGTCTAATTCATAACCATTATATACTAAAGTTGATGTCATGGAGGCAAAATTCTATAAGGATCATGTAAAGTCAGTGTAAATTTAGAAGTCACACTAATATAAGGAAAGAAAAGAAAAGATGAAAATATATGCTAAAAATTTTGTAAAGAATAATTTCCATCGTGCCAATTCCTAAGCTGATGAAGCTTTTTATTATAGAAGAATCTGATTAGTGAATTCTCATAAGAAGAGTGGGAAGTAGCTGCAGTCATGGAATTAGAGGCAATAGTTGTAGTTATGGAATTAAGTATAAATACAATAGATTACGGAAAAATTAGAGAAATAAATGAATATGATAATGGAAAACTAGTTTTTAAAGTATATGAAGAATAAAAAATGATTAAAAAAGGTGTAAAACTAGTTGTTGAAGTTGATAAAACTGGTTTTTGAAGTGGATGAAGAATCACAAATGATTAATGATGGTGTACAAGAGTTAAATCTCACTCCAAAGAAGTTTGATGAATGTGAAGGTCAGAATTAAGAATCATTAGAAGAAATGAAATGGAGTGGTTTAGGGAAAATATACAGGTAATATTAACAAAAACCTAGATTCAAAGACCAAGTTGAACTAGAGAAAGTCCCAAGAGAATTTAAAGATTGTTTTGTATGAGATTATATTAAGATGTTAGGTTAAGTAGAACATTAGGAAAATATAGATTTCTTATAAAACTAGAATTCCAATCTCATCAACAACCTCTTAGGCTATGGTTAAAAGACGTTGAAATGAAGGTTAAAGAAGATATTAAAAAATTATGTATGGTTTTATTAGACCAGCCAAGTACAGTTAGCTGTTGATGAATGATGTCCCTATAGTTAAGAAAAATGGACAAAAACAGAATCTATAAAGACTTTAGGGATTTCATTGTAACTACTCCTAAAGATAAATCTAATTCCCACCGCAAATTCTTTAATAGATTTGACAACTCCATTATTGTCCTTCGTTGATTATTTGTTAGGTTATGACTAGATTTTATAATAGAAATCATATTTCTAAAATGATTTCAGATGTTTAGGATCAATTAGGATATTTAAATTGGTTGATATCTTTTGGGCTAAAGAATGCAAATACGATATATTAGAGAGATAATAATGTCATTTTTCATGACTTAATAAGTTGCACATTGGAAGTTTACATAGATGATATTATTATGAAGTTAAACAAAGTGTAATTCATACACAAGATTTACAACAAGTTTTTCATAGGATGAGAATGCATAAATTAAAGTCGAATCCTTTAAAGTGTGTTTTCAGAGTAAGAGCAAGGAATTTCTTAGGATTTTTGGTTCACAACTAAGGAATTAAATTGGATAAGAATAAAACAAAATCCATTCTTGAAGTAAAACCACTTTATAATAAGAAGGAACTTCAATGATTTTTTGGCCAAGTAAACCACGTGAAAAGATTCATTGCTAATCCAACAAGAAAAACAAAAGAAATCTCATATTTGTTAAATCTAAATAATATAGAGGAATTTTGTTGGGAGAAGAGTCATAAAGGGGCTTTCGATAACACCAAGGAATACTAATGTTGATTCACTTAAAAAAAAGGAATTTCATTAAGTTATATATCTCAATAGAGAATCTATTGAATGTCTGTTTCCTAAAACAATGAAGCCAGTCATGGGCAAGCGATTTACTTTCTAAGAAAATTCTTTTCAATAAAAAAGAAATACTTACCCATTTTAAATTTATGTCTAGCATTATATTTTGCACATTTAAAGTAAAGGCATTACTTATTGCAAAATAAAGTCTTTGTGGTTTTGCAAATTGATTAAATGAAATATATGTTGAGTACGTCAGTACTCTTGGGAAATATTGGAAAATGGCTTATAAATATTATATACTTCAACTTAGTTCATAGAAGTCTATTAAAGGTCAATTAATTGACTTTTTATCAAGCCATCCTTCAATTAAAGTATAAGAGGATGAGGGACATTTAATTCTAAACTATAAGAAGAAAATGTGGGAATCAAATTTGATAGATCTAGTATAGAGAAGTCTACCAATGTTAGAATTGCACCAAGTGGAACCAAAACTCTTTTCTCTCTCAAAATGGACTTCCCATGTACTAATAATCAAGTAGAATATAAAGGCTTATTTTAGGCTAGAACTTCTAATTGATCTTAGAGCTAAAGAAATTCTAATCAAGGGATATTCACAATTGGTATTATGAGATTATCACCTTATTACATTGTTGTCATCCAATTACTAAAATTCTTCAATAATATATAAATTTAACATATCCTAAGAGTGAAAATTAGGAAACGGACAAACTTTCATAGGTAACATCCATATTGAAAATGTCCAAAGATTTAGTCCAGAAGTGTATTATGGCACACAAAGGTCTCAACCATCCATTTATAAGAGAGGAATTTCACTTGAAGGCTTTAATATTGATAAAGAAGTCATTTATGATTGGAGGTTAGAAATCAAAGACTCGTACGAAAATCCTAACAAGAAAGTACCGTTCAAACATAAGAAACAATCACTTAATTTTGTGCTAATTGAAGGAATTTTATTTTGTTGAGAAAGTGAAGGACTTTCTTTTAAGATGTCTTGGAATTCCAAAATTAACAACAATATGGAAAGTGCATAAAGGGGTATTGGTGCACATTAATCAGGAAGAAAAAAGAGCTGGTTTATACATCACCATAGGCATTATTGGTGAAACATCCTAAAAGATTACATATCATATACCAGGGTTTATAAATATTATTAGAAGTATAGAAAAATTCAAAGAATTCCTGAATTCGAGTTGCATTATATAATCAAACTATGGTCATTTAGGTGTGCTATTGATATTATTAGGAAGATATATCCACCATCCTCAGAAGGCCCTAGTTTTATTTTGTTGGCTACAAATTACTTTACTAAATAGGTGTTGACACAACCTTTAAAGAAAGTTGATCAAATAGATGTAGTCAAATTTATCAACAAATAAATTATTCATCATTTTGGAATTCCTCAATAAATTATTAGTGATCAAGGAACTACGTTTTTAGGTTAAGAAGTTAAAAATTTCACTAAGGATTATAGGATAAAATTATTGAATTTGAATTCATATTATACTCAAGCTAATGGCTAATTTGAAGCATCTAATAAGATAATTATTGAGATTTTGGAGAAAATTTTAGACAAAAATCTAAAAGAATGATACAAAATCATAACTAAAACCTTATGGTCTTATCGTACTTCTAAGCGAATTTCCATGAGGTTCGCTCATTTGCCTTGTCATATGGACAGAATGTTATTCTTCCTATGGAATTAGTGATTCCATCCCTAAGAGTACCTAAACAAAATGCATTATGGGCTTCTGAGTGTTTAACAGAGGTGGTAATGGAGTAGAGGATTTAGTTGAAATGTAAGTTTAGGCTTTGAATAATAAGCTTATTCAAAAAGGAACAACAATAACAATCATATCTTAATAGAAATTTCACTATAATGCAGGGTCTAAAGAGGTCTAAAAGTACACAATCCTATCCCTAACTAGTAGAGATAGCAAAAAATTGCTTAAGGATGAGAGAATTATAAATTCGCTAACATCATAGGGCAAAAATACACACAACATAATCTCCAAACCAATACAATACACAAAAATCACTCTTTAGAGAGATCAATCAACCTTTTCTAAATGTATTTTGTTATTTTTCAACGTTGTTTAATTTACAAATTTTGACTTTATTATATCAAATTCTCTTATATAGTTAAATATTCCCTTTTTGCACAATTAACTACTTTCTATTTTATTTCAATATATCTTAACATTTGTGTAGCTTAAAATTCCACTCTCTTAGGTTTTTGAAGCCCTCATTATAATAAAGTAGACATTTAGCTACGTTTTTTTGTGAAGTTTGAAAAATCGTCAGGAAAAGTTAACATATAGTAATGATTTTAGAAGTCACAAAAGGATCAACATTTCATGATGACTAACAAAAATCGTCATCAAATGGTGAACATTTAGTGATGATTACGAAAAATCGTCACAAAATGGTCCACAATGGGTGATGATTTCAGATATTCGTCGCTAAGTTAACTTTTGGTGAAGCTTTTCCCAAATCTTCACCATAATTGGTTAAACATTTGGTGACAAATGTCCGAAATTGTCACCAAAAGGTTCACAAGTGGTGACGATTATACAAAATTGACAATAAAAAGATGTTTAACTTTTTGCTCCGATTTTGACATTGTCACTAAAAGTGATCATTTGATGATGATATTTGGAAGCGTGACCAAAAGATCAACATTTGGTGATGACTGAAAATTGTCACTAAATGGTCCATATTCGATGACGATTTCTAGAAATCTTCACCAAGACATTTTCCAAAATTGTTAAACCAACAATTTTATAATATATCATTGTTAAGATATGTTTACTGGAGATTTATCTTGAATTTTTACAACTTAATGTTGAAAAAACACACACAACATAATTTTAAGTGCTAAACAGTAGTATAAATTAATCATTATTATTTACAAACATTGCAAAAAATAGTTATAAAGAAATTTAAATAATTGTAACAATATAATAATATGATATATAGAGCAGTACAAACTTTGAATTAGAAGTTTAACAATTCATATAGTCATAGAACAAGAACAATAACAGTCCACACTCAATAGTGTATAGCTTGACCCTAACTAGTAGAGAGATTGTTTGATAAATTCTTACTGATACAACAATAAATAAACTTTAAAGCTAAGTCCAGTCGATTGCATTGATAAATGAAAATGATATAATTATTTTTTTGGATTCCAAATGACATGAGAGTAGGTAAAGGTAAATGAGTCCCGATGTCTAGATTCTCAAGAAGTGTTCCAAGGCACCAATTGAAACAGCAATAGTTCTTCCCTCAGATGTAAGGCTTTTCACACCCTCTTGCAAAAGCGTTTCTGCTATAGCTAAACTTGTAGAGGATATAGTGAATGAGTCATTAGATTTAGTATAGAAGACAAGTTCTCTAGATGAACTACCAGTACGAAACGATTTACCTAAAACACAATCAGTATAGAACTTAAATATTGTTAGATTAGTAAACCATTAAACGAACCAAAATTGGAGTGACATGCATAGGTGAATGACCAGACAAAGTCTATGGAATGGATGAATTTTCCAAAACAACTAATTTCCCTAATCCTTTATGGACCATTGTGACATTGCTCTTGCCTCCATGGGCATACATCTCATCTTTGAGATTCAAGGAAGCTTAAAACAACATGTAGTATATACCATCAAATGTAAATATATATAATAACTTTATAAAAGGAAATGAGATATACATAATAAGGAAAGTGACATTCTTCGGATGATACTAAACAACTTGAAGTAGAAGATTGACCATGGAAGGCAAACGATCATTAGTGTATAAAGGGGAGATTTTTCTACATTATTTATTTCTTTAGTAAGGATAATTTTTCCACATTCCTCCTAACTGAATAAATTATTACCATCTAGAACTAGTCTTATGTTGGCATTCCTTGATTAATAATGTTAGGAGGTATATTCTGAAAATGTTGATTTAAAATAAAATGATGATATGTTCAACTCCAATTTTGATAATAATTGAAAGTAATCCAGCTTAGCACTTACACATCTTCAATTTACCTAATGATATGAAATTTACCCTTACTAAAATTTCTAAAATCTATTGTGTAGTTTGTATTATATGCAAAAATTTAGAATTTAAAGTAAAATAGACATGATTATGTTATTGATATACATAAATATAATATTATCTATATGGTGCTATATTACTATTAATGAAAATGAATAAAAGTAAAATACTTTTGAAGTCTTTCATCAAATAGTTATGAAGCTTTATTGAGGGAAGCATTAAAGGTCATTGGGAAGAAGCCAATCCATATACAAATAATAAAGACATACAATAAATCATCTTCAAAACATAACCATAAACACATCTTACACACCAAATGCATAATTAAGAACTTACAATAATCACCTAAAGGTATAAGTTAAACTTAGCACAACTTTGTTGATCAAAATAGAATAAAAGAATAATACTGATTTAGTTAATAATGGTTCTTCGATAGTGATGACCATAGTACGAAACCTAAACAGAATAGAGGATTTTGAGAAATGTTGACGGCTTGAACGAGAATGGAGTAGCCTTTTATGTTTTTGTCTTTGAAAAACTAATACAAAACGACATCATTTTTCTTGTTTAGGTAAACAATTTCGTTTATTGTTTACTGTAGTTTTTGGAAGTAGTATTAATTAACTACGATCTATTGTATTTGGTCAACAAACGTCAGATGTAGCAATTAATACATGATCCATCGCCAAAGCTTGAGGGTTCATAAATAATTTTTAATAAATTTATTTTCCTATTTCAAATAAAACATAATTTGAATAAAAATTAAATTATTCAATTGAAAACTATTTGCAAATTAATTTGTTGAGCATTCAAATAAATTATAATTGATTTACAATTTTAGAAAATTATACTTTTTTTGGGTAAATCAGTAAAAATTTTATAAATAATAAGAAGTTAAGTATAACTAGAGATTGCCCAAGATGCAATCCCTTATCTAGACCAGAAGCCTAACTCACAAGAAAGCATAAGGAGCCCTATAAATGTTTCCCATCATCATGCATTCCACCAGATCAAACCATGCTATGACTAAACTATGATGGTTAAATTAGGACCATCTTGCCAATAACAAACTTTCATGCAAAAGACTTATTTATCACATCAACTAATCCAGCCTCCTTACTAATCCTTAACTTGCGAACAGTACATCATACTTTGAGTCTTCACCTTTCCAGAGCAATGCGGCATCTTTTTAGTGTTGTATTCCAAGGTGATAAGGTAAGAGAAGGATCATCTCTAAACCACCTTCCATTGAAGGCCTGATCTGGACTTCCTTCTTTTCCAAGTAACATCCGTGGTTTAGAGGCTCTTCGATTGTTATTAAAAGGAGATCCCCTTGTAGCTTTAGTGACCATGTTTCCATAATCGAAGTTTAGCCAAGATTGAGGCTCTCCCTTCATCTAATGTTTCTCTTTTTATAGTAATTGGGATTGCCCCCTGTTTTCTCGAACCTGGACCTAGAGTCAAACCTACAAACATTTCATTAGAATATAAAACACATACATTTTACCTTCTCTCGGTGTTTGAGCTGAGGTGTTCCATAACTTGAAAGATCACTCTCGTGTTAAAGCTCCCTACATCCAAGGCTTCATCTTTGAAGGTTTGCAAATTTCTTTCAGTTTACAGGTTATACACAATAACAGATAGGAGAATGAAGAAGGTATTAATGTCACAATTTCTGAAAGCAGGTGGCTAGTTAACCCACATTAAAATAGATTGAAGATTTGTCAGGTGATGTAGGTGTATTTGGAAGCGGTTTAGAATGTTTAACCAAACTGTTTTAGAGAAAAAAAAAAGAATAAATAATCAATAGTCTCCAAGTCCGAAACACACAAGGAGCACTGATGTGGGGTGCGGAGGTAAAGAAGTTTGTCCCTTGTCTACAATTTATTTAGGAAGGCTAACTAGAGGTTGAAGGAACACCTAGGACTATTCCTTTTATGCCATACAAGTTTATACCAAAGAGCTGTTTGATTTGGAGGTCTCATGAAAGTGTATGCAGAAGCATTTGTATACTTCTTCGAAGGGTTAGCTAGCCTTACGAAACTATCCTCTGTTGAATAATTAGGATGGTATTGTAAAGGTTCTAGGTTACTAATGCTCTCAACTATTGTCTCCTGCCAGCACCAGTCATTATTCCTAATTACTTCAGACACTCTTGCAGTCATAGGAAGATCCTACCTATTGATCACCCTAGGAGTATAGTGAGCCATTAACATACCTCTCGGATGCTAAGGATCCTGCCGTAAGAAAGTAGAGTTTCCATTTCCTATTCTAAATTTGAATTGGTTCCCAATTTGATCCTTAACGTACAAAATTTTCCTCCAACTCCATGAACTACAATTGTTAGGAGAGATACTCTAGAAAATTTTCCTTTTCAGAATAATTTTGTGAACCCACTTGACCTATAAAGCTTCCTTATTAGTAAACAAAAACCAAATTCTTTTCCCTATCAACACTTTATTCCAAGTAGACAAGTGATTAATGCCTAGACCACCCTTTTTTTTATCTACAAATGTCATTCCATTTTACCTTAGCATAATCTTTTGCCTCCACCTTCCCTGACTAAAGAAAATTTCTAAGTTTTGTCTCTATTTAATTAATAATGGAAGTTGGGAGAATGAAGTGGCTAGACCAATAAACCTGAAAGGTGGAAAGGACCGAAATAACTAATTGCAATCTACCAATATAAAAGAGATTTTTATGGGTCCATTTGTTGACTCTGGAGTCAATTTTTTCCAACAAGGATAAACAATCCTTCCTAGAAAACTGACCTATTAGAAGAGGAACTCCCAGGTAATGAATGGGGAGCTGACCTCTTTTAAGACCTGACATTATTTCAATTTGGTGGGCTATTTGGTCCATATCTCGAGAGACAAAGAAATGACTCTTGGACAGGTTCATTACCATACCAAAAAATTTGGAATAGGTTTTTAAGCAGTCAAATAAGGTATGGGCCGAGGCCAAGTCTCCATGACAAAACATTAAGAGGTCATCAGCAAGCAAAAGATGGGTGAGTTTAAGAGCTTTACATCTCCAGTGGTATTTAAAGGAATTACTACCTTCTATGCAAGTATTTAGGCTCCTTGAGAATACCTCCATACAACTAATAAAGAGAGACGGAGATAAAGGGTCCCCTTATCTTAAGCCTGACTTTCCTGGAAAGAATTTTATGGGGGATCTATTGATCAAAATAGCATATGCAGGTGAGATGATACACTCTCTAATCCAATCAATGAACTTAAGAGGGTAACCTACAGCTGCTAGCACATTTAATAGGAAATCCCAATGGATTGAATCATATGATTATTATAAATACACCTTGAAAGCACATCTCCTATGGTTGTTGGCAAGATGGTAATTCTTAAAGATCTCTTAGGCCGATAAGATATTATCCCCTATTTGACGATTCTTAATAAAGGCATTTTGGTTTAGACTGATGATGTAAGGGAGTACTTCTTTAAACCTATTAGCCATTATTTTTACAATCACCTTATAAATAAAGATACAACAAGCTATTAGCTTATAATCAACTACTGTAGAAGGATTGGATTTTTTAGGATCAAGAGTGATGAAAGTAGAGTTGATCTCTTTGAGTAGTCTCCTATGATGAAAAAAATCTTGGATAGCCCTCGTAAAATCCTCGCTAAGTATGTTTAAAGAAAATCCCATTAAACCCATCCGGTCTAGGGTCTTTATTAGGATTAAAGGATGTGAAAACAAGCTTAATCTCTTATGTTGAGACTTCAACAATGAGTTTGTTTGTGAGAATTTTAGAAATCCTATTAGGGAAAAATTTTTACACAAACTCTTTAGAAGGAGGAAGGTCCTTGCTATTCCCAAAATTGCTTTGAAGGAAACCTAAGAACTGGTTTTGAATCTCTTCTACTCCAACAATTCTAATGTCATTGCCCCCTATTAGATAGTGAATGTTGCTTCTATTCCTATTTTCCAGAATAGAATTGTGGAAAATTTTGGTGTTTCCATCCCCCTCTCTG
This sequence comes from Erythroxylum suave, assembly GCA_027563595.1. Lineage (NCBI taxonomy): Eukaryota > Viridiplantae > Streptophyta > Magnoliopsida > Malpighiales > Erythroxylaceae > Erythroxylum > Erythroxylum suave. Next base: position 41,369,874 of record JAOSBN010000005.1, on the reverse strand, counting down.
AGCCACTTGATACGGGAAGATTGTTTATAGAAAGATTCCTTATCGTCTAAGGCTCTAATCAAGTTATTAATGGCCTCTGTTTCCTTGTTAATCAGGAGGGGGCCGCTAGGAAAATGTCTCTTTTGATCTTGTATATTGTTAAGAGCTGTTTGATAATTCTCAACTCTAGCATGCACATCTCCTACCTGACCACAATTAAGCATTTTGAGTGCTTTCCTCATTAGTTTAAGCTTGTCCACTACACAAAACATAGGGGTTCCTTGGACTTGAGTATTCTAGGTCTCTTTTACTAGTTGGAGAAAGATTAGCTGTGAAACTAGGAAGTTTGCAATCCTAAAATAGGAGGGTCTCTTCGACATATCAGTTAAGGACCTAATCACTACTGGGGAATGATCTGAAATGTTAGGATTATGGATGACCGCATAAGATCTAGGAAACTTAGAACTCCAGGCAGCATTAACAAAGGCTCTATCTAACTTCTTAGCACTAAGGAGCTCACCACTTTGCTTGTTGGTCCAAGTGAAATTAGGACTACTAGAATTAAGATCATATAAAGTACAATCCTCAACACATAGCCTAAAATCACTCATGCCAGTAATAGCTGAGGGACTTATGAGCTTAGCCTTATGAGAAAACAGAACAGCATTAAAGTCCCCTGCTATGCTCCAAGGATGATTTCCTACTGAGTATTTAATATTTGACAGGGTAGACCAGAGAATTTTCCTATGATTGTAATTGTTAGACCCATACACACAAGTTATAAAAAAGAATGAAGAGCTATTTATAGGAGTAACCTCTAAGTGCATAAGTTGATCACTAGTGATTTTAGGAACATACAGTAAATAGTCTGGCTTCCAAGTTGTTGTTAACTTAGCATTAGAACCTTGCTCTAAGTTACTACAAGAAAGCCATCTAAGGAACAAAGAAGAGCATACATTATTTAAAAAGTAGAGTGACTTAATCTGAGATTCAATCAATCACACAAAAGAAATCGATAATCTTGTAAGCACAACATTCACTGCTAATTGCTTTTTAGAGTTATTAAGGCCCCCAACATTCTAAAAAGCTAAACCTATAACACTCAAAGTCAGAATAGAACCATTAATTTTGTTTCCTCCTAGATTAGCAGTAAAATGCCACTCTGCCCCTTCCATAATCCCCGAACTATGATCAAGAACCAATTCAGACTTAGAAGGGGAAAGGTTATTACCTGCTTTGTTTAGTTCCAATGGATCAGCATCCTCAGGGTTACCTTTTGGATCGCCAAGCTTCTGTTGATCCTTGCGATGTTCAATTAAATTTCCAAGAAAACTACTTTCCTTGTCACTTTACATTTCCATTTCATGAGGTTGACCATTATGTGGGATTCCTTTATCCTCCCCTTGCTCTATTGGGGTTCCAGAGGCCATATTCTCCTTGTGAATGTGATGTGTCTTTTCAGATACAATCACCTTTCCATTCTTTTACTGCTGATTTAAACTTGTTTTTGTGGGTTCCTTCCCTTTTTTCAATTCATGTTGTAAACTAGTCTCAAAAAGTCATCCAGTAGGGGCCCATTTTTTTTTTTCTGTAATTGGTTCTTAGGCCTCCATTCATATTTAATATGTATTTCCTTGAAAGTTATTTTCCCCTCTTCAATATAAGTAGCTAATTGAAAGGATAAGGGCCAACTCTTTCCCAATTCCATCTCCACACACATTCTGGCATACACAATTTTGTACATCTTTGCAGTCTGTGTATCCATTGGGAGAGGGTTAGCAACTGAGCTAGCTTTTCTTCCAAGCCCCTCATTATTCCAATATTCCACCAGAATATTATAAAACTTAATCCAACTTGGAGCTACTTAGACCTCTTCGTGTTAGCCTCCATTCAAGCTCCATCTTCATAGGAATAGGGGCTTTCCTCAAATATACCAAGGTCTCTTTTCTAGTACTCAGTTCAACCCATCCTCCGAATCAAATTTAAACAAAAAATTATTCACAATAGTAATTAGAGTTTTATTCAATCCGAAGGCTAACCATGATTTGGCCAATTCTCTTTGAACCACTGGATACACGGGGAGTTTTCCTAAGAAAAACCTAATGAGAGCATACCGAAAGTGAACTGCCTCTTTTTTCACTAATTCTAGTGGTGGGATAACTATGATTTGATCATCCTTGATCTTCGAACGGTTGTATGTCAATTCCTTCACTATGGATGGTTCATCCTCTACATCAGTAACCACTAACTTCCAGGACCTAGGTTTTATGGATTTTGGGTTTTGGGATGGTTCTCGTTCAAAAGGTTCATTTTTTGTTGGAGAAGGAGGATGAATGTTGGGGTTTGTGTTTTGGTTTCGAGGGGTAAGTTTTTAGAAGGGGGCGATTGAGAAATGTTAGGTCTAGGAGAAGAAGAAACATAAATTAGGGCTAGGGGGACACCTGGGGGAGGAGAAGATGAAGAAGAAGCCATGAGGATAGAGGGTTTACATGCTGGTGATCTCAGAAGTTATGGAAAACTCTCGGCTAATCACTCGCATCGCTTATCGCTCATCGCTAAGTAATCAAAATTATACCTTTTGATTATTATAATTTCAAAAAACGTATTTCAAAAAATTATACATTGTAATTTAGAAAAATTAAATTACAATAATTTAACAAGACATTGTAATATATTTAGAAAACTATTTCTAAAAGATTAAAATTAAAGATTAACCATTCTAAAAAAATTAAGCAAATGAAGAACAATCATATACATAAGTGAGAAGATTAATTTAACATTTTGTATGATGTATTAGGAATACCTCATACATATTAATCAATTAAGAAAATTAAGAAAGTAAAGAGATTGCTTTGGTTTTGCACGATGATGTGGAAAAATGGTAGAAAATTGTCTACCATTTGAGACTAAGTATAGTAGTTCATTACGGAAATGGTCTTCTACGACTAAAATTACTTCATTGCAAAAACCCTTGGGTATTTAAATTAAATGTATCTTTTTATACAAGTAATAAGGTTAATGGTAGATTATGGGCTAAAGGGTATATGCTGTCATGTTAGTGAAATTTCCCCATTTCATTTTTTTTATCCACCAAATTAAAAATAAAGATTAGTAATTCCCAAAAATTAAGCAAATAAAGAACAACTCCATATGTAAGTGTAAAAGACAAAATTTTCATTTTGTTATTGGTAATAGGAAAACTCATATATATTAATCAATTAAGAAAATTAAGAATGTAAAGAAAATGCCTGGGCTTTGGTGACATTGTATATAATTGGTAGTGAAATTGCACTGATAGGCAACAATAGTTTTGACCATTAGAAAAAGGTAAAAGGTTTAGTATTGGCGATGATTTATTAATTTGGTAGCAAAATGTTATACAGTTTGCAATGCTAACATAGCAAACGTTTAACATTTGGCAACAAAATGTAGATTTGTCACCAAATGTACCGAATGGGCAAAATTAAACAGATGTTGGGATGATTTCATTTGTGGGATGACAAATGACATCATCCTAGCGTCTATTAAATGAAAAACAGAAGAGGTGCTCCACCCACCCCCCTCCCCCAAAAAAAAAATAATCATCTCTCTTATCTCTTACACCTACTTCTATCTTTTTCCTCTCTCCCGTGTTGGTTTGTCATCGTTTTCTTTTCTCCTCACCGATGTTTATATGCTTCTGTCTTCTCCAATGGACGTCCTCCCGTCCTTCGGTTGAGGTTAGTCATTCAATACTTGTTCTCTATGATAAATGTTGTGTTCACAGTGTTGGTATTTTAAGAGAAAAATACCTGTCAATTTGCAATGATTTTTGGAGTGTTTTTACATTTGTTTTGATAATGTGTGGTGCATTTGGTTTTGCAATGTGTAACTATACATTTAGGAAGGAATAAGACATAATATTCTTAAGTGATTTGGGATGACTATTTCATACTTTTGAAGTGTTTGGAGAAAGTTCAAAGAGAAGGATGCATGGATGAAGAATGCCTTCCTTTTCTATTTTTCATATTATCTGAGAAGAATGCAATCATAAAATCAATCACCAGTTATATGATACATAATCACGCATGTTTTGTATTAGGTGTGATTAAGACTTTAGTGCGTAAAAGATATGGTATCCAGTGAAAGGCATGCAATTCCTATGTACGAAAGTGAAAGGACCATAATTCTATCTACCTTTAAGTGTCTTTATTTGGCTATCTACTCTTGTTTATTACTTTATGGGTATAAATTGAATGATTAGACCTACGTTAAGTCTAAACCCCACTAAAGTTACATAATGTCATTTATTAATCCATTGTTCAAGATTCTTTTTCCACCGATACTTTGTCCTGGGTTTCAAGGTTTTATCACACCCTTAATCAAGCAATCCTTCTTTCTTAAAAATCAGTGATTTAGATGACTGGCTAGGTACTTCAAACATACATCCCCAACCTTTAAAACATGATTAAAAATAATTCATACAACTAAAATAGATTTTTGTTAAAAATAACAGTAAAACAAGTTCTAATACTGCACTTTTGACTTACTAAGCATAACCATCCATTGTTAATTTTAATTGGTTGTATTGATGCAATGATGATGATTTGGTAAACTGTCCATGCATCGTTCTGACCTCTAGATGTAAACTAGGTCGCATGGATTTTCTTATTCGAGTGTTAATTAATTGTTCTAAAACTTATCAGAGACTGTAGTACTCCATAGGGCATCAATAATAATAAGCGATACCTTCATAGTCTCACTAAGCGTGCCATGTAATCAAATAACCCTAGTTACAATATGAAATTATTAGAGGAAGTGCATGATAATTTAATCCATAAAATATATGAATAAACTATAAGATTCTTACAAAAATATAAACTTCACGTTTAAATATTTATAATAGCATTTATTTACATAATAATTTTTATTTATATAAATATACTTTGAAAAACAAATAAACCATTTACCATTATAATACATTAAATTTGATGTTGTTATTATACTTTTTGAATGTATACATCTATAGGTTAAAATGATTATTTGGTGTATGAGAAATCTCTTCACTTTTAAAATACTTTATCAAATTGTTCAACATCCTTTGTTGTGCTTTAAATATGCTTTTATATACCATAAAGAAGAAATTTTTTATTTAGTTGGTGATTGCCTATATGGTTTATTTGTAGATTCTATGTTCCTCTGTTTGATTGGAGCCAAAACCGTATAATTTGTGTGGCATCTTTAGGTATATTGTTAGACCCTGAATTCTTTTTCATTATATTAGTAAGCATGAATTGAATGAATTTTGTGATCTTATTGGATAAATCATTTTAAATTGGAGTTTAATTATTATGCCAAGTTTAGAAGGATTTATTTCATACAAGTCAAGAGACAAAATATTAAGAAGAGGTCAAGATGAAATTCAAGTTGAGGATTTTCTTAATGAGGGCACTCCACCTTTATGGGATGTGCGTCCAGATGTCACTTAGGACATCGGACACGTGTCTCGCAAAGGCAGGGGCCCAACATATATTCTCCCGGCCCACCACTTGTTTGACAAAAGCAACTATTGTTAATGCGAATTAGTAACCATTATTATTATTGTGAATAAGTAGTAATCTTCTTACTAATTAGCTTGTTAATTAATTTTTTATATATCAGTTTTCATTTTATTTTGTTGTATATTGTTTAACTAATTAGTGCGTATGAACTGAAACCACATTGTTGAGTGGATAGTAAACAATGCCATGTACCTTAATTACATAGGTTTTTTAACGTAATATTAAACAAAAAATGCATTTAATAACTTAGTTATCTTCTTTTATTGTATAGCTAAATGGATAAGAGTTGGATGTGTCATTGAAAATGGTTAACTAAATACGTAGAAGAAGTTAAGATTTTTATGCTATTTGTAAAAGATCAAATGGGTGATGAATGTAGTATTTGTTGTCCATGCATCGATTGCTTAAATATCAACTTCCAAAGTCAAAATGTGATATATAATCACTTGTTAATCTGAGACATAGGCAAATTCTATACTCCATGGCTTTATCATGGTGAGCGTAAGGAAGTTGTAGTAGAAGTGGCGGTACATGTTATGATGACAATTACAATAATGATGTTAATGATTGTGATATGAATGATGATAGTGATGATGGGATCGACAAGATGTTAGACGATTGTCGAAATTATATAGAGACTATAAATGAAATAGGAATGCCTAACATACAGAAGACAATTTTGGGAAATTATTTAAAGTTGCTTAAGAGCAATTGTATTCGGGGCACTCTAATTTCTCACAGCTGTCATTTTTTGTGAAGTTGTTGCATTAAAGGTTCATTATAAAAGGAGTAATAAGTCCTTTGACATGTTCATTGACTTAATGAATGATGCATTATCTATTAGACACAAGTTGCTGAAATCTTACTATGATGCAAAGAAACTGTTAAGGGACCTTAGATTAGGATATATTTCAATTCATACTTGTAAGTATGACTGTGTTCTTTTTTGGAAGGAAAGTAAAGATCTTCAGGAGTATCTTATTTCTGGTACATTAAGGTGGTAGGTGGATGATGGGAGAGGGAAAAATATACTAAATAAAATCTTTCAATATTTTCATATTAGACCACGATTACAAAGACTTTTTATTTCAATGAAAACAACTATAGATATGAGGTGGCATAAAGAGAAGCACATTGATGATGATATTATGCGTCATCCAGTAGATTCATTGTCATGGAAAGAGCTTAATAGAAAGTTTTCATGGTTTGGACACGATTATCGTAATATTCGACTTGAATTGGCCTCAGATGGATTTAATACTTTCAGTAATATGAGTAATTCATATAGCATGTGGTTAGTGATTCTAGTCCCATATAATTTAACTCTATGGAAGTGTAGAATGAGCCTTTTATGTTTTTTTTCTTTGCTTAATCCAGGATCTACTACTCCTAGTAACAAACTTCTGTTGTTATTGAAGGTAAAACATTTATAATGCATGATGCTGTATTGTGGACTATAAATGATTTCCCAGGTTATGGAAATTTGTTTGGGTGGAGCACTAGA
>JAOSBN010000005.1:41304967-41342176 GCA_027563595.1 Erythroxylum suave | reverse complement strand
ATTTAACAGTTCATAAAGGTCCCTTCGCAAGATCACATATGAACTTGTTGTCTATTGAATTTTCTAAGGCCTACAGAGAAGAAAATATCATATTAAACAGTATAATATCATCTAAACACTTAAATCTTATAATTCAATCATTTCAATATATTTGGAAGTGAAAACTTACATATTGCTTGGACCATCGAGCAAAGTGTCTTCCAACTTCTTTATTGATATCATCCTATGATTTGTCGGGCATGAGCTCCTATAATAATTCCTCGTATAATCTAAAAACGTTATTATATATTCAAGTTATGAATAACAGTAACCAATTTCAAAACCAAAATAATCACTTGATACTTACTGCACGAAAGGTTGAACCTCTTTACAGTTCAATAAAATGTAACTATGGGTAGCCTCAATTTCTTCCTCTGTTAACATTCTTCTCGTTGAATGTCCATATGACCGTCCCGGATAAGTGAAGATGGATAAGTTACCATCAGCATCAGTAGTTCCTTCCCCCATCGTCATTACAAGAAACTTTTCTTTTTCTTTTATGAACATGTGGCTCAAAATAATGTGAACAAAATATACTAGCTTCCTCTATTAAATAAGCATTACATGTCGAACCTTCAACTCTAGCCTTGTTCTTAACATTTTTCTTCAAGTGGTGCAAATACCTATATGAGTGAATACAATTATACGAATTTATTTATGAAAATATGATACAAATGACTTCAAGAAAGTTCAATTTTATTGAATTACATACCTCTCAAATGGATAAATCCAATGATATTGCACTGGACCGGCTAGTTTTGCCTTGTGTGCTAAATGGACATGTAGATGCTCCATATAGTCAAAGAAGCTTAGAGGAAATATCCCTTCTAACTTGCATAAAATTAATGGAATTTCCCTTTCTAATTTTTCCATTTCAGCTAACTTAATTTTAGATGATGTTAAGCTTTTGAAAAACAAACTTAATTCTATTATTGCTTCCCAAACCTTATTTAGTAGCAACTCTCGAAATATTATTGGAATTAGCCTTTGCATAAACACATGACAATCATGACTTTTCATTCCAAATAATTTTTACTTCCGTATATCCACACACCTTGCCAAGTTTGAAACATAACCATCGGGAAACTTTAGACTTCTCAACCATTCACACAATATTTCCTTCTACTTTTTGTCCAAACTATAACATGCTTTCAGATATTTACCAGTCTGAAGATCTTTATGTAACTCATTCCTTCTACAGAAAAGCTTCAAATCAGCTGGTGGTTTGCATTGTCTTTTGTCCTCCCTTCAATGTTCATTATGGTATTAAACAAATTGTCAAAAATATTTTTTTCAATATGCATCACATCTAGATTATGACGTATCAAATTAGATTTCTAATATGGCAAATCCTAAAAAGTGTTTCGTTTTCTCCTACCAAAGTTTCTATTAATGCTAATATTAATTTCATCAGCTTCAAATTCTGTAAATTTCAGCAAGTCTAATTTCTCAATCTCCTGCAATATCTCTTCACCAGATTTGTTAGGGGAAGGAGGTGTTTTAACCATCTTATTCTTAATAAACTTTTGTTTGTTGCGCCTAAATGGATGATCTAGAGCAAGAAATTTTTTGTGGTTATCAAACCAACATATTTTGCCCCCGTTTGGAAGATAAAATGCATCAGAATCATTGCCACAATAAGGACAAGCCATTTTCCCTGCTGTGTTCCATCCAGATAACATGGCATACGCTGGAAAATCACTAATTGTCCGCATCAAAGTTTGCTTTCAATACAAAATTTTCTTTCAAAGAGACATCTTGTATCTCAATACCATATTCCCAAAGATGCTGCAATTCAGATATCAATGGTTTTAAGAAAACATCAATTTTATGCTTTGGATTTAAAGGCACTGGAACAATCACTGTCAAGAACATATATACCTCTTTCATACACATTCATGGAGGCAAATTATAAGGAGTAATTATGATTGGCCATGATTAATGTTGCTGGCCAGATTGACCAAAAGGCTGATATCCATCCGTCGACAAGCCCATCCTAACATTTCAACTTTCAGCTGAAAACTCACAATGGATGTCATTGAAATGTTTCCATACCAATACATCTGATGGATGACTCATTATTCCATCTTCCTGTTCATGTTCATTATGCCATCTCTTATGAGACGCAGTAACATCAGAAGCATATAGTCTTTGAAGTCTCGGAGCTAGCGGGAAATAATACATCTGCTTCTAGGGTACTAACTTTCCTTTTATAGAACGCTTTCTAAGCTTGAACCTAGATTGACCACAAAATTTACACTCTTTTAATTCCACATCATTACCCCAATGCAACATACATCCCGATTTGCAATAATCAATCTTTTCAATAGGCAAACTAAGACCCTTAACAAGTTTCTTCATATTGTAATAACTACCAAACATTGTGTGAACAGGAGGCAATGATTCATTGTACCATCCAAGAATTTGATCAAAACTATGATCAGAAATTAAAAAACTGTCTGGATTGAGGGTTGGGTTCTTTTTCAAGATTTTCTATATTTTCCTAAAAGTTATAACAGCCTGCATCATAAACCATATGCCTTTAAGGATTTTCATTTGCATCGACATTATCTGTTCTAAATCCAATCCCTCCTTCAAACCCATTGAAGCTAACTAATGATTGTGCTTCATTACTCCTTGAGATGCTACAAATCAACAGTTCCCCATATCGTGTCCACTGAAAATAATTGGGAACAAACCCTCTTCTCAACAAATGCCCGTTTGCTTCATTAATAGGAAGGAAACGAATGTGTTTGCAATTTTTACATGGACTTCTCATCTTTGGCTCATCCATCTATGCAGGTTGAGAACATGCATAATGAATAAAGGCTTCAACTCCCTTAACAAATTTAGGATTAATGAAACCATCATGTGATATTCGTCTATATATCCAAGATCTATCAACATTGCTCATTTATGCAAAACTTTTAATTTAAATCAGTGATCCCGTACTATGTACCTTCATGGCACCCCAAAAAATTACAGAACATCTAAACTTTACACATCTCCTAACTATTAACCAATTTAATTAATCACCTACAATTGATTTCAAAACTATAGTACGTGGCATTGTTTACACCTGTGAATCAAGAAAACAAGTTCTCGCTGTGACTCCTAGGCTCGTGGAATATTTCACCGATAAGCCTCACAGGAGCTGCATCACGGGTTTCCAGCCTATATACCATCCTAGGGGTTTATTATGTAACAAATTGACTTTTCTATGAAATGTATTACTTCCTTGTGCTAATACTATGTTCGCAATAATCAAATTGAAGTTTAAGTATTAATCGTCGTAATTATTCACCTACAATTAATCGATGGAATTGGTCGATCGAATTAATCAGCTATAATTGATTTCAAAACTATAGTACATAGCATTGTTTACACCTGTGAATCAAGAAAACAAATTCTTGTTGCGACTCCTAGGCTCGTGGAATATTTCACCAATAAGCCTCACAGGAGCTACATCATGGTTTTCCAGCCTATATACCATCTTATTATGGAAAAAATTGTCTTGTCTATGAAATGTACTACATCCTACTACTAATACTATGTTTACATTAATTAATTTGAAGTTTAAGTATTAATTGTGGTATTTAATCACCTACACTTGATTAATCAATCAATTTGGTCGATCGAATTAATCACTTACACTTGATTTTAAAATGATTCCACATACAGTAAATACTTTCACTATTACAGGAAAACATAAAAAATCATCAATGAATATACGAATATTCTTCTAAACAACAACACATATTCAAGACCCTCTTTGTATTAACAATAAATCCAACGATTTAATAATCGTATTATTAAAGTAATACATATAGTAAATATTAATTAGCTGCAAGACTAACCTAAATGGATGGACAACTTCAAACTACGAAGAAGAAAGATCAATGACGCTCTTCCACATAATATAGGACTTGCGCAAAATAATATGAAACATTTAATCTAATACATTTGTGATAATACAGCATCATAAACTAATGTAAGAAAAAGGACAGAACATTCAATAATTGTTACACTAACTCACAAAAGAGGCACAAAAGTATCATAATCATATTATTAAAGCAATAATAATAATAATAATAATAATAATAATAATAATAATAATAATAATAAATGATACAACTAATAAATTTAATCATAATAAAATTAATTATAAGTAGAAAATTAATAATAATAAAAAATTAAATATGAATAATAAATTTTTTAATAATAAGAATAAAAATAATAATAAATCATATAAGAATCATTATTAAAATAATTATAATAAAAATTAATCGTAAATTGAATAATAATAATAAATTCAATTTTTAGTATTATGATCATCATCATCATCATCATCATCATCATCATCATTGTTATCATTATTATTACTATTATTATTATTATTATTTATTATTATTAGTATTATTACTATAAATATATAATTATTATTATAATACATATAATTGATACAAATAATAAAATGTAATAATAATAACATTAATACTAAGTAGAACATTAATACTAATAATAATAATAATAAATGATACAAATAATAAATTTATTAATAATAAAATTATTAATAAGTAGATCATTAATATTAAACTAATAATATTTATCAATTTCATAAGATTAATCTAACTAATAATATTAATACTTATTATTAATAATAATTAATGACAATATTGATAAATATGATAAATTTAATATTAATAAAATTAATAATAATTAGAATATTAATAATAATAATAAATTAAATACATATAACAAATTTAATAATAATAAGAATAATAATTACACACTTCAATTTCACACTTCAATTTACACTTCAATTTTACACTTCAAATTCACACTTCAATTTTGCACTTCAAATTCACACTTCAATTTCTCAAATTCACAACAATTACAACCAAACGTTCCAACAATCATAAAGGGCATTTTATCGAACACCTCAAAGGCAATATAGATAATCACTAACTAATCACAAAACAAATGCATTTTTCAATTATTTACCAATAATATCACATATAATCAACAACTCAACCAATAATTGCACAAAAAACAGCATACAACAACAATAATCACTCAAAATTTCATCACCTAAACGCCCACAGTTAACATATAAAACTTGCGTTTTTTGGAGAAACACTGCACCCAATAAAGAGCTTACCGAAAAACGACGCATGATGGGCCAGAAAACGATCGGAAAATGAAGGTGGAAGCAAGGTGGATTGCCCAAAACTAGAGAACGCGACGAGAGAAGAGAAGAAGAAGAAAATAGGGGGGAGGGTGGGTTCTAGTGACTTAAAGATGACATTGTTTTATTTATTAACTAGTCAACATTTATCAATGGAATTCAAATTCCGTCGATATTTAAATTTATCAATTATTTAGTGGGACGAGTTACTGCTTAAATTTGTGATGGAAAACATATTCTATCGGTAAAATTGATATCAAGTGTACTGACGGAATGTATTCCATTGATAAATGACTAATGCTGATCTAAACCCACCAACAGAAGAGTTTCTGTTGGTAAATGTCCAAAGCTATTTAATTGCGGGAAGTATTCCCACAATTTTACCGACGATAATGGCTTCATCGTCGCTATATGTCATCGGAGACTTTGCACGAAATTCCTTCCCTCCAGTTTTACCGATGACAATGTTTTCCGTCGCTATATATAAACATTGACAACGTATTTACTGATGGTAGCTTATAATTCATCGGTAAATATCTACGGGTTTTGTTCCATCGATAAATACCTATGGGTTTTGTTCCAACGGCAAATTTCCGATGCTAATTTATGATTTTCTTGTAGTGTGATATTCTCTTTTACTCATATAAGCCTTTAAGGTCTTTAACACTCTAATACCATGACGAAGCATGTGGCTTATATATTTGAAATTAAGTGGGAAACATAGACGAACGAAAACACAAAGAATAAGATGACAACAACTTTGCATGTTTACATCTAAAACTTAGTTTTTCATTAACAAACATACATATATGTACAAGAGAGAAGTGACACACATTTGGCCACTCTCTTACAACATACGACATTGAATTTAGCAAAATAACTGAGAAAAATCAACCTACATTTTTATATTTTCATAACAGTATAAGAGGTTCAACAAACTCCACCAATTTTTAATCAAATTCCAAATTCTTAGTTCTAATAGTTACAACAATTTGACTATAATCTAGATAGGTTACAAATGAACCAAATTAATTTTTTTAAACTCAATATGGTATAATGTACTTTGAATTTCTCTTAAGTTACTATAAGAAATGTACCAAACATCATTACTTTCAGACTTTATTAATACAAACACAACCTCAAATATAGGAATGTCCCTTTTCTAGAAACCTTATAATGAAGACATAACCTAGAACAAAAGTGTATTTTTGCTTATATTTCTCTTTGAGAAGAGATGTATTTTACATAGTTTAGAACACTGGGTTTGTACTTGTAATTCTTTCTATATGCAATATATAGTTTTGGACATAGACATGTCTAAACTTGTATTCTCCTAAAAAATTATCAAAATAAAAACTGAATTGAACTTAAGGAATCCTTAACTTGATATTTTTTAGAGAAAACATTAATTACAATAGATAAATATACTCCCTGAGTTTACCTTTAACCTACAAAAGAAAACCATAGACATACATCATATTAAGAAAATGAAATAAAATATATAATAATTTACAACAATTTTATAGAAGACAAAAATATTTAAAAGAAAATTTGGTCTTATTTTGAGTATACAATAAGTTACTTGGAAGTACATATTCTTCTTTCCTGAATTTTTAAATAATTAATTTTAAAAATATAAAATTGTAATCTAAATCCTAATATTTAAAAAAATTTTAAAGTCTCTTCCAACTATATATAAGAAGCATAGGAGATAATTTTATCATTAGGAATTGCACTAAATCCTCACAAAACTAGGAATCATATGTTCGTTATCATCTTCCTTGTTTCTCTAACGAAATTTTCATTAATTAAAGATACAGAAAAAGTGTTAATTGAGGGAAAAAAGAAACTTGACTCCAACTTCATACATTCTTTGTATTTTTAAATTGATTTAGAAACATTTTTTGTTAGTTTCCATATAGTAAAAGGAACTTTATAGATCTTCTCGTACATATTATTTTATTAAAATTATCTTTCTATTATATTACACGATATTAACTCTAGCGAAAATTGTTTGAGTCAATGTTACAAATATCGTACCACTTGGTATCGGTTGTAATACTAAAACAGTGTAATTTTAATACCGATCAATATTTAGTACTATTTCCATAATTTTTGGAAATATAAAATGATCTTTTAAATTTATATAATTAAAATTTAGTTTATTGATGTGAAATTTATTATATTAATTTTATTTTTATTTATAGAAAATAATATTAGGGAATTAAATAGTTTTTAAGTTACTTAATAATAGAATTAGATTAAAAATTTTAAAAATGAAAATTTCTTATCTTATAAAAATAAATTAAACCAACATTTTTAAGTAATTGAATTTCAAAAATTCATAAATTTTTTGACAAAAGCACTAATTTATTAAATGATTCATTTTCCTTTGGTAGAAAATAAAAAAAATTCAAGAAAAATATTAAAAAGTAATAAAAATAAATGTTTAAAAGTCTTTTTGAGAAATTAAAAATATAATAATAGCTCCATAATGGAGAAACAAAGGTAATATAAAGTTGAACAAGCTTGAAATTATACAATGTGAAAACGAAAGAAAGCTAACTAAAAAAGAAAAACTGAATCTTTTTGTTGTCCCCTAAACCAATATGAATCAAAAGTTTAGTAATACTGTATTAGCCTTTCAATTTGAATTTGGAAAGTTTCCTAATTAACAAATTTGCTATAGCTAAAATTGTTAATCAGTTGATAGGCAAGGAAACAAACCCCAGTTGCTAGCAAAACTCTTATTGTAATAGACGTGTAATTGAGAAATAGATACGAGCTCCTTATTTCTAACTTTTAGCTCCTTTAATGAAATTGATGTTTGTTTATGACCTATAGCCAATCGTTTTGGTTGTAGTTTAGTGAAAATTATTTAAAGACATTCTTTATCTTGTACATATTTAGATATATATGATAAAGTCCATGGAATAATTGTCAAATGAAATTATAGTTATGAGATTCATATTGCGTTTATGTATTATCTTTAAATTTTTCCTAGTCATTGTTCTATTAAGATTGGATATTATTAGAATGTCTTTCCTTATAAAGGAAGTAGTCAATCTCATAGGGTAAAGTATAAAGATCAATAAATGTGTGGGCAATTGTTAGAGAAAAGTTCACTAAGCAAACCAAAAATGAGAAATTTATTTGGAACATTACTTGTATGTCTAGGGAATTCTCATTGTATTGATTGTATAAGTAATCCTTTAACTTAAGGTCACTAAAATTATCTTATATAGGGATTTCTATCTTTTGATACTATTTATGACCTATTTATTCATTGGTCAGTCAATCGGTAGTAATTTGATTTAACATGAACTATATAGAGGTAGTTGTGTGATTAAGATAGGATTCATTACTCTAAAGTAATTAGAGAGAATGATTTGTCAACAGAAAAATTGTTACTTGAATGGTCTAATAGATTAGCCTTAGTTATCCAATTAGAAAAACCTTTTGAAGGATTAACAAATATTAGTGCTTTACGGAATTTTATTACCTATAAAACTTCAAGTATTGTATTAAACTTTTTATTAGATAATGAAATAAAAAAATACCCCTTAATTTCTCAATGCGTTAGAACCTATAAAAACTTTTCATGTAGTTACCAATGAAATTTAGAAAGAATTTATTGGAAAAGTTACAACTTCATATAAACAAGAAATTGAAAAAGAAGAAAGGAAAAATGCTCTCTGACACTTAAATAATATAAGAATCTATGACATATGTTATTTACAAGAATATATTTGTGAATTTAAAAAATATCTTTAGTGACTACTCCCACTTATTATTGTAGCTCTAATTATAGTCCCTTCTATCCATTAATTTTACGTAATACAAAAATTGGTATCAAAGCCTCAAGCATCTACCACTTTAGTAAAACCATGGCGAATATAGAATCATCATCTTCATATAGTGATGATGATAACTTAAAAGATCAGTCTATAAACATTGAAAAAGACTTAAAACTTCAACTGGAAGAAATTATAATGCAAATCTTGATTAATAAGCATACACATTCTCCACATGTGGTATAGCCTTATTTCAATTGCCAACAGTTGGCAACTGCACCAAAGCATATTTCGCAAACAACACAAAGAAAAACACTAGAACACAATAATACATCCCTAGTGCCTCCTCGGTTTAGTGATCTATTTTTCTTGACATCACCATGTCTTTTAATTTGCAAAACTAGTACACCCGACCAATGGTAGTAGCACCCTTATTATCTAATTATGGGTTTCTTATCTCCAGAAATTGCGAACAACACAAACTACATAAAACTTCGTAATTTTTCTTGTTTTGTTATAAATTCTAGATACGGCTGTCTCATAACTCCATAAGTTTTTAACTTAACCAGAAATCTAGAATTATTATGTTATTCATAGTAGCAATTTAAATTTCCATAAACAAGTAGTAGCAACAACAATTGTTTTCCAGAAAACAAAAACAAATCCAGAAATCAAAATCATAAGCAAAACCTACAACCACTTGATTTTTCTATATACTCGCACACTAGAAAATTGAAGCAGAAAATAGCCTAAGAATAAAGAGTAGACAGGAAGGCGTGAAGCATAAAATGATTTTTCTTTTAGGTTACTTCAAGAATCAGATTTGATCTAATTTCCAATTCCAAATTTTAATAAGTAACAATCAAACATTTAATCAAATTATAGAGTTAAAATTCAACTATGATACCATTGTTGAAAAACCAAACAGGAATCAAATTCCAATAATAGCGGAATAATTACAAAAAAATTTTACAAATTAATTTTTTGAAAACCAAGATCAATTTAATTTTATAAAATGAATAATACATAATTCATAATAAAGAGTGAATATAAATTCATACCTTATTCTAAAGCTTGATTATGTTCTTATTGTGTCCCTCAAACAATTTTAAAAATTGATCAATCTGAATTACCATAACTAAACAAATATCCGACCTTTAACGATATCCAAAGAATAAGTTAGGAGAACTCTATAATACTTTTATAGAGGGTTAAGTAAGAAGTGTCAGCTCATAGAACTTACACTTATTTATAATATGCTTTAGACGTTTTAGTAATTTAATTGAAACTAAATTAAAATAAGTTGAGAGAACTATGTTTAATCACAAAGTTTCTCAAACTTTACAATCAAGTCTAACTTGATTAAAATATCTTTTTTATCTTCATCCAATTCTATATGTGAGACTTGTTAGGTTCCCAAATATATTGACAATGATTATCCATTACAAATATAATTCATAATTAGAATTAGATAAGTTAAAAATTCTATTAATTTATCTTTAATTCTCCAATTAAACAATTTATAATTATAGGTTAAGATTGGTATCCAATAATGCATCACGACCACCCAAATATTTATTAATGTTTAAGTGGTTTTGACTAACCTTTCCGTGTATGATTTTTCCATATAATTTAATCATTTCATCATACAATGTTCTGATTAGACATTGAGCATGAAATTGATATCTACTATATTTTAAGTCCAATTATATTAGTTCTTCGTTATTAGCTATCGATTCAATAATGATATTTGTAAACTATTTACAATATCTCATTCCGCCTTGGTCAAAGATTTATGGAATCAATACCAATCGAGAACAATTATTATTCGTCATATTTAGAAATAGTTTCTTTATTTATGAATAATAAGTTTCTTGATTTTTAGAAAAATATTTTTTGTTTAATTTTTTAAAATTGTTTTCGTTTATTAGTTATGAAAAAAATGTTTTCCTTAACATTTTCAAAATAGAAATCTAATTTATCAAAGAAAGATTTTCTAATTAATTAAGAAAGAAATCTCTAAATAAATAAAATAAAGATATTCCTTAATTAAATTTAAAAGAGGTTTATTTAATTTTGAAAATAGTTTCCTTTTAATATTAGAAATAAAGATATTCCTTAATTAAATTTAAAAGACGTTTATTTAATTTTGAAAGTAGTTTCCTTTTAATATTAGAAAATAGTAATTAAGGGAAAAGTAATTTCTAATAAGATTAGAAATAGTTTTCTAATTAGATTAGAAAATGTTACTTATATAATTTTGAAAATTGAGTTTTTCTAAATTATAATAAGTAAGTATAATAATTTATTGAAAATTGTTTTCAATTAAATTTTTTAAAGGAGTCACAATAATTGGAAATAGTTTCCAATTAGATTTTAATTTTTTTCAAATCAAATTAAATTTATATTTGGAATAGGAATTTAATTAATTTAGGAATCAATAGTTTTTTTCTAATTTAATTTTCCAAGGAGTTGGAAATATTATTTTAGATTACAAAGATCAATAACTAGAATCAAATGAAGCTTAATGTTTTATGCATATAATTTGCTTATGAGTGTATAAGATGTATACTTTATTTATGTGGTTGATATATATATCGGATGCATGTTAAATTGTATGTTTTATATCTGTGATATTTTACATGCAATTTTGTAATTAATGAGACATATGAAGTTAAAATTCCTCGTTAAAATATTACACATTGAGTACGTGATTGTTGCCTGTTATTATTATAAGAATAAACCAAAGCTGTAGTAGGTTTGTTGAACAAACTCAAGGTTGTTTTAACCTAAACATGTTTAATCTTATGGTAGTGAGTTCTACTTAACTAAATTTTTGTTACTTGGATGAGAAAACTCATGGTCATATGAATTTAGAGGCAAGGTTGAGAATAAAATATTAGATATGCTTTCATAAGAGTTGTCACTTAATGGATATAGGAGTCATATGAGATGTGATTGATAAAGTTGGTATCTACCTAATTTAAGTCTAGTTGGTTTATTAAACAAACTCAAGATCAACTATGTTTCAATAGAATCCTAACCCATTAAAAGTTTTAGATTAATCTTTCTAAATAGTAGTGAGGTTTATTATTTCAAATAAACAAGTGAGAGTAACTAAATACATGATTAAAGTCCTAATCTCATTCGGTAGTCATAACGTATAATTAATTACTTTTTTTTACATTTATATTCTTTTCTAAGTGAAACTTACCTTATTTAGCATAGTTTATAATAAGTTAGTGAACTCAATTTCTCAGACATAGGATATGTTTGAGAAGAGTTCTCAAACTTAGAATAGAAAATTGTATGCCAATTACGCAATATTGCTATAATCCTTGTTGAGGATTCGATGACAAAGTTTTAGAGATATGTCAAAATCATATAAATGACAAAATGTATTGACATTTTGAGTTGGTTAATGTCTCATAAACTTTAATAACAATATGTGAGATATATGTCAATAACATGATAGCAAAATGCAAGAGGTTGCTTGGAGTAGAGCTAAAAGGAATAATACCTTGATGAAATTTTTTCACTTAATTTAGCTAACTAAAAGCATAAACATGGACATCAATTAAAGGCTAAAAATAGTTTTCATAAGAAGAAAATGATTGCATGACTTTTCTTGTCTATACGGGATATGATATAGATCATATGTATTTCTAGTTCATGCATATGAGTATTTGATACTGAATTTAGATTCAACATTATTATAATGTTCAAAGCATGATAAGAGATAGATTGTTAAGTAAAAGTAGATGATCTAGTTTTATATAAATAGTTTGTATGTGTTAGATCAAAGGAGACTTATGCTTAATATAAATATTAAGAATACAAAGTTAAATAATTGAGACTATCCTTTTATGTCATGTTAGTTAAACTATTAAAATGAGAATCATAAAGTTACATACAAGGATATGTATGTCCTTATGATTATGAATTGTATGAAACTTATGAAACTTGTCAAGTTGAAGAATAAAAAAATCAACTTTTGATGCAAGGATGATGATGGTATTGAATTGTTACATGTGATATATTGGACAGAATAATAGTTCATATAAGGATGATACTTATATTTCATTAGATTACTAATGAATTTATATAATATACTCATATGTATTAAATGAAATAATGATTTAAAAGTTTGAAAAGTTCAGATTGTTTAAATTTAAGTAGAAATTAAGCATTAAGATTTCTGAAGCACTTTGATGAGATCGTTGTGGTTAGCTTTAAACTTTTGGTTTATCTATAAGGAATGAGATTCTCTAGTGAAGACCTGTATAACTAAATTTATAAAAGAATGGATTTATATAAAGAGGAAAATATAATATGAAATGTTGTATCATGTAATATTATTTATTTTATAACGATGTTTAGTATAATGACTTAGAATTAGTAGCTCAAATTGAATTAATTTAATATTATTTATTTTATAACGATGTTTAGTATAATGACTTAGATTTAGTAGTTCAAATTGAATTAATTAGCAAGATTTCATATTAGATATGACACACTGATTCTTTGAGCGAGTCAAAGTTAATGATTCAAGGATGTGTTGCTTGGTTGAAGCATACATTATCCATTAAGTTTAGAACTAAATTGGATAATAAAAGTTTGTGAGATATCCAAATGATTAGATATAGTCTTATAAACCTATTGAACAAAATTTTTCGTTTCAATGTATACTTATAGGAGAATGGTTCTCAAGATAAATAGTGAAAGTAAGACAAAATTTCAAAAGTTCAAATCTCATTACAATACATCCATTTGAAATTATTGCCTTTATTGATACATTTGATGTCTAGTTGAAAGGCTATAAGACATTGAAAGATTCACTTTCATGATTAATTCAAAGAGTTTGTTTTGGAGATGATTGTGAATTTATCATGTCTACAAGAAGGTTAGTTAAAGTATAGTTTTCCTCTTTAGTGGGAGTATGTAGGACATATTGCTCATGGATAAAAATAATTCTAATTTTTAAATTGTTGAAAACATAGTTGTCCAAGAACAACTCTTGTTGGATAGGAAAAGGTAATAACTTAATTCTGGAAATTAGATCTATAAAGATAGATTTGATGTTGTTCATCTATTCTAAGTCCAAGTACATAGATAATGTACTAAATATGTTAAGTATTTGAGATATTAGATACTTTTCAAGTATTAAAAATATCCATTTTCCATATATGAGTTGATATTTGGTTTCAAGGAGATAAGGATATTTACTTTAGAAGTAAATCATAATTGAGTTCTATTTACTTAGAACAATATCGTTTAAGATTGGAAAGGTTCTAATGTTGCAATCGTTGCTAATTAAGCTATAATACATTTTTCATTTAGTGGAGATGATTAATTAGATTAATAAGTGATCCTTTGACTTAAGGTCACCAAAGTTATCTTATATAGGGATTGCCATATTTTGATACTACCTATGACCTCTTTAATCATGGGTCAGTCCATCGGTAGTAATTTGATGTAGCATAAACTATATAAAGGTAGTTTTGTGATCAAGATAGGATTCATCACTCTAATGTAATTAAGAAGAATGTTTCGTTATTCTCGATTAGTATTAATTCGGGAAATTCTTGGCCAAGACAGAATGACGCTTTGTAAATAGTTTACAAATGTAATTAATTAAATCAACAGTTAATGACAAAGAACTAATATGATTGGACTTAAAATAAAGTGGATATCAATTTTATACTCCATGTCTAATTGAAACATTGTATGATGAAATGACTGAATTATATGGAAACATCATGCACGAAAAGGTTAGTTAAAGTAACTTTGACATTCGTAAATATTTGGGTAGTCATAAAGTGTTGCTAGACATCAATCTTGATCTATAATTATAAATTGTTTAATTCACTACAACAAAATATGCAGTTTAATGACACAAAAGAGGGAGTTTTAGACGCTTTTTTACGTCTTAAAAATAATTTTAGACACTTTATAAAGCGTCAAAAAATAAATATCACAAAAACTATTTTTGACAGTTTTCTTAGACATATAAATGGGCTAAAATATATATATTTTTATGCATCTAATCATTGAAAAAATATACTTTTTTTACACACCTAAGCGTCGAAAATCTATTTACACATAGATGCGTCGAAAACATACATATTCTATAGTTTTTTTAAACACATAAATGTTATTTTAGATGCTTTGTCTAAGCTTTTAGATGCTTTTCTCTATCGATATTTTTCACTTTTATATAGTTTTTGAGGTCGAAAAACTCCACCATGTTTTAGTAAAAAATAAATTACAATTTGTTTTATGCATCTTTTTTAAGATCACTCACATACATATTATTATAATAAATTTCACATTTTAATCTAAAATTTGCAACTCGGTTACAAATGAACCTATTGTAACTCGGTTTTAAAAAAGAAAAACCATATCATTACTCTTAAGAAACATTCATTAACCTAAGAGGTCAAGTAATAGTTTGAACTACACAATTAGTCTATGTCCCAATTCAAGTTCAAAAATGAGAATCTACCAAACATGCTATGGCCTTTTTTCTATTCCTCCATTACAAAAGGTTTCTTTTATTAACCCTTTACTTTAAGCTTGAGATATAACAGACATATTACGGATGTTGTGCTTGTAGTCCATAACACGACAAAGCTCCTCAGTTGTAAACTTCATCTAATCACATCAATAAGACATCCGCATGAAGGATTTATGAATGAGATAAAGTTATGAAATGACACATCACTTTTATAGATGCAAAATGAATTTGCCATTTTGATTGGTCTTGAAAGTCCACCAAAACAATCAAAATAACCTGCCAACAAAAACAAATAGGATCAAACTTCAAAACACACCCAAATATAGATTTTTTAAACAAATTAAAGAGATGAATTTGGACAATTTCATCTGTACAATGAAATATAAAGTTATAAACAACTCTCTATTAAAGTACACATTCTTACCAATAACCCATATGGCCTTTAAAGTATAAACAACAAAGAAAGGAAATCCCAAACATAAGGCAATAAATTTCTGGAAATAAATGTAATAGCATGTTCATAGAGAACTAAATTCAGACATCTCACATCCTCATTTTGTTTCTCAAGCATATCATTTCATTTTTCAAGCTCTTCATTCACTTTTTGAAGTTCTCCTCCATTTTTCTTGAGTGCCTCAGTTTTTTCTCAAGTGCTTCATTCCCACACTAGAGTTGGGAAATAATCTCATCATTTTGTTTTACAAAAGCATCTGATTGCACTTTGACATATCTAATCCACTTCAGCATACTAAAGCATCAGCACCTATTGGAGAGACTCCTTTGAATACACTCCATTTAACAATTCAAGTTTATAAACTACAAATTTTTTGACATATTACAAAATTGTTCATAAGCTGACAAAACTTATTGGTACATAGATAAGTAGCTCAAAAATAGTGAGAAGAACAAATTGCATTGCTAACTTATTGTTGTTTTTCCACCCTTCTGTATAAAGGTAACAGTAATTTGATAAAGAAGCACTAATTTCAACATTATTCGAGTATACATATCAAAGATAAGTAGTATGAGAAAATTACTCAATGAGCACAGGCTTTAATGCAGTAGCTTACAAATTATGGCTCACGAACATACAATCTAAAAATAAGATACATGAAGTTTTTTAAATACACTATGATTAGATATTTACCACTGTTGTGGAAGACACAGACAAGAAAGCACCAAAAAATACTCCCTCTAAGGTTTTCCACCACAAAACTGAGACAAACATATACATACCTATCAAAAACTTGAAGATAATGTAATTTGAATCAAACAACAATTGCATGAAGGATAGAGGCCAATTGTCACATCTAAATCAAAATTCTTGAGTAATGCAAGTATATTACTGACATTTAAAATGCAAAATTTGAAAGGGGAAAAGGCAAAAGGTCAATTCTCTAAACAAAAAGTTTCATCACGAAGAATATTAGCATTTGTTAGCGAAGGGTTAATTCAAATCTATAAGAAGCTAATTTTCTTTTCTTTATTAACATAAAAGAGACCCTTTCAATTTGTTTGAAATGATCAAATAATATTCCAGGTGACAGTGTAGATAGCCTAGGAAGGAGCAACCAATTGTCACCTTTCCTTGCAAGACACATTGATTAAATTTTAAAGTAAAATTTAGCAAGTTTATAATTTCATCTGTTAAATATGTATCCAAATATAATATAAATTCAAAATACCAAGACTATTGTTCCATACAAGCACATAAGAAGATAAAGTCATCCCAAATGCTAATAATTTCTCAAGCAACACAAATAATGAAAAAGAAGTTCGAATATACAACTTAGTAGTTATTACAAATCTGATAGATGAAATTATGCTCACCAATTGTCCGGCACAAGCAAATGCAATTCCACCACAAGTTGCATAAACAATTACAACTACTAGGGCCCATATCAATATGCAATTATCTTTATTAGATTAAGTAGGAATAGTCATTTATGAAATGAAGAAAAGAGAAAGAATAACAATCGACAGTCACCTTAAGTCTAGTTGTAGAACAAGGTATTTTGACTTTGGGTTTGATATGATAAAACATTGTCCTGAAGAGGAAAGTTCCAGCACCACCAAATTTTACATCAATATGACTAGTATGATAGAACAAGCATGTAATTGGTCGTCAATCTACTATAGATTAATCAAGCCAAATAGATGAGAATAAGTAATGACATGTTCCTAAAGCACCTTTCGATTAATTAAGTAGGTGTATCTTCTGCACCATTACCATTTTCCAATGGAAAACATCATGAAACTGAAAGGACCTTATAGAAGATTCACAACCTGCTCAGTAACTCTTTAATTGGACTTATGTAAATCACATTAAATTTATAAGAAAAGCAGCAATCAAAATGTCTAATTTCAGACAAAATATATACCTCCTTAGTTTCATTTTTCTTCGACTTCACTCTGATATTTTCCAAGACTGCCTGGTAATATCAAACATAACCTTTCAGCCAAGGTATCAAACTAGAAGTTTCTTGAAATAATATGAAGAACACGAATAAAAGTACATAGATGCGTGAACAAATAAATCCCATCCTCATGAAATCATTCATTAGAGGTGACTAGCAAATATTTTCATTCCCCTTCGATGGAAGGCCAGTCATTCCAATTTGAAAGGTCATCTAACTTGTCAATAGCAATTCCAGACTACTTCACAATAAATCAACCTAGAAAGTAACCTGAGATCTATTGCATCATCATTGAAGAATCAGCCCCAACAAATTAAATTCATATTCCATTTCCAAAACATTATAACTAGCCAGAGGAAAAAGATAGGGAAAATCATGAACTTCTTGGATAGAGCCAATAATACAATTGCAGTAAAAGCATTATAACCATTTAAGAATATTGTCAAACAAATGCAGTGAATAACTCTCATCATAAGTCCAGAAAACTTGCATCTCAAATTAGTTCTCTATTGCTTTAGTTTTGTGAAGTGAAGCTTATCGAAACAGCTTCGAATTTCTCATAATCACTGAAGAACAAAAAATATAAAGTTCAACTGAATCTATACTAGTCGAAAAAATGGGAAGTGCAATAGTTATCAAATTAATTCCAGATTTTTTTTTAAAAAAAGAAACCATAGATTGCATAAAGAGAGAAAAATTCAGATACACGGAGAGAAAAGATAGAGGAGTTCAGATCTAGTAGAGACCTTCACTTTGGTTAGTCTCGTTGAACTCCTTCTCCAGAGCGCAATTGATCATGTCGGCAAAGTTATCCCATCTGGATCTAGTCATATTTGAATCTATGGTTGCATTGTCCGTCGAATCGTCGACAATCATGATATAGAGAAGAAAGGCATAAATGAAAGCCATATTTAGAACCAATCTCATCGCCAGAGCTTCCACTTAGAGAATGGATGAAACACAAAAATAAGAATACGAAGTGATAGCAGATATGAACGGTGGTCGAAGCTTCTTACTGCGGAGTGGGGCCAATAGAGTAATGTTGCTTCCAGGTGATGAAGAAGAAAAAGAAAAGTGCATTAACTCTATCTAGCTTAGAAAACGAGAAATATAAAAGCGTATAAGAAAGTATGCGAGTGGAAGAAACGAAAGCGATAGAGTGGCAGAGCATACCTTAGCCGTTAAGAATCCCAAAGCTCGATCAGAGATGTTCCATGAATTAACAGGGGAAGGAAAGAATTGAGGTAGGAAGCAAAATGAAAGAAAGACAAGGAATTGACTCGGCTCAAGCAAAATAAGTTGAGGCATTGGACCTTCGATTTATTAAAACAAGTTAAAACGTCCATGTTTTAATTCTGGCACGGAATAGGACCAGCATTAGTGGCACAGGTGATCTGGTGCCGCTTGTAAGTGCCACTTCTATATCTTAGAAGTTTACGTTGAACTTAATTCATTGTTTATTTATATTAATCAAAACCTTCATATAATCTTAATTAAGTTTTTTTTATAGCTTTTTGTCTTTTTTAAGTTTTTAGAACTTATATTAAATTAGAAGTGGAGTTAATAAGAGTTAATTTACAGGTTAAAAAAGAGTTTATTTATCCTGTGGAAATTTTCGAAGTTTTATACTCTTTTTTAATATATTTTTTAGACAAATTTTGTCTTCTTAAATAAATGTCTAAAAATTTCACCAATTCTTAGATTATTTAAGACAATTATTACATGTGTCTAGACATAAGCGTCTAAAACCCCTTATATTGTTGTTATGATTGGAGAATTAAAGAAAATTAAAATGAGTTTTAATTTATCTAATTCTAATTATGAATTATAATTATAAGTTATAATCATTGTCAACATATTTGAGAACTTGATAGATCTCACATATAGAATGGGTTGAAGAGAGCAGAGGTATTTTAATCATGCTGGGCTTGAATATAAAGTTTGAGAAATTTTGTGGTTAAATATGAAATATTTAATAAATAAGGATAAATATGATATATTGGATCTTATTTGAGCATAACTGATATTTATTAGAATTATTTGTAATTCTAATTAAAGTTTAGTTGAAATTCATTAAATATCCAAAACGTTTCAAGCTTATTACAAATAGAATTAAGCACTATGGAACTAGCACTTCTTACTTAACCCTATCTATAAGTATTACATAGTTCTTTCAATCTATTTTGTGGATACCGTTAGAAGCTAGACATTTGTGCGGCTATTGGGGTTAAGATGGATCAATTTCTGAAATAGTTCGAAGGATACAACAATAACATGATCAAGCTTCAGAATAAAGGACAACAATTGATAATGGGGCGAAAAATGTAAGCTATCAAGAGTTAGAAAGTATTTCCTTCGATGATTAACCATAAAATGAAATAGGCTCTTGGAGATGCTTCTTTAGATCACACTACTTCCCGCCTCTACACTTTAGACATCCTCGTCTTAAGGAAAGATAAACATGACTTATTGGAAAATAAACCTAAGGAATGGTTTAGCTGAATGATGTTACCTTTCCCGTTGGAATTTTGGAATGTTGGGTAATATTTTAAAGTACTAACAGAGTCAAGTTACTTAGATCCTTAATTCTGCCACTAAACACTTCCTTGGCAGTGGCTTGCTTTTGAATGATGCCCTACTACTGGGAAAATTGATTGCGAACAATCTAAAGGCCCAAATTACTCCAATTGTTGTTCCAAAAAGGTAGTAGTAGCTCCACCTCTAGGTATATTTTATATCTGAAGTTTCATCAAATCTATCGGCTGCAATATATTCATTATTGTCGAAGATGAGTTTGTTTTAGGCTTCACACCCCAAAAGTTCTTTATCTTTAAGAACTGCATATGAAGCCATTTCAGTCATGAAGTTTCCTGTCTTTTAGCAAACCTTCAAATTCTCTTCATCATGAGAAATTTATTGGTAACTTTTATTGGACAAACTCCCAAACCACCCTCATCTTAGGGAAGAAATACTTTACTCCGTTTCACCTTAGCCATTGACTTTGTATTAGTTTCAATAGATCAGAGGAAAGCTCCAAGTATTCTGTCAATCTTCTTTGTCAAACAATTTTGAAATAAAGATATGAGCAGTTCAATGTATGTGCATGAAATTCAAAATAGAATTAATGAACAGTGTTTGAAAGTTAAAAATAGCCAATAAATATAAAAATTATTTTCAATTATATAAAAATTTAGTTTCATATAAAATTTAGTTGTTATTATAATTAAATTAAAGAATATTTCAAAATTTAAACTAATAACTACGTTTATTAAAGTTAACAAAATTAATTTTTAGGCATAATAATTAGTTGAAAAATATTTTTACGTTTAAAAACATTCATATTGCAATCTTTATAATTGTTTCCGTGACAGGTCTACCATCAAATTATTAGTAGGTTAAACCAAAATGAATATGCTATATATATATATATCTATCTATATATATATATATATATATATATATATAAAACTTTTGTTTCTACCACAATAATTTTGAAAATGAAAGTTTAAATGTCTGTCAAAAGTAAATAAATAGACTCGAAACACATAAAATGTCGCTAATCATACTATGAAATAAGCTATTATCACGAAACTAGAAGAATACAACCAACTTTTTTGGTCCACCTTTCACCTATTTTTGGTCCAAAGATGAAATTATTAATGATAGTTGGTTGTATATATATAAGATTAACGACATTTTATATGTTTCAAGTAAATATATATATAAGTTAGACATTAATTATTTTACCAATGTTTTTAAAATCATATTGGACTGACCAATTCGACAGAAACAACGATGAACCGGCCTGATTTTTAGTTCAGTTTAAGTTTACATTGCTTCATAATGCAATGAATTATTTCCAATGCACGGAGTGTGAAGTTGTTCTTATCTTTTAGAGTTACAAATTGTCTATACAAAAGTTTTTCACTTTTTTTGAACTCTTTTATACAATTTAATTAATAAATTATATTTTTATTTATCTCTTTATATTTTTATTAAAAATATTATTTTAAAAAATAAATTACCATTTTTATTTATTTAATCTCACTAATAAATTGTATTTATCAAAATTTAGGTTTACTTATCTCTTTGTACTTTAATTAAAAAAATTAAATTATTATTGTTGAAAAATAATTATTTTTTTATTACAAAATTGTTTAATAAATTGAATTATTAATTTATATACAAGCAATTTTGCTTAAGCTATTTTAAGAATGTGTTAAAATATAATATTTAAACCATAAATATTATATTTAAAGGATATTTAAAAAGTTAAAATAAAGTTAGAGTTTTTTTCACTTTAAACATATTTCAACTTTTATTATTCTTTAAATAAATGATAATATAAAAATATAATTTATTTTATTATTATTTTAAATTTTATGTTAGATTTATTATTAGTTTATTACATATTAATAGACATTATTAATTCATTTTTTGTTTCAATAACGTATTTTATTTTATACTATATTTTACTTTTTCTTATAATTTTTACTTCTTATTTATTATAAACCGGTTTTATAGCGGTTTTATATCGATTGAACCTTTAAATCTTAAACCTTTTACTTGACTGATTTGCTCCAATTCAGTTTTTAAAACATTGACTTTTACTTCTTTTAATTTTTTAATAAAAGATCTTATTTACTTTTTAAGAAAACTATTTCTTACGGAGCTAAAGATTGAAGATAATCAGAAGATGAGAATCGATTACAACATGAGGATAGTTCAATTATACCATTGAAGAGTTCAAAGATACGTATTTATCACAAAAGTTCATGGAACTAACCTTATGCCTCAATTAAATGTAGACGTACTTAGCAAAAATAAGATAAAATATCATCTTAAGAATCGATCCAATTATGAATTGGAACTCACAAATGATAAAATGCAAGTGAAAAAAAAATGCAAACACATATCAACAAGCTCAATCATTACTTATAACTAATATATGCGTCAAATTCTATTTACACGTCATACTACGTACCTCTAAACATAGATGATTAAACCCTAATATATAGAACATCTCATTAATCAACCGTAGAGTTAATCCACCTTGTAAGGAAATGCAAACACTAAAATGGAAAACAAGGAATTAAGAACATAAAATAAAAATTTTAAAAACTATGAAAGTGAAAATGAGAAATATGGACATATGGTTTATGTAACTCTTTAAATTTACAATTAGATTAAAAATGTATTTCGAACCTAAACGTTTATAACAAAATATAAAACATATTTTAGTATTTTGAAATGTTCAAACGATGACCCTAATGTTTTCAATACATCCAAAACAAAACAATCATAAATTGATGAAAATTTTAACAAGATTAACTTTTCGTCTAAATTTTTCATCAATTAAATGCCATATCAATATTGACGTAACATTATTTTTTATTTTTAAATAAAAAGGGAACTATTTTTTCATATGATAAGTGATACAAATTATTTGAAATATATAAAAGTGGGTCTTGCTACCACATGATAGAAGGACTCCTTTTTTGGTTAATTTAGAAAAAATTAATTACATAACAATGGAGTTATTACTTTTTTAAAAAATAAAAAATAAAATCGCTTCAGTATTGATATAGTATTTAACTAATGAAAAGTTAATTTTTTTCAAATTTTCTTTCTACTTTGATTTAAATATCTCATACATTGAATAATGAGTTGGCATAAATCAGTTTGTTGTATCACTGGATCAAATTTCAATTATCGATTGATCACTTTAAAAGTGAAAAGTGTTAATTTTCCTAAAATAGCAATTTAGATGTTTTTTATGTGATTAAATACGAAGTTATTAATTTTGTGGGAAAGGTAACTTAGATGCTTTTTTGTATATGATTAAATGTACTATATGTCTTTGTCTAATGATGGAAGCTTAAAACAATATGAAGGATTCCAATGATTGTATGGAAATAAATGAAAATGATAGTGTGTGGAATGACACCATAAAGATGAATTTAATCTCATTAATGGTTAAAGAAATGAAGAAGGAAAACTGAACAACTATTATCTTTTCCAAATCTGGTTGGAAGAATATTAAGTTAGGTCTTCAAACAAAATTCAATAAAGAGTATATTAATGTTTAATTGAAGAACAAGTATAATGTATTAACGACTAGATTGAAGAATTTTAAGAACTTATTCATAGAAATATAGTTACAACTCTTTAACCAGTGAAGCTATCACTACAAATGAATATTGAAAATTTTTATTTAAGGTACAATATGTCTTCATTTATTAATATATCAATTTATAATTTTTGTTCTCATATTTCTTTTTCACCATTTTAGGTGTATCAGATAACTCATAGAATTGTGAGAAAGGAAAGCTATTGTAACTGGTATACATGCACATCTATTAACTAAATCTCCATCAAATAGTACATAAGAGAAATACATAATTGTTGTTAATGAATATTGCTCATATTAAAAAGGGAGATAAAATTATAGGTTCTTCAAGAGAAAGTAATCTCATAAGAATAAAATTGCAAAAAAGACACATTCTAACATTGTAGAAAAGCTCTTGATTATAAAGGGTGAACAATAAAAAAGAAAAAATGATTTACTTGAAAAAAGTGACTATAACATCAGTCATTGCTAAGAATAGACTTAGAACTTCATCAGTTAGTTAAGAGACTAATATAACGATGAAATATTTGAATTCTTTAGATGAATTGGATGTTAAGGGCGCAATTAGGAAAAGTTATGAAGCTTTTACATGATTCTCCATTTTATAGGGAGATTTTTATAAAGATGGTAGATGCAAGGAAGTTGGATTGGATTATATCCCTTATTTATATTTTTATGTTATTGCATATTGAAGTCTTATTGGTTAAGACATTTTATATTTAGAGTTATTCAATGGTTTGAACATTTTATGTATAAGTTTTATCAAAAATTTTATTAATTATTTGATATTGGTATTGTATATATATGGCCTCTTATTTAAAATCAAATTATCATGATGAATTGATGAAGATAATTATTATTCTCTAACTTAAGGCATAGAAAGAATATTTTTATTTGCACAAGCAACCATGCAGAAATTCTACTCTATCAAGTTAGATTTGATATTGCAAATATTGAATATGAATCCTACGAGGATATATGAGAACTTAAGAATGAGTAAGAGAATTTTCTTAGGCTTATGTGATGAGTTAAAGAGTTTAGGAGGCTTAAAGCTAACAAGTTATTTGATTGTGGAGGACAACTAGCGATTATTTTGATGATTATAAAGCATAATGAAACAACAAAGAGTCAATATAGAGTGCTTTCAATATTCGACCTAGACAATTTCAAAATACTTTCCAGAGTCTTACATGCAGATAATCGTCTTGCAAAAAGAGTCATTACTCCCCCATCCTTTACCAATAAACCTCCCTAGAGTTAAGATAATTCAAAATTCTTTCCATGTTTTCAAGTATATTCATATACTTAATTACAATTATGTCTTTATGATTAATCATTTTTTCAATAGTATAATTTTATTTTTAGGATTGTATAGGAGAACTAGATAGTACACATATTGTTGTACATGGTCCAATCGATGAATAAATACCATTTAGGGGTATAAGAACTTATTCAACTCAAAATATTATGTTATGTTGCTCATTTGACATGTATTTCACATATATAATGACTAGATGAAAAGGCATTGCAAATGGCTCTCAAATTCTTTTAAAAATAATGATAAATTCAACAATCCAATTTCCTATGCCTCCACAAAGTATTACATTATTTTAAGTAAATGTAGTAATTGCAACTAATTTTTGGTAAAAAAATTTTAATATTATGTTCTTTATATGTTTGTAAGTTCTATTTAGTTGATTCAATCGACAACAATATTTTTTAATTTCTTTAACCATATTAAGGTGGGAGATATGATTTACAAGATTATACAGGATAAGGTAAACCTTAAGGTCTATAATAATTGCTTAACTACAAACATTCTTTATTAAGAAATGTTATTGAAAGATTTTTTTGATGTTCAAAGCAAGATTTCTTATACTTTCAAACATGTTGAATAATGATATGAAGAAAGAAAAACACATCATCATTGTTTATTGTATTATATATAATTATATTAGAATGCACGAACAAAATAATAAATTATTTGGCACTTATGTCGAAAATGAAAAGCAAATTAATGAAGGTGTAAATGAAGATGTAAGTTTTTAAGCAAAGTATAATACCACTCCAACTAACTGTGAAGTATGTCTCCGAAGTGGGATGAAATTATTAGATAAATGTGGAATGATTATATTAGTTCTAATTGATTTGTGTTTCTTTTTGTAAGTGATACTACTATTATGCTTTGAAATATTATAGTATGATAGACATCTTTATTAATTAGAATGATTTAATGTAATTTTTTATATTTTATAAAATTTAATTATATAAATTGACATTTATATTTCTTTAATTATGTAAATATTTACATTTCTTTAATTATGTGAATATTATATATTTTATTTCTAATCATAATTAGAATTAATTAATTTAAGAATACAACTTTATATATTTAAATAATTAAAATATTAACATTTAATAACATAACTAAAAATAAAAATAGGATGATAAAACCAAATATATTTTTAAAAACATGATAAAATCAAAAATATTTTGTTTTAAAATTTTATTACATAGCTTAACTAAAGATATTTTATTTTTAATTTTTGTTACAAATACCAATTAAATACATTGTTTTAAAAAAAAGAAATCAAAAATTAAAAATTATGATAGAAGTAGAATCAAACCTAGATAAAAAACTAAGGACAGAGGGTAATAATACAGAGAAAGATATGGAGCTAAAGTTGAAGCTGAAACAAGAGCTTGAAGAAAGGAAGAGAAAATAAAGGGAGTAGAATGTGAGAAATGGTAGAGGAGAAAGAATAGTGATTTAAAGAAAGAATAAGATGAATAATAGAACGTGAGGAGTGAAAAGAATTCTGCAGAAAAGAAATGAAA
Organism: Erythroxylum suave; assembly: GCA_027563595.1. Taxonomy (NCBI): domain Eukaryota; kingdom Viridiplantae; phylum Streptophyta; class Magnoliopsida; order Malpighiales; family Erythroxylaceae; genus Erythroxylum; species Erythroxylum suave. Next base: position 41,315,253 of record JAOSBN010000005.1, on the reverse strand, counting down.
ACCAGTAATAGAAGAGTCCTCATCTTTAAAAGATGAAGGAGAACCTCTCACTAACTCCACTAATTTTTCCCAATATCCTTTGCTAGAATTTGTTATCAAAATCTTTCTCTCTTAAGTTCTGTTTTTAAGTTTATAAGAAAAAAGAATATTAAAATGAACCATCATGCTGCTCAGTGCATGAGTTCAAGCATACATACAAGATAAAGCATCTTTCCACTTATATCTTTGGTGTATTTTTATTTTAGAGATATGGATAAGGCAAAAGGGTCTGGGTAGACATTGCGTGAATTTTTCCAGGTCTTGGTTTAACCACGGTGATTACTAGGCTTTTCTCCTTTTTGCAACACACATGATAATGATTTTGTGAGACTTTTTTCTTGGAGGCTTGCATGTGAAGTGGGTGTGATCATTTCCCAATCTTTGATTCACTTTTGTGTGAGTATGTTTTTAACAGAAGATACGTGAGTTTTTCCAGCTTTCTAATTTGCCATGTAGGTTACTGGATGCTATCTCTTTTTGCAAAAAGTACTTGTGGGATTTGGTGAGGTTTTTATGGTAAGTATTCATAGTGAATGGAAGAGAAAAAAGTGTGTTGTTTGATCTGAATATTTTTACTGCTTTGAGGGAGGTTTGTGTATAACGTTACCAAGTGTGAAGAAAATTGGATATAGCCGAAGGTATGTTGATGCATAGATAACCCAGCTCCCACACTTGAATCGTGGCTGACTTGGTGAAGCTCCTGCCATGTATTTATTTGGTGTATCATGCATGATCTTGTTATTGCTAAATATACAAGTGAGTCACTTGGCTTATGAGTCGTTCTTAATCTGGGTCTTGGTGTATTTTATTGTTGGTGAATGGGTATATCACATGGCTTTTATTGTTCAGAAAATTGGGGCATAACTGGAGATATATTGTTGTGTGTTTGAACCTTCATGTTTAAAAGGCATTATTGTGGGCTGAAGAATAGTGTGCGTGAACTGGAAGTCTAATGATGTTACCTAAGTGATTATTCAGCTACTCATGATTATGCAGGAAATTATTCCTTGTCTTTATGTCAAGTGTCTTCTTGAGTGTTAAGTTGTTTGTTTAATCACTTGAGTGATATATTCACTGTTTTTGTTTCAATAGATTGTTGAAAAAAATCCTCTATTGAGGTTAGTATAAGGTAGTCATACTATTGGGTGTGAAATTCTTTCATAAGTAATGAAGAAGAGGGACAGTATCAAGGGTTGAGCAGTGTCGGCTCAGTAAAGCCTTATATAAAACTATTGTCATTAGTGAAAGAATTAAGTTAGGTGAGGGCCCTGCAGACGTAGGCAAAGTGTACCAAACTGTATTGCCAAATTTGGTGATGATTTATATTTGTGTGTTTATTTTTTTATTTTTGACCGTGCTAGAAATGATTGTGGTAAAATCTAAAAGTCTAAGAAATTAATACACCTTTACGATTTTGCAATTAGTATCAGAGAGGGTCATCGAATATGAACTTAGTACATTAAGTTGGTGCAGATCCTTGTTTCACAATTATGGCTATAAGAGAAGGGGGCATAAATCATCAGGCCACCATTGTTAGATGGTTCAAATTATCTTACATAGAAAATACGGTTGCAAGTATTCATTCAGGCACAAGAAACAAAAGCATGGAACTCAATTTTAAATGGTTGGACACATTTAGTGATGACTGATGAAAAGAGAGAAGCAGTGCTTAAAGATGCATTTAGGTGGACAAGGGCTAAAGAAGAGAGAGCACTTGGAAATTCTCAAGTCTTGCATGCCATCTTCAGTGCAATTAATGAAGGTCACTTTGCTAGGATATTAGCTTGTGAATCAGCAAAAGAAGCGTGGGATACTTTGCAGACCATACAAAAAGGATTGAAATCTATGATAGCATTAAAAATTCATATGTTAGCTGTGAGATTTAAAGAGCTGAAGATGGATGAGAGTGAAACCATTGGAGACTTCCATGAGAGACTGCATGACATAGCAAACTAAGCACATCAACTCAGGAAGAAGTACTCTAACTTGAAACTGGTTAATAAGATATTGAGAACATTGCCTCCAAGGCTTATAACAAAAATTGCGGCTATCGAAGAAGCCCACGATATCACTAAATTGTCTTTGGATAAGATAACTAGGATTCTTACCAACTTTGAGATGAATTTGTTGAGGGATAATTGAGAGAAGAGCAAAGGATTGGCATTACAAGCTGAGATTGGTAAAGTCATGAATGAATTCAAAGATGAATCTGATGAGAATGAGGATATAGAGTTATTGACAAGAAATTTCAGTAAGTGGTTAAAGAAAGTGAAGAACGATAGATCCAATTTTAGGAAAAATGGTAGGAGCTCATCAAATAGTAATTTAAACAACAAGGGAAAACTAAAAAGGGTGAAAGAAAAGTGAAGAAAATTCATTGTCATAAGTATCAAGGCTTAGAATATGTGCAAGCGGAATGTGCTAACACCTTGAAGAAGAGAAAAGAGAAGTCCTACATAAGCACTTAAAGTGAGAATGAATCCAGAAGTGAGTATGGTAGTGAAGAAGAAGTTGTGAATAGTGTTGCGTTAGTTGCTTTATATAGCAAAAGTCCAATTACTTACTTTACGACAATCAAAAAGGAAGTAACTGATGATGAAAACGTGAGTAAATTAAAAAACTCCAGAAAAATATAAACAAATCAACTCAGAGCTCAATCTCATATTATGACGGTGATGACAGTACTTCAAATGATAAAAAGGAAGATATTTATAAAGCCTATGAGTTAATGTATGCTAAATGGGTCCAAATATGTAAGAAAAATGGGAAGTTGAAGGAGGAAAACTCTATCATGAAGAGCACCATTCAAGATCTTAAGAAGAAGTTGTTATCTACAATAGATAAGTTTAATAAAACAAAGTTGAAGTTGGTTAGTACAAAAAAGGAAACAAGAATGTTAAATGGTGGTACCGAAAACCTAGAAAAGTTATTAGAAATTGGTAAGACTAAAGGAGACCTTTAAGGCAATGGCTATAGAGGTGAATGTTCCAAGTCAAATGATGAGAAAATTGGTGCGACCAGATCTGTCCAAGGAGAAATCTTAAAGAAAAATTGGAGGTTCATACCTACATGTCACTGTTAGGAGCAATCAGGCACATAAGACCGAAATGCTACAAGTTATTACAAATGATGTTTCAAAGAGGTCAAAACTAAAAATTTGGACACTCTCTATTAAATTTCCAGTAGCAACCCATGTTACCAAAGCACTCTTAGGTTAGAAATGGTAAACTACAACCACAAAGATGTAGCGAAGAAAAAACAAGAAATTGTCCAGTTTCATAGTTAGTTACTGCCTTTAAAAAAACTGTTCAGACTAAGGATAAATCAGTTGCTTCAAATGAGGAAATCAACCAGACAATTAATGACTAGATAATGTGATGAGGAATAAGCCCAGTTGAATTTCTTTGAGGGGCATAAGGACTATGCGCTTTACATTTTTGAAGTATAGTTTGACGTTATTTATTAAAAAGGGGGGGGGGGTCTCAAAGGTTTTATCGTTTAGGCTTTCTGCGTTTTTATTTATGAGTTTTCTAAGGTTCAGTAGATTGATGTGTATATAAGGCTATGCTTGATGGTGGGGTCTATGAACTTGATCAGTCTTATAAAGATAGAATTGAAGTGATTCTTGCATTTCTTTATTCGCTAAGATTGATCATATTAAAGGATTATTGTTTTAACATTAATTTGTCCTAAGGGGAGACATCAGATTGTTTTTAGTGATTGTTCAATTCAGGGGAAGATTTTATATAACACCCCACTTCCATCCAACATGTGTCCATATGCCCTTTGGACACACATGCATATGCTTGATAGAGAAATGACATGCTAACAATTTCACTTTCACTATATCGCATGACATCATGATTAAAATCATAAACAACACAATGTCTAAAATCCAAAATTTCCTCATTTTATTTCACAAACCATAATTTACAATGTAGCATTATATCCATCATCCAGGTTTACATAATATCAACCTTTCAGAGTTCACAACTCTATGTACAAAGTATGCTATATAAATGAGGATTAAACAAAAATAAAAACTAATCCTTCAATCCCAGTTGACCGACCTTTGAGCCATAATCTTCTATCCAAAAGTTGTATAAGATTTCTTTTAAGTAGTCTTAAAAGCTAAGTCATCGCTCTCTCGAACCTAAAAAAGTAAACATTGCAATTTAATTGAGTTTTACGAACTCAGTTGAGTAACAGTCCTCGATGGTTCACTCTTGTCATGCAACACATAATTTTTGTTATTATATAATTCACAACATCTCAATTACCATCATGTAATATCAAAAAGCACTTTGTTCATAATTTTCACATTTTAAAATCAATAAAATTTATCATTTCATTGTGACAATGCAGAACATATTCATCGATAAGCATTCACAATCTTTATACTATAAAAGTCTTTAAAACATTGCAATTCCTCAATTTATTCAATTCATATATGTATGCAATATTTATGAGACTCAATTTCATTTATTAAATTGTTGTGAGTGAGTGCCTTTTTCATTGCCCTGTATCTATTGTGGATATAGGGCTCTATTATACTGTCCTATATTCGATGTGGATTGGGCTCTATCATACAAATTGAGTCATAGGCTCTTACCACTGATATCTAAGCTTTAAGCTCTTTTCCATTAGTGACTCTGCTCATAACTGCTTTTATATTTCATGCATTCATTGAATAAATGGATTTCACATTTTCAATCATCATATTCAGTATACTACGTTCGTATTAACATTTCTCATTCACAATAATCTTTGGACTTGGTCCAGCATTTAACATATAAGTTGAGAACACATAGTCAATCATATTAACATTCGAGTAGCACTTCCAATACAGTCCCGAATATAGAACTCCTCAGACAATCAATTATCCGGAATCAACACATTCACATTCACATAATAATTCAATATGGAATGTAAAAAACAATAATTTAATGTGAGACCATCTTAGGTTACTCACGCTTATTGCCTTGAAGTTCAAGCAATGTCTGGAAGCAGTCGCTCAACATGCTCTTCTATATGCAATCACATACATTTTCATATTACAATATTGCGCGTTCAACTGAATAAGCACATTTATATGTGTACCATATATTATGCATGTTCAATGACAAATTCTTGGGTATATTTCTTTAATACACTTGATTACTTTCAATTGATCGCTTATACATATACTACTCTTTTTCTTAGGATTATACATTCCCACTATTTCCTAGTTCTCATTCAATCAATCCCAATTCATTACTTACATACTTTTAATCACATGACACTGATGAGAACATCTTTGTATCATTATCAACTCATATTTTACACTCACATAATTGGGACTTTATATCTGAAATTTTAGCATCCTACATTTATACATTCTCCAAAATTTTCTTACAACATATACTCATTCATTCACCCAATTCTCAGTCATAAATACCCTATGTTCTTCAATGTTCATTCATCCATACCTTATACACATTTCTCATGTTCTTAAGATCATGTTTGCATTAAAGAACTCATTTATTCCTTAAACATATCAAAATTTCCAGATTTGAACTCATTCTCATCAAAACAGTCCATTGTTTTAGGGTATGACTTCAATTAACTACATAAACTTATCAAGATATCTTCTAGCCAAGCTGTTTCAAAAAAGCATTAGTAAGACATCAAAAATCATGATTTATACTTTTACCAATTCAAGCTTTAAACTCCTCAAAAATAAGGAATAATATTAGGTTCCTATACAGGGGTCTATCACAGGCAGTATTAGGGAAACAAGCATAACTCAAGCTTTAGTCACTATTTTATCAATCCACTTTCATAGAAGTCAATATAAGACCTATATCTACAACTTTCATTCTTTGAGTTTCTTCAAATTCACGCCTTAAAGATAGGTAAAATGGGCTGAAAGAGGAAGATAAAATTGAAACCACAATTTCAATCTACAGCTCTAATCTTCCTTTTTTTTTAAGATAGATTTTCGTGTCAGTTTTGTATGACGATTATGACCTAGAATATGAGGTATTTTGGCAACACTTTCTTCTAAGAAAATGTTTCACAATGCCTTAAGTTTTTAATGACATCAAATTAATGCTTTTTGGTTGAGCATTATGCAAGTTATAATCAATATGTTATAGACTGTTCTCATACCACAATAGTACATAGTTTTCAACTTCAAGCCACAGTTTAAGACTATTAAGGATAGAATTCACATTTAATTCCTCCATGAAAAATGTAGCCATATGTGTTTGCAGTTTACTCTACATCAAAATTAATCTGATTTGGATATTCACAGACCAAGTTATGTCCAAAATACATATGCATGTTCAGTAAAAACACTGCTTATAACATGCTCCAACTCACTTCATTGCTAAAATCCTTCATCTCATTAATCATATCACTAAATTTGCTTCTTCCTTCACCACCTACACATGCATCCAGACCATTCACGCATGCAGCAAGCCATAAACATGGAAAATACACCACTCATGCATGCATCCATTTACAAACATTAAAACCTCATCTTAATGTCATTTACACAAACTTAAAACCTAACTTACTTGATTTACACTTCAAATCCTTCAACAAAAATTCCAGAAATGGCAAGAGCAAATAAAGGGTTTGGTGGATGGAGAAAAACCAGAAGAGAGCTTTTGGTGTTGGAGAGTTTCAGTGAATCCAAGCAAAAGAGCTGCAGAAACATAATTCCTAAGTGACTAGGTGGCCCCATTATGCAATGCCATATCTCACCATTATATGTATAACATATGTCCTCCATGTAAGGCTACCAAATGTCACTTAGCTATTGGACCACATGTCACAAATTAATTTGTCCATTTATCTCTCCATAATTAGTCTATTTGATAATTAATTATTAATCCAATTGTCACCCTTTCATTTGTTTCTTATTTCTATATTTTTCTTAGTCCAAAATATGCCAAATTTTTGATAAATTTCCAAAATATCACCAAAAATACTAAATCAATTCTAATACTCACCAATTAAATTTTCAAGTCAAATAATCCACAATTCACATTTTAATCACATTAAAATAACTTATACCCGGAAATGTCAATGAATGCATGTACAATTATTTTAATGAACGTCAACATTACTCACATGTATGTGTATGTCATATGATGTCTGAAACACACTTCTAAATTCTCAATAAGCTCTCATATATAGTATCTTAGGGTTCTAACCCTAATCATGGGACAATGAGATGTTACAATTCTCCCCTCCTTAAGAAATTTCGTCCTCAAAATTCATATGCTCCTCTGTTTCCCACATTGCTTCCTCACTCGAGTGATTTTTCCATAGGATTTTCACCAATGGAATTACCCAATTCCTCAACTATTTTGTCTAATATCCCACTATCTTGATCAGCTCCTCAATATAACTCAGATTACTAGTAACTTCAATCTCTTAAACCGGTAATACATGCATTGGGTCAGATATATACCTCCTAAGCATGCTTACATGACATACATTATGTATCTGAGACATTTCACTCGATAACGCAAATCTGTACGCCTATGGTCCTATTCTTGCCAAATCTCAACACTCCTCGCCAAGGCGAGACTCTCAGAAGTACTTTGTCTCCTTCGTACTGTATTCTATATCCTTTCTGTGTTGATCTACATAACTCTTCTATCTATCTTGTGTGCTTTATTTAGCTTCAAATCAGTTTTACTTTATCCACAATATCTTGTATCAATTCTGGGTCTTCTATCATTCTTAAACCTTCCACATCCTAATAGAGAGGTGATAGACAATTTCTACCATATAATGTCTCATAAGGTGCCATACTGATACTACTGTGGTAGTGGTTGTTGTAAGTAAATTCAATCAAGGCTATGTACTGATCCTAAGCTCCTTGAAACTCCAATACACATGCTCTAAGCATATCCTCAACAGTCTTGATTGTCCTCTCACTCTGCCCATCTGTTTGAGGATGAAATGTAGTATTGAAATTTAACTTCGTACCCATAGTCGACTGTAGACTTTTCCAAAACCTCGAAGTAAATCTGGGATCCCTGTCTGATACTATAGACACCGAAACCCCATGTAGTCTCACTACCTTATTTACATACCTTAATGCCAACTGGTCTAGTGAGATATTCTCTCTCACTGGTAAGAAATAGGTCAACTTAGTCAATCGATCCACTACAACCCATAAAGCATCATTTTTGCCTCGGAGTCTTAGGCAATCCCATACTAAAATCTATTGTGATTTGTTCCCATTTCCACTTCGGAATAGGTAATGAATGAAGGTTCCCAACTGAAGCTTGATGTTCAGCCTTAATCTGTTGACAAACCAAACAATTACCTACATAATCTGCTACTTGTTTCTTCATCCCTGGCCACCAAAAATGCTGCTTTAGCATATTATACATCTTGGTAATACCAGGATGTATAGCATAAGCTGCTACATGCGCCTCCTCTAGAATTTCGTTTCTCAATTCGTCCAAATTAGGCACACACAACCTCTGTTTTAACTATAATGTCTCATCTCTCAATTCAAGCTTAGAATTTGGATTCATCTTAGTTTTCTCAATCAATTTCACTATTTCAGGATCTTTATTCTGAACTCTTCTAATCTTGTCATGCAACATTAGTCTCAACTTTAGTGTAGCAATCAAGGTTTCATTTTGCTCTAAATTTAACTCCATATTTAAGGCTCTCAATTGAATCAAGCTTGGTAACCTCAATAATTGAATCTGAGCTACACTACTATTCGACTTTCTAGTTATGCATCTATCACTACATTAGCTTTCCCCGGATGATATTCAATCGTATAGCCATAATCCTTTAACAACTCAATCCATCTTCTCTGTTTCATATTCAACTCCCCCTGACTTACAAATACCTCAAGCTCTTATGATCAGTGCATATTTGGAATATCTCTCCGTATAAATAATGTCTCCATAGCTTTAGAGCAAAGACTACTACTGTAAGCTCCAAATCATGTATTAAATAGTTTAACCCTTGAGACCTTAATTGTATTGATGTATAAGCTATTACCTTGTCATACTGCATCAACACACATCTCAATCCTTGATGCGAAGCATCACTGTATACTATAGAACCACCAGTTCCTGATGGAATAGTAAACACTGGTGTTGTAGTCAACCAATGTTTCAGTTCTTTAAAGCTTTTCTGACACTCATCATTCCATCAAAAGACCATATTCTACCTAAAAAGTTTAGTCAATGGGGCTGAGACCAAAGAAAACTACTCGACAAATCTTTAGTAATATCCTACCAATCATAAGAAACCCCAGATTTCAGACACATTCTCCAGAGCATCCCATTTCATTACTGCCCCTATTTTATTGGATCCACTTGAATACCTTTCCAATATACTATATGACCCAAAAACATTACTTGATCCAACCAAAACTCACATTTACTAAATTTAGCATATAGTTGTTTCCCCCTCATAATCTTTAGTATCACTCTTAAGTGCTCAGCATACTCTTCTTTGCTTTTTGAATGCACCAAAATGTTATCGATAAACACTATCACAAAGCAATCCAGGTAGGGTTGAAACACATTATTCATCAATGCCATAAGTGCAGCTAGAGCATTAATCAACCCAAATGACATTACTAAAAACTCATAATGTCCATACCTGCTCCTGAATGCACTCTTTGGTACATCAATCTCTGTCATCTTTAGCTAATACTACCCAGACCTCAAATCCAATTTAGTAAAAACTTGAGCTCCCTAAAACCGATCAAACAAATCATCAATTCTAGGCAACAGGTACTTATTCTTCACTGTGACCTGATTCAGTTGCCTATAATCTATGCACAGTCTCAACGTTCTATCTTTTTCTTCACAAATAACACAAGAGCTTCCCAAGGGACACAATGGGTCTAATAAATCCCTTATCCAGTAACTCCTATAACTGAGTCTTCAACTCCTTCAATTCCACAGGTGCCATCCTATATAGGGAAATAGATATAGGAGCAGCATCTGGAGCTAGATCAATTGTGAACTCTGTTTCCCAATCTGGAGGTAAGCTAGGTAACTTTGCGGGAAACATATCCAGTAATTCCCTAACCACAGTAATCCGCGCTTGGTCTTTCGATTTTTACCCTTAGAGGTCAAATCAAAAATTGAATTCCAAGGATTGCAATATAGGATGCAACCTCAGGTCATCTCGCTTAATTGAAACCTAATGCAATGGATCTAATCTAGCCTAAATGTCATGAAATGCAACTAAATTGGTTAGGAAGGGGG
>JAOSBN010000005.1:41285005-41304867 GCA_027563595.1 Erythroxylum suave | reverse complement strand
GTGTAGAAAAATATGAACAAACTACTCCCCTTTGAAGCCCATTGAACTCAAACCATTGCTACATCTTCAAGAGGAACTGATGCTTAGCCAAGCATTGCTTCGGGAGAACTTACAACTGGAACCCTACCAAAAGCATCCATAGCAGTAGCAGTAGATAGTGAATACGGCGACAGATAAAATGGAAGGACAATGATGGATGACGATGAAGTCGAGGGAGGAATCAAGAATGAGAGAACTTCTCTCTTCTCTTGTTTTTCTATCGTCTCTCTTGTATATGGTTACTGGCTACAACCTAATTTAGTAGGTTTTAAAACAAATGTCGCCGAGTCGGGTCGTACAGAGTGTGATTTTTCCCAAAAATAGTCTAGTTTTTGAAGGTTCGTCGCAGCAACAAATGATTTTCGCCGCACTCGAAAGGATTTGTTGTTCGCTGGATCCTTCGCCACGGCAAAAGAATTAATCTTCGCCGTGGCGAACTTTTCCTGAAGTTTAGCCTGATTCTTTGTGTTTTTGCCGTGGCGATAGATCCACTTCACCGCAACGAACTTCCTGTTGTGTTGACTTGACTTCAACCTTCTTTCATTCCATGCCTTCCTTTTGACTTCCTTTTCCTTGATTCTCCTGCAATAAAAAGATAGTAGTTTGCAGTATCAATTGTTCTCAGAAAATTAATTAATGCAGTTGATATTAATTTGTAGCTTTTTTCACCTTTAAACTACACAAAATAAAAGCACACACTCAAGAATCAATTTAAGCATAAAAGCTAGAGATAGGAGTCAAAAAGTATAGAAAAGGCCATGAAAATGTCACCAATTTATGTTATAAACCTGGGCTCAATCACATAGGAATGTCCTGCATATTCTGCTCAATTCAGAAATCGATGATGTAGGCCAAACAAGCCTCACATCCCCCTTGCATCAACTTCAAGGCACTTATAAATGAAATCAACCTGGCTGGCACTATTTGGCTAATACCTCTGGACATTGCTCTTGACTAATTAGGAGATTCAAATATGACCTCCTTAGTATAACAATTCATGATGGTCCTATGAGTAGTGAGCCAATCTATGCCTAGGATAACATCGATTTCCTTTAGCGGTATACAATCAAGTCTACTTCCAATTTTGCCAAATCAATTCGAATCAAACACGTTTTATAGAATTATCATACCACAATGGTACTACCTATCGGTGTACTTACCTCTAATCCACATCTCAATAACTTTCTATCACAATGCAACCTAGATACCATACACGGTGCAATAAAAGAATGCGTAGATCTAGAATCTAGCAATGGATAAGCCTCAAATGTAAATATAAGTAACACACCTACAATGACATTTGGAGAATCTTGAGCCTCTTGTCTCATAATAGCATAGACTCGGGCCTAAGACTAGGGTTGATTGCTCCACACCTTAGTCCTAACAGTAGGGCTCCTAGAACTCATTCTGCCTCTTCCACGGCCTCTGTCTAAACCCACTGACTTAGCTCTACTAAACTATAGTTTCTATTATCACACTTCCTCTCCTACCAAATTGTGCTCCAAACACAATAGAACAGTCCCTAGCCTGATGTTCAAGTGAGCCGCACCGAAGGCAGGCTCCTATCAACCTCCAGCATTCACCATGCTTCTTACCACAATGCTCACAAGTTGTTTACTGACCCGAAACTACACCTCTGCTATTACTGAACTGAACAAAACTACCCTTTTATCTAAACTCTAACTGTCTTGATCCAGTAGGTGGTCTGAAAGCTCGATTATGACGCTTGTTGAACCTTTTGTCAGAACCACCCTGAGATTCACTAGGCCTCTTCTGTCTAGACTATTATCCATATCTACCTTATTATCCTACAACTGCTCAATATAGATTGAGGTAGCTCATAGTTTCTTAAAACTAGCTAGGTTAGAAATGGATAACCTCATCCAGATCTTTATGTTTAGTCTGTCTTCAAATCGCCTGCACTTGTCTTCATCAGTAGGAATTAAGAAAGTAGCATATCCCATCAATTCATTGAACTTAACCTTATACTCTGCTACAGACAATCTGCCTGCTTTAAATCCACAAATTTCTTCATCATTCTGTCCATATAGATCTTGGGCATGTAATTCTCCTTGAAGACCCTTAGGAAGTCTTCCCATCTCAGACTACAAGCCTGATCGTGCTACCTGGAACGATTTTCCACCATTGGTAAGCTAGGCCTTACAATGAGGAAATCGCATAGTCGAACCTCTCATTCGACTCATAATCCTTCTGGTTAAAGATCATTTCTGTTCTTTCTTGCCATCCCTCGGCCTCTACAGGGTTTTTACTTCTATAAAAGTTCACAGCCCCTACTTTCACATGCACATGCTCGACAGAAATGGCATGCTAACTATTTCACTTTCATTATATCGCATGGTATCATAATTAAATTCATAAATAACACAATGTCTAAAATCTAAGATTTCCATATTTCATTTCACAAACCATAATTTACAATGTAGCATTATATCCATCATCCAGGTTTACACAACATCAACCTATCAGAGACCACAGCTCTGTCTACAAAGTATACTACATGCATGAGGATTAAACAAAAATTGAAACTAATACTTGAGTCCCAGCTGACCAACCTTTGAGCTATAATCTTCTATCTAAAAGTTGTACAAGATTTCTTCTAAGCAGTCTTAGAAGCTAAGTTCTCTCTCTTGAATTTAAAAAGATCAACATTATAATTTGGTTGAGTTTTGTGAACTCAGTTGAGTAACGATCCTCGATGATTCACTCTTGTCATGCAACACACAATTTTTGTTATCATATAATTCACATCATCTTAATTATCATCATGTAATATCAAAAATCACTTTGTTCACAATTGTCACATTTCAAAATCAATACAATTTACCATTTCATTGTGATCATGCAAAACATATTCATTGATATCATCCACAACTTTCATACTATAAAAGTCCTTAAAACATTGCAATTGCTTAATTTATTCATTTCATATTTGTATGTAATATTTATGAGACTCAATTTCATTTATTACGTTGTTGTGACCGAGCGCCTTTTTCACTATCTCATATTTGTTGTGGATACCAGGCTCTAACATACTTTCCCGTATCCGTTGTGGATATCAGGCTCTATCATACAAATTGATTCATAGGCTCTTACCACTGATGTCTGAGCTTTAACCTCTTTTTCATTAGCGACTCTAGTCACAACTACTTTTATATTTCATGTATTCATGGAATAAATGCATTTCACATTTTCAATCATCATATTCAATATACTACATTTGTATTCACATCTCTCATTCACAATAATCTTCAGACTTGGTGCAATGTTCAACATATAAGTTGAGAACATATAATCAATCATATTCACATTCAAGTAGCACTTCCAATATAATCCCGAATATAAAACTCCTCGGGCAATCAATTTTTTGGTATCAACACAATCACATTCACATATTAATTCAATATAGAATGTAAACAGCAATAATTTAATGTGAGACTATCTTAGGTTACTCACTAATGCTCCTTTTAGCTTATTGCCTTGAAGTCCCGACAATGTCTGGAAGCAGTCGCTCAACGTGCTCTTCTATATGCAGTCACATACATTTTTCATATTACTACATTGTGTATTCAGATGAATAAGCACATTTATATATGTATCATGTATTATGCATGTTCAATGGCAAATTCTCGGGTATGTTTCTTTAATACACTTGATTATTTTCAATTGATCGCTAATATATATACTACTCTTTTTCCAAAGATTATACATTCCCACTATTTCCTAGTTCTCATTCAATCGATCCTAATTCATTACTTACATACTTTTAATCACATTACATTGATGAGAACATCTTTATATTATTATCAACTCATATTTTACACTCACACAATTGGGACTTTATATTTGAAATTTTAGCAAGCTACATCTAAACATTCACAAAAATTTTCCGGCAACATATAGTCATTCATTCACCCAATTCTTAGTCATAAATACCCTATGTTCTTCAGTGCTCATTCATCAATAACTTACACACATTTCTCATGTTATTAAGATCATGTTTGCATTAAAGAACTCATTTATTCCTTAAACATATTAAAATTTCCAGATTTGAAAATGAGGTATTTAGGCAACACCTTCTTCTAAGAAAATGATCCACAATGTCTTAAGTTTTTAATGACATCAAATTAAAGCATTTTGGTTGAGTATTATGCAAGTTATAGCCAATATATTACAGACTATTCTCATACCGTAACAATACAAAGTTTTCAACTTCAAGCCACAGTTCAAGACTCTTAAGGATAGAATTCATATTCGATTCCTTCATGAAAAATGTGGCCACAGTGATCACTGGGTTTTTCTCCTTTTTGTAACACACATGGTAATGATTTTGTGAGACTTTTTTTCTGGGAGGCTTGCATGTGAAGTGGGTGTGAAGATTTCCAAGTCTTTGATTCACTGTAGTGTGACTATGCTCTTAGCACAAGATATGTGAGTTTTTCCCATCTTTTTGACTTGTTGGGTGGGTTATTAGGTGCTATCTCTTTATACAGAAAATAATTGTGTGATTTGGTAAGGTATTTCTGGTGAGTATTCACAGTGAATGGAAGAGAAAAAGTGTGCTATTTGATATGAATATTTTTACTACTTTGAGGGAGGCTTGTGTGTAACGTTACCAAGTATGAAGACATTTGGAGACAATCGAAGGTGTGTTGATGCATGCGTGACCTAACTCCTACACTTGAATCGTGGTTGACTTAGTGAAGTTCCTGCTAAGTATTTATTTGGTGTATCATGCGTGATCTTGTTTCTACTAAATATACACATGAGTCACTTCGTTTATGAGTCGTTCTTGATTTATGTCTTGGTACATTTTATTGTTAGTGAATGGGCAGATCACATGGCTTTTATTGTTCAGAAAATTAGGGCATAGCTAGAGATATATTGTTGTGTGCTTGAACCTTTGTATTTGAAAGGCATTATTGTGGGTTGAAGAATAGTGTACGTGAATTGGAATTCTAATGATATTACCTACATGATTATTAAGCTGCTCATGGTTTCGTGATTGTGCAGGAAATTATTCCTTGTCTTTTTGTCAAGTGTCTTCTTAAGTGTTGAGTTATTTGTTTAATCGCTTAAGTGATTTATTTATTGTTTTTGTTTCAATTGATTGTTGACAAAAATCCTCTGTAGAGGTTAGTACGAGATCATACTATTGGGTGTGAAATTCTTTCGTAGGTAATAAGGATAAGGGAATGTCAAGGGTTGAGTGGTGTCGGGTCAGTAATTCTTGTATAAAAATATTGTTGTTAGTGAAGAATTAATTTGAGTGAGGGCCCCGCAGACGTATGTAAGGTGTGTCAAGCTGCGTTATCAAATTTTGGTTTTGATTTATATTTGCGCATTTATTTTTTTTGTTTTTGATTGTGCTAGAAATGACTATAGCAAAATCTGAAAGTTTCCGAAACTAATACATCCCTACAGTTTGCAATAGCTAAATCACTAGTACTACATGTTAACTTTCTATTCAAATGATCCAACACCTTTCTCTTCCTCTCTACCCCGTGAATCTTCCCTTATTTATAGTCATCATCCCACAATCGACATTTAGATAATTAAATAATTAAGAAATTGGTTATTCAAGTTGTTTTAGGTTCACATAGTTTGAGTTAATTCTGTAGCTACTACAAAGTGAAATGGATGACCTAGCACTTGGATTTCGCTTCATCCTAATAAAGGAAGGACTGATCTCTTTTAATCTACAAAACAAGCTTGATGGAGGAAAGGAGCACTTAAATCGAGTTATAGATCGTGTTATACCCGTCCTTGATATCTACAACTACAATTCACGGGCTCTTTCTTGTAAAAGCTTTTCTTTGCCTCTATATATTCTTCCTTGCATATTTGGCTTTTCCTTTTATTTTCTTGATGCCTTGAACTTACCTATGGTAAGGAGGGCTCATTAGCTCGTATTTAACTTAAAGGTGCTAGGATCGGATTTTGTTTAGATGATTAAGTACTTGCTATGTAATTAGCATAGAAAAGGAAAACACTTGTCTACTTGTTTTGTCAGCTTATGAGTATTGTGTAGCAACTGTCATAATCACACACACATATGGACAACATATATGCATGATCCCCCTATCGCCTCTTTTTACTTGGTATATAGTTGAAGCAATTTATTTGCATCATTGTCAAGAGACTCGTGTTGTAAAGACTCAGAATCAGAGCACTGATTTTTCTTTGTTCCAAGAAAAGAATGCGAGTTGCTTGGTGGAAAACCAAATAGATTGACCTAAAGTCAAGATGTTGGCCCAATCCATCTGATAATGCTTCAAATATTGGGAGGCAAAATCATTTGCACTACTGTATAAATTCTCCCCACCATCTGCATTGGAAATGTCAAGAGTTGTCTTACCTTAAGAAATATATGTGACAACTTCCTTGGTCCTTAAACCAACTAGTTGATCACCATTATCTTCATCACCAGTAATTACATCCACAGTACCATTAAGCACACCCACAGCATTACTAGTAGTTCCATCCTTTGCAAAACGGCTATTTGTACCAACCTCAGATGTCCCAACCTGCATCATCTCTGTTACTGTCTCCACATTTGTATTAAGCATGCCTGTTTCTGTCAAAGGATCATATTTTATTTTTGTTGCCTCGGCCTTTGCAGTTTTCAATTCGTCATTACTGTCGATCAACTTGTTAGAAGTTTGGTCTTCCTAAATGGAGTTCTCCTATCAACATCCACAACGAAGACCATAGGAGTCTCTACAACACCATCAACAAGTTGAGCAGTAATCACAATGGTACTCTGTTTTAGAAGATTCTATGTTGGTATCTTTGTAATTGTCTCCAATTAGAAGGTCCTCCCAGTTGGTTGCCACTACTTATTGGCATTTGGTTTCTAAAGGTAAGATAACTGTATAGTCGTCATAATCATTGCACCCTTATCTCCCATACTCATCATCGAAAGATTTTTTGGAAGAATCACCAGCTTAGGAATCTCAATACACACTTTTACGTAGCTTACCTCTCTATGTGTAGTGTTTGAGAATCTAAGCTTAGAGGTTTACCTAAAGAGCTCACCACATAACCCAACCCTTGGATCATCCATAGTTCTATAGGCAGGTTATGGAAGTGGACCCATAGTGGAAATTTGTCTATCAAACCTTTAATCGTGGCCATGCCTAGACTTTATTGTCATAAGAATAACGATTGCTCTCTAATGTGTCATGGGCCTTGTTCAGTGATTTCCTACACATCAAACTCCTTGCCAATTTTGAAGAGAAAAGACCATCCTTATGTAGTGGGACCTTCTCCAATCCCTTGGAACTCCACCTGGCTTGAGCCTAAGCATTCACCATTAGGAATGCTGGCCTCTTGCTCCTTAATAAGAGTTGAGGACCATATCCGAATGCCTACATTAAGAATTTCCTTT
Source organism: Erythroxylum suave (assembly GCA_027563595.1). Lineage (NCBI taxonomy): Eukaryota > Viridiplantae > Streptophyta > Magnoliopsida > Malpighiales > Erythroxylaceae > Erythroxylum > Erythroxylum suave. Next base: position 41,297,420 of record JAOSBN010000005.1, on the reverse strand, counting down.
GGAGGGTATATAACGCCATCCTTCAATATCTATTGGAAATGTGTCATAGCAACTTTGGGTAAATGGGTTATTAGTTTTTGCTTCCAGGCTCCATTGGCTTTTGCATTTGTTGTCACCACGTTGGGTAGGTTTTCTCTGGATACCACTGGGAAGGCTTCCTTTAGTACTGAAGGCTCTTAAACTTCCAACCGAACGCCCCTCAGCCCTATCACAGTCTGGCCAGTAGGAGGAGCAAACCCAAGAATGTCAATGCCAGCAACGTCAACACCAAATTCCTTCACCGCTTGAGAAGGCGGCCCACCATCATCAGTAGAAACCATGGATGCTGCTCTAGAGCTCCCATGGGTCTTAGCCCCATCTCATTGAAGTTGGGCCTCTGCTGGTTTGGGTTGTCTATGGTAGATCTACGAAAGACCTAGATCTAGGTTGAAAGAGACACCTTCAGTTCTATCCCTTAAATCTGGAACCTTGCCACAGATCTAGAACGTTTGCAGTCACCTCACACCCACAGTCCCTCCTTACACCGCTACTCTCACGCCGCTGCTCTCACATAGATGCCTCACCTCACTCTCACATGTGCCTCACACCCGCAGTCGCAGTCGCAATCGTCTCGGTCTGTTCTCTGGGGGCCAAGGGATATTAAACAAACAAAGGAGAGTGATATAGCTACTGTCTATGTCCCCGACATAATTGGCAATTTTTGCATACAATCCGAATCTGCAAAAAGGAAATTTGGTAGGAAAAGAAACCAAACTCCCAAATACCAAAGATGATGAATGAGCTTTCCTATGAGATAAGACTTCAGTAGTGTCTATAATTGTTTCATGTTATTGTCTCTTATGCAGATAATCATACTATCTTCCTTATGAAGTTTTGTTCTTGGGTCATATTGCAATATGATTGTAGGCTTAAAGCCTTAGAACTCGTTGTAAAGTTGGTTTAGTTTTCAACTATAATTACAATTCTTTTTTATTTTTCCAAAGAAACCCAACTGACTGACAATCTCAAGCCACTGGATGGCCAGAGGTTGTCTTGGCTATGTTTATTCATTGAAAGATAATCGCATCATTGGGTTGAAGAGAACCATGATTTTCTACAGCAGAAGGGCTCCCAATAGTCGAAAAACCGACTGGAAAATGAATGACTACAAAGGTATAGTCGATTTACTTCCTCAACAACTGTTTCACATCTAAAGGTTAAACCATTCATGACAAACCAATTTACTTTCCAATCATTTATTACATTTTCAAGAAGAACTTGAGATTATTATGTGAATGAAAATTTGACAGCTCCAAGTTACATTGTAACTTTTGGTCACTATAATTAATAGTCATTGAAGATTACAAGAATAAAAAAACTAGAAACTGTTGAAGGTATATATTTCTTTTGCAGCTGAGGAATGAATTGAGTTTGAGCAGCTAGAAATTGTTGAAGGTATATATTTCTTTTGCAGTTGAGGAATGAATTGAGTTTGAGCAGGCTATACTAGAGATCAAAAAGTTTGGTGTCCTTCGACAGAAGGACAGTTGGAGCAGTGCAAGTGGATGAAGTACTCAAAACGTTATGATGACGAGGCAAGAGTATCTAATTAAAATAGTTCCATTAGCACCTCCAATCAAAATGAGCGACGATAGCCCACCAACACCAAGGATTTCATTGCCTGCAGAACAAGGCCAACCCTTTGAATTTGGAATGGATATAGACATTGGCCCTCTTTGGGATTGGCATCAATTAGATCCGTATTTTGATGAAAAACAGGAAATAAAACGGCGTTAATTAGCTCCTAACTGTATTCTTAAGAGTGCTTTAATCAAGTACGACATGCGTCAATTTACTTTGGTAAAATCATGGTCACGAGGAAGTTTTACGATAGTCGCCGTCATTAGGGATGTTTCGCTACGCCTCTATAACCAAATCTACGACATCTTCATTGTCTAACGAATCAACTACTGTTGCATTATCATCCATCAAGAAGACAACTCCATGAATAGTTCGGCGGAGTTTGATTGAGTTCATGTTGACGTTGTTGTCTTGGAGAAAGTTTCTCATAATTTCTTCCTTCCACTCTCTGATTGTTGTATTAATGCGCAGCGTCAACCAATGTATGTTACCTTCTACTCGAACCCCAATTCTAATCATCTGTTCTATATCAACTGCACTGCCGTTGGAAATCCCATAATCACTCAACAGTCTCGTATCTTCTTCCAGACTCACGTTACCGAAGAGGAGTTGTTGATTCCCTGCTAATGACGTCCCACAAAAAGGCCGGATTCCCAATTTGAGGTCATGAACTGTTGCAGTCACTGGAATCATCAGGGTAGCGATAAAATCGCCTTTCCTAATCAAGACCGGCATCCACTGCAATGCAAGTATATTTTTTAGATGCAATCAGATGCTGAATTACATCTTACTAGATATTGATATGCCTTTTCATTCATTTATTTGTAAACAGAGCTCGAATCTAGCAATCTTTAATTTCCGCATACATTGATTTAGATCAAAGAACTCGAAGACTTACTGGAACGTGACCATTATTATGTGGAGCATCATCCATGGCCTTCTTCGGGGAATTGGAACGAACCTCAATTTCAATAAGAAATATGAGTTTGGATCAAAGGAGCATAAGAATTCATCATTCTCTTCCAAATCTTGTCTTTTTTATACATCCTCTCATGTTCCTAGCGTGCTTGTACACTAATCCACGCTATCTAAGTGTTTATACTGATCAACCAAAGATTGCTCATGATATTCGTATTAGTTACCGGTACCAATCAGCAGTCATATTGTATGAAGACATATATATATATATATATATATATATTAATTCTTTTGTTAATTTTATTTTATAAAACATCTTACCACCATTTAATGCAAATTATAATTAATGTATCCCCGTTTTGCATGAAATCTACTCAATAGGTTTTGATTTAAAGGTTATATTAACCTGTAAATCAAAACTTATGTACAAAAGACGACTCCATATTTATTTTAATTTATATAAAAATTTCATTAGGAACAAACTTAGAATAATTGACAGGTTGAAAGGAGCAACAACTCAGAGCAACCTTTGCGCTCTTTGTGATGTGGAACATAAATCAATCAACCACTTATTATTCAGTAGTAATTACTCGAGAGCTCCTTCTGGTATCAGATGCCCTCTTTGTGCAGGACTCGAAGCAATTTTATTAGTCGGGCAGAACAAATACACTTTACTCACCAGAGAGATTATAAGGTCTTTTAAACCTGTGCTAAGTTATGGCATTTATTCTTCATGTATGGAAAGGAACGTAGGTGTTTTCCAATTCTTTAATGCGAAGGTTTTCGTTGTATAGGGGAGTATTTTTGTTTGAAAACAGTTTGTAATAACTCTTGTTGTCTTTTCTTGACTTAATACGTTTTCCTTTACTTTCTAAAAAATACTCAAATATCCTCAAATTTGAAGCATATAGATCGGGCAGCATTTAGCCAAATTCCAACATCAATTGCCAAAATGCGGGATAGAGTTTCACTGTGTTAAGAGAATTACTTTACCAAGCAATCCTACCTCCAATTTCGAAAACCATACACACAGGAAAATTTAAAATAATAACGTTGATACTACTCGAGTTGGCTTGGAGTAGATATATCATATTATACCTATAATAAAATAAATCCTTATTTATAATCATATTATATCACAAAAAGGTTAAAATTTTAGAAATACATTATTATTTTCTTCTTTTATCTTGTTTTAATTATCGGCAACATCCATATTATCATCTTAATCATTATTTATTTTGTTAGTTCTTTTAAATTTTAACTACTCTATTATCCGATTTATATTAAGTGAGATTAAATATATAAAATAATGACTTATATATATGGAATCTCATTTTCAGCTTTCAAAAATTTTAAACTATCAAAAGTCCCTAATACTTAATTGTTAATTTCAAATAATTTTTGCTATTAGTCGCCATTAAAATTTTATAATTAAGTCCAACTTAATTAAATTGATTTTTCTTTCACAAATTGCTCTTTTATGTGTGACCCATTAGGTTCCTAATAAATTGGCAATGATTATAAATTGTAATTCTAATTCATAATTAGAATTAGATAAATTAAAACTCCTTTTTAATTTATCTTTAATTTTCCTATTAAACAATTCATAATCATAAATCATGATTGACATATAGCAACATGTCATGATTACCCAAATATCAGGAATGTCATAGTGATTGACTTAACCTGTTCATGCATGGCTATAATGTATAATTTAATCCTTTCATCATTCAATATTCTAATTAGACAGAGCATAGATATTATATCTACTCTTATCATCCAATTATGTTCGTTCTTGCTAATTAGCAATTGATTTATAATTGAAATTTGAAAATACCTTTTGAAATGTCAATTCACTTTAGCCAGAGAATTCCATAAATCATTAGTAACTAAGAACGGTAGAATATTCTCTCTAATTACTTCAGAGTGACGAATCCTATATTGACTTACTCATCTATCTACATATAGTTCATATTGTATCCAATTACTACCGATTGAATTATCCTAAGACGATTCATAAGTAGCATCAAAATATAGTAATTCCCACACTAAATACCTTGGTAATCTCATGTCAGAGGATCAATTATACAACCATCATTATGAGATAATCCACAGACACACAATTAATGTTCCATTCGAGATTCTCATAATCGGGTCAGTTCAGTGAACTTATTCTCTAATAAGTACCCACATGTTTGTTTAAGTGTCTCTATACTTTAATCTATGAGATCAATTACTTTTTTCATAAGAAAGAAACAAACATGTGCTAGTCTAACCATTTCATCAATATCCCGTCTTGATGAAACTACGACTAGGAACATTTAGGAATAATATATAAAAATTGCAATTCGAATCTCATAATTATAATCGCATTATAATTTCTAATTACATAATAATTATTCCATAGATTTTATCTTTATGATTAATAATTAAATAATTAACAAAACACAAAGATAATTAAAGAATGCCTTGTATTGAATAATAATAGTGTCATACAAATAAATTTACATCCAAATAAATTGGCTGCAAGGACATAAACTAACAATAAGCTCAGCTTTTATACTTCCTCTTTGCTTCATCTTCTTTGTCTATTACAATATCTTTGAGGCTCTTTTCTCCAAGATTGGCTACAGAGGTTTCGATGAATCTGATCAACTTGGTTTTCCAAACTATTCCGAGCTCCGCCATTTTTTCGTCCAGAAATGACTTCCATATTAGCTCTTCAAGTTTGCACACGTCTTTGTGCTTCTGATCCTTTCTCTTCTATCAACAACTGCTGTTGTTTATACCATAGCTTGCATAGACACCTCCAAGTCTGTGACCTTCAAGAAGGTCATGAGTGTGGTTCCAAAAGGTTTGGAAGAGACTCTTGGTCACTTTTCTATGGAGTTACCTTCTGGTTTTCGTCTTCATCATAGTCGCAGGAGCCATGTTCGTGCTGTGGGTTCCATATTTGCGGATCATGTTGGATCTATATATATATAAATATATATGAATGTTTATAATTGTGGAAAAAGTCACCAGTGGACTTTCAAATCTTACGCCCGTGACTTTTTATATAATAATAATAAATAAATTTTCATAATAATAATAAAATTAAAAATAAAATTATTAAAAATAACGAATTGAATAATTATAATAAATAAATAAAATTAATAATCATAATATTATTTTTAACAGTAACTAAAAAATTAATAATAATAGAGATGTGATCGTGCACATATACGATCGCAACAATCTCAATTTTTCAGGAAAGTCGCGATCGTGCTCATACGCGATCGCGACGAACCTCATTTTCTGCCACTGTTCACTAAAAGCTGCGATTGTGCAAAAGCATGATTGTGACATCCTTTATTCTATAAATTCATTTGTTTGTTTATTTGTTGAATTCTTAATTTAATTTATTTTCATGTCTATTTTATTTTATTTACTTGTATATTTGTTTTTTCTCCCACCAAAAAATTAATTTTTTAATATTGATGTTAATTATATATATACATATATATATATAACATATTGAAATCTCACGCCCGTGACTTTTTCCATATATATATTAAGTTTTTCAGGAAAGTCACGATCGTGCTCATATGCGATGGCAACGAACCTCATTTTCTGCAACTGTTTATTAAAAGCCGCAATCGTGCCACACTTCATTCTATAAATTCATTTGTTTGTTTATTTGTTGAATTCTAAATTTAATTTATTTTCATTTCTATTTTATTTTTTACTATTTTATTTTATTTACTTGTGTATTTGTTTTTACTCCCACCAAAAATTAATTTTTTATATTGATATTAATTAATTATATATATATATATATATATACACACTTGGTGGAAAAAAGTCACGGGCATTACTTAATATATATATCATATTATTATTTAACTTTATTTATTATATATAATAAATAAAATTAACAAAATTTAATAATAATAATAATAATAATAATAAATTAAAAATTAAAAATTAAAAATGTCAAAAATAACAAATTAAATAATAATAAATAAATAAATAAAAATAATCATAATATTATTTTTACACTAATTAGAAATTTAATAATAATAAGATTAACAAAATTATAAATAATAAGAAATCAAATAATAGTAATAATAAATTTATTAATAATTATTATATATACTCAACTAGGAAATTAATAATAATAATAATAATAATAAATAAATAAATAAATAAATAAATAAATAAGAATAATAGAATTTATAAGCATAATAACATTATTTTAATAACAATTAATGTTTACTAAAATATAAATTAGGAAGCCGATTCAAAAGAAAACGAGGCGCTTGTTGCGGCTCGACATGAAAGTGAATAGTTCTTTTTAATTAAAACGTCGACGTATTAGTTGCAGCACATAATAGATGCAGGATTAGTGAAACAGATGATCTGACTCCCTGATTGGACATCTCCTTCCTAGTAAAAGCGTAGTTTTTGTCGGATGATATGTCTTGTAAACCTAGGAAATCAATTCATGCAACTAAATAATAAGTTTCAATCTCAAAACGAGATATGTCAGATTAGAAAGGATGAAAGCATTATAATTATCCATCAAGTTGATATAACTAAAGACGAGTTTGAGTAGCCGGACACCGGTCATTGCATAGTTTTTGAGTATGTCTTTTAGATACGACAAGCATGCACTATAACAAATCGAGTCTTTACCCATCAAGGGCTGCCAATGGGCTAGTCAGTATATTGGAATCCACCACCAGTAAATTGGATAAAAGTTAATACAGATGGAGTCATGCCCCAAGGTGCTACCACTGATATGGCTTGGGAGTTAATACAGGACCACACTGGCCAGTGGTATGGAGGATTCTTACACAAATTTGGGGCATGTTCACCACTGGAAGCAGAATTAAGGGGTGTTGTGGAGGGCCTGAAGTTGGCATGGAGCCTAGGATATCGGAATATCTTATTGGAAGTGGACTTTCTAGAAGTTATCAATATTCTTTCCTCTTCTATTTGATTACCAACTGAGGATTCTGTTTTGGTGCAGGATATATACAAAATGCTAGCGCGAGCCTGGACTGTGCAGATTCATCATGTCTATAGAGAAGGACATCAAAGTATAGACCTGCTGGCTACTATAACAAAGTGTGGACTCACGGAGCTACAAATTCTCACAGAACCTCCAACAAAATTGGCTTCTATCCTTCGTAGCGATCAACAAGAAACTTTCTATCGACGGAGACTGTGATACAGTTGATTGTATTTTTAGTTTCAACTTTTTTGTTTTTCATTTTCCTTATTTCCTCGGTACGGGGAAAAAAAAGACAATAGGTACTAGACGCTCACAAGAAAAATCACACTTACCCAGGTAAGTAAAAAAAATAAAGAAAAATAAGAAAGGAGTAATGTAACCAACTAAGAATAGAATAACTACAACCAAGTCTGGAAGACCAAGTACAGGCCAGATAAAATATACCACGAAGAGTGCGCAAATGACCATGAAGCCTATGGCGGGGAAGGCAAATTACAAGTACCATATAAGGCTTGTAATAAGACAGATAAACAGGTGATAAAGAAAAGTTGGTTGTGTGACGAAGGTAGTTTGGGTAGGAGAGGAAGACGCCAGTGAGGAGTAGATTTTAAGGTTTCATTATTTAAGTTTTTTTAATTAATATTTTATCTAACTTTACATTAATGAATTACATGTCAGTCACACATGTAATAGGTTTCTTAACGTGTCAACCGATATTAGTACAACAGTGGGTTATTTTTGTAAGAAATTAAATATTAATTTTTTCTCAAAATTCATATTATTATTACAAAATTGAATAAATGCTGATAATTTTTTTATAATTTACCCCCAATTAAAACTAATATTCTATGTTAACCGTAATCACCAATCATTATGATTAACATGAAATTATATTGTAAGAGTAACGTGAAATTCAGAGCATATGTTCCAAGATTTTAGGCCAAAATTCTTCCTTTAGGCATGGTTTATAATTTGATTGTAAAGCATAGATGTAAATCTCTTTTACATAATGAGTAAACCAATATCATTTTTTATTTGACATTAATTGTAAATTAAGAGTAAATGTTCTATGATTTAAAGGTCAGTATAACATATGAGTAGAATTGTATGGAAACAGAGGGCTCCATTTATTATAATGTGCATCAAACAGTAAATAGATGTTCGGTTAAATCTGATTAACAAAATATATATCACGACATATCACTGTTGATTGGTACCGGAAACTAATACGAATATCATGAGCAATCTTTGGATTAATATAAACATTACTCATAGCATGAACTATGGAACAAGAGGGAATGTATAAAAAGGATTACGTTCGGCTCAAAAGTGATGAATTGTTATGCTCCATTGATCCCAACTCATAATTCAACAAATTTCTCGACGGTGACGAGAGTCTGGATGAAGATACGAGACGATTGAGTGATTTATGGGATTCGCAATCAATGAATAACATTAGCTAATAATATTTTTAGATAAAGGTTTAAATTATTAAATCAAAATTTTTAGTAACTTTTGAATTTAATTAACATTAGTGATTTTTTTAATAAAAAATTTCTTTTATAGGAATTAATATAATGGTAAATGTAGTAATCTAATGCTACCAACCTATTTATAAAAAATCAATCAAACACATCCAACTACTTACGGTCTTATTTAATTATCAAATAATTTTTATTATTATTTAATTATTACAACATGCTTAATAAAATTATAAAAATTTTTATAATAAATAAAACCGTTTATGTAATCTTTGAATTGAGTAACTTAAATTATTTGATTTAATCTTATTATAACTAAACTTATGTGAACTTCTACAAGAACACAAATCCAATAATTATGACATGTGGCAAAGTATAATGAAAATTACAATTAAAAAATTAAATTATTTATTAATGTTTAGTTATATTTTTATAAATAATAAGTAATTTAAAAATAAAAAAGCAGAAATACAAATAAGCACAATATCATTTAATATTATGTTTTGATTTAAAATGCTAATATAATGTCCACATTAATGACAAATTATAAATTAATTGTAATATGTTCAAATATTTAATAAGTTAAAAATAAATAAAAAATCAGAAACTTTACCTTTTAAATTATTACTCAAAACTCAAAAGACATAATCGTGAATTTTTTTACCACTAATTTTTTTAGTTGAAATATCTTAGATTCATATGTTAGTGAAAATAAAAAAAATTAGAGTATAAAAAATACACTCAAATGCTCAAAAGCATTTATAAATATAACAAGTTAAAATTCTATAGCTAATAAAGAAAATTATTTGGCTTCCAAGATTAAAAATTAACTCTAACCTTCTTGGTAAGATAGTTAATAAAAGAAGCTATTAGTTAATAAAAGAAGCTATTTATTAGTTAAGGTTAACTTTTTCTTCTTCGACAGCCAAAAATTTACTACCCTTTTAAATCAAACAATACTAGAAAAATATTGCTCAAAAGCATTGCAAGTGTGCCCCTAATAAGAGTGGGCCCTGGACAGGTGCCCTGTCTGCCCCTGCCCAGGGCCGGCATTGGGTATATCGCTTGGCAGCGAATGTTATTAGAATAGTCAGACAACTAAAGGAGGAAGTTATGAAAAACTTTCTCGGAGGTAACATTTAGCATGGACTCAATCAAACTCGCCCGAGCTTACCATCAAACTTATGAATACTATACTGGCTTCTGTTCCGAATTTGATTATAATACGATATTATATTAGTACCGATTACTACTAAGTACTGTTTTGGATAATTTTAAATTTTATAAAATAATCATTAAATTTTTTTAAAATTGATAAAATAGTCTCTCAATATATTATACCGTATAATTTATAATCATGTCTCCAAAAATCATAATAATATAAATTTAAAATGACAAAAGGATGTTTATTTCATAATATTAATTTACATATATTTCACATATAAATAGTAACCAAAATTAATATGAAAAAGATCATTTAATTATCATACAAATATAAAATTAAAGACAATACAAAGTATTTAAAATGTTACAATTTCATCATATAATAAATAATAACTATATTAAAATATTACATAGAAAGAATAATAAATATCTATGACTCTCAAACGATTACAATTTATGAAAAGAGTTCGTGTGGAGGAAATAACCAATTAGAAGTAAAATTTGAGTAAAAAATGTATACAATTATATTTATACTGCATATATGAAATTTAACATATACATCAAATATAAGAAAAATTAAAAGAAAAGTATAAATAAAAACCTAGAACTTAATTCAATCAAATACCTACTCAAATCACATTGACCTCAATTCTCATTGGTTCAAAATCTTCATCATTAAGAGGAGTCTTATCATTACCAATATTTAAATTCATTGCACTAAATGACATGTCAATACTTTCTCATCTAAGATTATCTTCCAAGTCAATTTCATCAATCAAACTTAGTTCCTAAGAAACTCAATTCGCAAAAAATCAGCACGATCAAGCAAATTGAATCTACAGATCTAGTTGTTCTATTAAAACTCCTAGTAAACAATAAAATTAAATTATTAAGCAATTACAAGAAATTATATCCAACTTAGTAATGATAATAACATACATTTTATAAAACTTTAAATTGTATCAAGTAAAGACCAAGTCATTCAATCTTTATGCTCCAATCTATCCCTTTTTTTGGAACGGATGAATTCAAATGTATTCCAATTCCTTTCACAACCCATTACACTCACACATTGACTTAGAATTCGAATTGCAAATATTTGTAATTCTAAAATACCACTTCCGAATTAGTTCCACCAAGCAACTATAAGACAACAAAAGCAACAATATAAAAAAATAAATTGATAATTAATTTTCATCAAGTAACAGAAGTGAAAAAAATTATATACATAGATTAAGTTTGTCTCTTTGATGAATAGCAATTGGCATCCCAATATCACTAGAAGCATCCTTATAAATCTATATATGTGAGCTTAGGAGATCTTGAATCATCTCATGAGCAACAATTTTTTTAATAGTTAATAGCATTCCAATATTAACTTCAGTTTTCTTTATAAAACTTGGTTTGAAATAGACATTAGGATTTAAAAATATCCCTGTTGCAAACAACAAAGAGAATGATAATTGCAAGATAAGGTATGTACAAAGAAGACTTTTTTTAATATTGACCTTGATTGTTTCCTTCACCCTCTCCATAGCATCATAAAAATAACTCATTGTTGCTTTCTCATCACTATTATCCAAATGAAGGACCCTCGCCAAAGGCTCATAAACTTAGATAACAAATTGACATTATGATCAAAATTCATTATCTTCAAGTATAATTCTAGAAACCTCCAATCTAGCATTAGACCTGACATATTGAGATGCAACTCACTTATTACTTGTAAATATTTGTTTTAACTCTATCTTCGCCAGAATAAAATATTAAAGTGATAAAAAATTAGTTTCAAATCTTCTAATAATAGGACGACACAAATTCCAACCATTGTTGAAATCTTTTCTCATTGAATTCAAAACCCATGTACAACTGTAGATGAACTTAGTCACCTTTTTTATCTTCTGCACAGTCTCATCAATCATAAAAAATACCTAACATTTCCTATATTTTTCAACATTACGATAATATAATATGTCGCACAAAGAGTTCAATAAATAGAATTATACTTGCTTTGCAATCTTTTTCCATCTACTTTATAAATGGAATCATTGTTAGTAATAAATTGAACAATATTTTCTAGTGAAAATTCATTCATGAGTTCCTCAAATATTTGAAATAGAGTATCAATATTCCTAACAAGGCCAAATGTATCAACATTTTCCATCTACTTTATAAATGGAATCATTGTTAGTAATAAATTGAACAATATTTTCTAGTGAAAATTCATTCATGA
>JAOSBN010000005.1:41262588-41274679 GCA_027563595.1 Erythroxylum suave | reverse complement strand
AACGGGATCCAACATTTATGGTATCAGAGCTTGAGAGAATTATGTTATGGTTTAGTATGGGTTGGGTTCCGGAAACGGAATCCAACACTTTGATTTCAACAATTCATTCACTAAGTTATATCCTCATTTATTGCTCTAAACATTTAACATTTAGATGCATTGGTATCAAACATCCTTTTCCTTAAAGTATAACATCAAAGATCAATCAAAACTTATCATACATTTAACCAACTTTTCCATCATTAAATTGTGTTTATTTTAAGCCCCAATTAAGTCCAAATTCATCATAGTTAAGTACCTTATCCATAATTGGTTCAATCCTTACATAAATCAAAACATTACCATGAAAAAGAACTACCCACCATACCCCACAATCGTGACAGAAGTTATTGCTTCTATCTACATAATTTTCCTGCACTTTTTCCAATTTTTCCTAAGGCAGGTTTCGGGTAAGTTTTGTATGGCCATTTTGATATAGAAACTAAGGTTTATAGGCAATATGTCCTTCTAAAACAATGTTCATCTATGTCTTAAGTTTCTAATGAAATAAAGTTAGTGTAGCTTAGTTCAGTATTATGCGAGTTCCACCCAAAATACTCAAGTCTATTTTCAAACTGCAATAACACTCAGTACTCAACTTCAAGCCAAATTTCAAAACCCTTGGGGACATAATTCAAATTCAATTCCTTCGCTAAAATTGTAGTCATATGTCTCTAGTTTAATCTTAATTAAAAATCATCCCATTTAATATCTACAGATTAAGATATGGCCAAAATACAAATGCCTGTTTAGTGAAAATACTCCATCTAACATATTCCAGCACACTTCATCATCATTTTCATCCTAATTCATCTCTTTTCAAGAATCTATACTAGTCTTTTCTTTAACTTAATTTCACTTTTAGTAAACCTTAATTCACAACCTATTTCCTCTACATAATGGATTATAACTCATGATTTTGATATTGTTAAAAATAAAACATATACATATATTTATTCTTCAATGCTTATCACTCATTTGTCAACATTTTTAATCATTATCATACATCATTTATACCCTTAATCTATCTCAAAAATCATCCCTATTATTTCATAGTCTATTATTCATCATATATACAAAAATATGACATAAATGTACCCATTTTCATCCACGTTACACATACATTTAACTCTCCTATCATGATCATTTCACCTCTTAAACTATCATAAAAAACATGTCGATCAAGCAAGCCATAAAGAATAATATGCTATTTGCTTGATTTGCTCAAAAATTCTTCATTCACCATGAAATCCTAGCTCTTAAAACATCATACGATCTTCATTATTGAAGGAGGAATAGCCTTTTTTTTCCTTGTAACAAGAAGGGATAGTAAGGATCTTGAAGTGGTATTGTAGATTTTGACAAAAATCAATATCGGGTTGGGTTGTGAGAATGAAAATGTCGTGGTTTTGAGAAATCAAAGAAGAACGAAAAAAAATGGAGAAGATGAGAGTATTTTGCTTAAGTGAAAGAGAATTAAATGAAATTGGTATTTCACTTTAGTAAATAACATGGATTAAAAACATGGGCGTAGATATATATGGCAAGGCAAGTGACAATTGTCACATGTCACTACCTTGTGGTCTCATTTGGTCCACTTTAATAACTAGTCCATTTAGTCTCCAATTTCTAATCCAATAATCTTCCAATTTTCATTGACACTTTTCATTAAATCCTAGTGCCACTTTTCAGTAATTGCTATTACCATTTGACTTTTAATTCTACTACCATTTATTAATTGTCTTATCACTTGACATTTTTTCTAGTCCAAAAATACCCATATTTTAAAAAATTTCCCAATTTTTACCAAAAATTTTAAATCAATAATTTAGTTCACCAAATCTATTTTCAAGGCAAAATATTCACTATCCATATCATAATCACATTAAAACAATCATTTATACCTAAAAATGTCGAATGAGTACATGAACAGTTATCATAGTGTGTACAAAATAATCAAATTCACGTGTGTGAAGACTAATATTATGCACAAGTATGAAAATTGCATTTTTCTATCTCTCATTGCTATTTCTTATTTACATAAATCTAGTGTTCTAACCTTTTGTATGAAAACGGGATGTTATACTAACTGTGATCGAATCATGAGCATAGTAGAAAACAAAATTTTTACTGTTTCCGATCGAATCTTAGTAATTGCAAAACTTGAATACACCTTTTGAGAGGAAGAAAATAAGAGTGTTAGCTCCTTTATCTTTTCTTCCTATTAATAGAAAAACCATTAGGATTTTTGTATTTTTATTAAAATTAAAATCTTTAATTATAATTAAATTAATTTTAATAAAATCAAATATCTCATATTTCATCCTTAAGGTTTCTCAAACTTTATAATTAAGTCCAACTTAATTATCATTTTGTTTGTCAAAACTTATTTTCATTCCATATTATGATCCTTTATTATCATAATTAAGTACCGTGTGTACTTCTCATTTGGTATAATTTTTGACATCCTTGGTATAATAATACTAATATTTACATTCTTTCAATTTAATTATCATTTTGTTTGTCAAAACTTATTTTCAGTCCACTTCAATATCAAGTTCAAATTAAATATTATTACTTCAGTACATGTACACAAATTATGAAAACTGCTCTGAAGTCTCATCCATTAGATCTGGTTGATAAAACTATTATATATTTACGGGAATAAACTATATTCAAATGCAGACATAATTCAAGGGATTCTTAATCATCCAACCGAAGACATTTGAACAAGTCCTTGATTGAGTTGTTAGGATCAGTTGGTCAACTTAATTCTTTTGAGTTCATGTATCAACTAATTTACGATTGTCTGCTGCTGCAACTGGCATAGTATAGTATTAGGAAACATGTTTTTAAAGTTTAAACTATACGTAACCGAAATGGAAATCATTAGCAACAACTCCTCTTAACCAAATTTCATGAAAGGAAGTTTATAAAAGTACGAGCTTTTTGGCATGCCATTCTGAACAGAAAGCTAATCAACTGACTCCTCTTGGTTCTCTCCATATCTACATGTATATAAAAGCCTAAAATTTTGGTCCGTCTCATCACACGTTTTTGAGTCTCTCTACACTCATCACATCACACGCTTTTTATCTTCTCTTAATTTTTGGACCAAAATGTCAACTGAAATTCACATTCCTGCCGAGTCAAGTGCTGCTGATAAAGGGAAAGCACCTCTGATAGGAGGCCTTAAACATGTAAAGGCTACAGGATACAAAAGGGGGATTGCCATTTTCGACTTCCTTTTAAGGCTTGGAGGTTTAAGTGCTGCTCTAGCTGCCGCAGGTACTATGGGCACTAGTGATCAGACTCTTCCATTCTTCACTCAGTTCTTCCAATTCGAAGCTAGCTACGACGATCTTCCCACCTTTCAGTAAGTCATTGTACTACTTTTACCGTTCATGCAAGATGCTTTATTACACCTCATGAGAACCTTAATTAACCAACAGCTAGCTTAAATTTATCTACAGATTCTTTGTCATAGCAATGGCAATTGTTGGTGGATACTTAGTCCTTTCCCTTCCTTTCTCCGTTGTCACCATCATTCGCCCATTTGCTGTTGGACCACGTTTCCTTCTCCTTATTTTGGATACGGTAATCTTCAAAATCATTAATTTAAACTAATTATCAATCAATGTTGGAACTTTAACACCATTTGTTCTATAACAACTTACAGGTGGCACTAACTCTGAATACTGCAGCCTCGGCTGCTGCTGCGGCTATAGTCTACTTAGCTCACAATGGCAACCCAAGTGCAAACTGGTTAGGAATCTGCCAACAATTCGGTGACTTTTGCCAGAAAGCCAGCGGGGCAGTTGTGGCATCCTTTGTTTCAGTTATTGTCTTTGTGTTTTTGGTAGTGATGTCTGGTCTGGCTATTCGAAAACTTTAAAAATTTGAAACGCTGACCATGTTTCTGACCTTCGTTATGCTGTCTGTTTCTTTATCTTCGTATTGTAATTCCCTGCTTTCCTCTTGTAACTTACAAGAGCAAATCATTTACTTTGTGTCCACTAAAGTGGAAATTGTCTCATTGTTGCACGAGAAGTTGAAATTATAACAAACGTCTTCCGCTTTTAATTTATCATACAATCAAGTATTTTGGTCATCATTTCAAATATGTAAATGCATACACATAGTGTAGCAGCCATATTGCTGTCCAAGTTGAAGTTGTCACAATAGATTCTTGATATAGCAGCAGCAGTAAGCAAGTCACATTTTAAATAAATTTAAAAATTTTGGAGACACCTTTGTATATAAAGACGTCTCACTCGAGTTTGTTCCAAAATCAAGCGGCTTTCCCTTCCAAGTTCCACTTTTGACCGTGAACTCATGTATTTCCAGAAAATATAAATTTCATGTTTAATTAATTAACGCTAAACAACTTAAGCCTCCCCTCCCGTTGTTATTTCGCTTTGAGAATGCCTTAACGTAAAAGTAGCTTAGTTCGCACTCCTGCACCAAATGAATTAACAAAAATTAGGGTCCCACAGTGCCAGTTGATCGACGATAGTAAACAATTGGAAGCTGTTTTGGTCATAGCTCTAAGTGTTATTCTGTTTATTTCCAAATCTTGATAGCTTAGCCTTAGACCCTCATTTTCTGGAAAAATTAGCAGGAAAATCTCGGTGAACTTTCTAGGGTTTAGGGTTTCTGAATTTGAAGATCCAATGTCTCACACGGCTAAACCGATGCCCAATCTCGACCAACAGGGGACTAAGATGCTCAATCTTACGGTGCTTCAGAGAATCGATCCCTTCATCGAGGAGATTCTCATCACCGCCGCGCATGTCACTTTCTACGAGTTTAACATCGAGTGCAATCAATGGGTATGTTGCTTTTTGAGTGTTTGGATTGTGACCGTGTAATGTAATGTGGCTAGGTGAAACAAAGTTTAAGAGCTTTTTGGGGTTAAGGTGGTACTTAAGAAGAGCTAAGAAATTTTTAATCCTTTTGTTTCATCATCACCCATTTATGTCAATCTTTGGCGTTCGTTTCCTTGATTATTTGATTGACTTCATAGATTCTTCTTAATATTGTAGAGTAGAAAGGATGTGGAAGGATCTCTCTTTGTGGTTAAGAGGTACTTCTGTGTTGGTTTTCGAGTGGTTCTTTGAACTTTTACCAAAAACTATTAAGGGTTGGGTTACATTTGTTATGTTGAAGTTCCACTAACTAATTCATTTTTCTATTTTTGTGATTGTTGAAGGAATACACAACCCCGATTTCAGTTTATTGTGATGAATAGGCGGAATACAGGTTTGGATTTTTTTGAATATCAGTTACCTTGTTGTGGAGCCCACGCATTTTTTCAGAATATTAATATCCATATCATTTATTGTTGGACGTTCTTATACAAGGTTTATGAAGCATTCTTGTATAGGTCAGAGTCACTGTCCACTTATTCTTCTTCTCTTCTAGGTGAATGTAAATTTGACTATAGGTGGGCAGCTGTTAAGGTTTTAGTGGACAAAAGAATGATTGCCATCAATTATTTGCAAAAAATTCAAAATTTCAGTCATTCAAATGAATGTTTTCTACTTCTTGGTGTTAATTACAAATTTCTTCAATCGTTCATGTCGAAACAGAAAATCTAGTAGAGAATCTACTGGGAGATTTTGAATATGAAGTTCAAGTTCCATATCTGTTGTATCGGAATGCGGCCCAGGAAGTTAATGGCATTTGGTTTTATAATACACGGGAATGTGAGGAAGTTGCCAACCTCTTTAACCGGTATTTATCTACTCCTTGAACATATTTAGGTGGAATTAGATGTCTATTCTTACTTTTAAAATATCTAAACTCCAACTGCATGCTATATGGATACTGCTAGTATGATAATTGAGTAGAGTAGATTTTGGTCATGAAGGTTGTAAGTTGCATTGTGACTACAAATAAAGAGAAAAATTAGACTCTAATATGATAGAGCTAAGAATGCACACCTGGCATAGTGGGTATTAAAACGTAAGAGAGGTTTCTAAAGCTAATAGTGAATGGCATAATTGATAAAAGAAATTCCCTATGAACAACATAAAAGAAGAAATTTGTGTTTTCTGGTACATTGCATAAAGTTCAGTCTGAAATCATTAAAGATGCTCTGTATATTGAATATGTTCATAGTCAAAAAATAACAAATGTAAATTATCACTCTCTTCTGTGAAGATCAATTTCATCTTACCATTTTATCAAATCTAGCTGTATTTTATAATATACGACCTTGTTAGAGGGACAGAACGGTAGAGTAAATTGGATCTATTATGAGCATATGTGTGTCTGCATGTGAAGTTGGAGATTTTTTAGTATTTGAAATATTGCACGGATACTTGATGGGTGAATTGATGTCTTCTTATTTACAGGATTCTTAATGCATACTCAAAGATCCCCCCCAAGGCAAAGGTATCATCCAGCAAGAGGTAATTAATGACATGATACCTAACTAATGTGATGTCAGTTGGAAGGTAATTCCTTTGTACATATAAAATGCAAACTTGTTTCACATGCAACCTCAGAAGCTGTTTACTACCGCCAGATCACCTCATTCTATGGACTTTCTTTAAACTACATATTTATTAACTTGTTTTCTGCCTTGAAATGTAGCTATCACTGAAAGAAGCTCAACTCATTGGTTATCATCATAGAATCAGAAGCAAGTTGCCAAAAATTGAGATGCATATGTGGTTTAAAGAATTGGGAAATGAGAGTGTTATTTTTATTTCAAGTAATATGCCAAATGATGGCTCGTTTGTTTCTCTGGAGTTGATGATTATTAAACCAATTGCATAATCCGACTTGCTGAAGATTTATCTTAATTGATGCTCAAAGTTTTTCTTAGTGCAATTTTAAAATGTTCAATGTTACCGTCTCTACTTCTATGATGTATTTTCTTAAATTGTGAACTGCTGTAGTGAGTTTGAAGAGCTTGAGGCTGTCCCAAGCATATCTGTCATCGAAGGTCCCTTGGAGCCATCACCAACTGCTTCTGCAGCCACTGATGGTCATGAGGATTCTTCATTTGAGAACTTCTTTAATGTAAGTACTCTTGACCTCTTATTCTTGTAATTCAACTGACACTAATGTAAGTTCTGGCTGATGTGGATCAGATGGGATACGCGTCAATTTACAGCAATTATGTATTCATTATTGATTTGGGAAACTGTTATCTTGTATCGTAGATTATAATGAAATATCCTTATCCAAGTGATGTATCTAAACAAAAGGCTATGAAACTGTAATTAATCTAATATAAGCAGTTTGTATAGTTCTATAACCAATAGAAAGGAATGATAGAATGTGATGAAATGAGGTTAAGAAGAACTCAAGATTTTCGGGGTGCAAGCATATCCATTATGAATTAGCAATTGGAAAACTATAGTTGCAAGCATTTCCGTGTAGCAATGCTGTCTACCAATTCATGATGAGAGAATTTATAGATGTTCCAAATACATTCACGAAGTAATTGATGTGAGCATAGATGGTGGTTAATGACATTTTTGTTTGGTTTCATTCTGTGCATATTTGGCCTTTTATGGTCCTAAAAGTGTGTTCTTGGCTGAATACATAATATATTGATGCAGATGGCTTTGAATGTTGGAAGTAGCGCCCCTAATGTAGCAATTTCAAGACAGCCCTCTGTTCCGTTGTCCTCCCACATTCCAGCTGCTGCTTCCACTGCACCTTCAGCAGAAGCACCAGCACTTTCTTTGTCACTAAATGCTACAATGGCCATGCACAAGAGTCATGATCCAATAACTGGTGGCAATCTGATAACTAATCTTGTGAAACCCTCTACATTTTTTGCACCCCCGTCTTCAACTCCGTCAATGGTACCACTTGTCTCTTCAACTCTACCTCCTGTTCCTGCTCCTGCTTCTGCTCCTGCTCTTCATCCTCTTTTAAGTCTGCAACGTCCATATGGCACCCCAATGCTTCAACCCTTTCCACCTCCCAACCCACCACCTTCTCTGACTCCTACCACTACTTCTCAACCATTTATTACCAGAGAAAAAGTCCGTGATGCACTTTTAATGCTTGTACAGGTAAGTTGTGCTATTGTTTCTCTGGAGGTGCTATGGTGTTAATGCCTGAAGTGTGAACCTTTCCTTATCTTATGAACTGATCTTTTGTGGTATCTTTATCATTTACAGTATGCTATCTTTTGTGGTATCTTTATCATTTACAGTATGCTATGTGTTGGATAGTTGCACTTTTGCTAGGTACATATTCTAATGTTAGGAAATATTATCTTCATTTTTTTATGTAGTTGCCACATCATATGTATCCTAACATGAAATATTACGTTGAAGAAGATATAGAACTTGTCATCAATGCGTTACATGTTACTAACCTCATATGGGGATTACTATGTTCCGAAGTATGAGGCACAATTTAGAAAATTTCTCAAGGATGCCTAATCGAGATGGTTGTGGTCCTTTGAACTGTTCTCGTCTACAATTGATATTTGTACGTTTTCGAAATTGTAATTTAGACATGCAACTTGACTATGCTTATTTCATTCCCCACAACGGAATCGTCATGCATGTTTGTTTTAAATATCTTCTTAATGACCCATTTGCTACTTTACAAATATCTTTGCACTTAAAAACGCCCTTGTTTCCCTTACCTAATGGTACAGGTGTAATTGCATGAAGTTTTACGTTATCGTCTGTAGTTCTGCTACTATTGCAAATTTGCTTTGTTGCCTAGGTGCTAGGCGCTGTGATCCTTATGCAATTGCTTGGTGTTGATTAGTAATTACCGATGCAGTTTGTACTGACATTGTCATGTCACTCACTGTTCTGATAGGATGACCAATTCGTTGACATGTTTCATCAAGCGCTGCTGAAGTTGCATCATTCATGAGATACTGAAGAGGAATAGTGTTTGCTGGTGTAATGCGGTATAAATTGCTTGTAATATCAGTTCTTTGTACAGTATATGCTCCTTCAAAATGACAGAATCATAAAATATATATTTTGGGGGCTTTTTAATTTGTTAATAAAGATACTAGCTAAATTTTTACTTTAATAATAATACATATAAAGGTTTTTAAGGTATGATATTCTGTCTAATATGGATATAATATTCGTTAATAAGAATATTTTGAATTTTATCTTACAAAGATATAATACCATTGCAAGTTACTTTTGGATGGCTAAAACTTAATTACTTTATACATGGTACTTATGTTAGATAATTAATTTTAAGTGTTTTAATTTTTTGAATAGAAATGTTAACTTTTTAAAATTGTAACAATTTAATTTAAAACATTAATTTTGCATCAGTTATCTCTTAAATGTAATATTATTTAATTACTATTTATCTCTTATTAATAAGATACTTGGCAAAAATATTTCATTGCTTTGCACGGATACATATGCATATCAAAAATCAAATTATTATGGTTAGTAGGTAGGAATTGATTTAACTCATCTTTGTTAGAACTGTAATTATCATCATTAGGGTTTTGAGCATCCTGAAAGACTGAGTCAAGAGGTTGAGAAGGTCCTGCAAGGTTTGAGATTGATTCTTTTGTGTCATAGTGAGAGCTATTGGGACTTGGTATGTCAACATCTGGTACTTCTGGTTCACTAAAAATAAATTTACCTGGATAAGGTCCAATAGAGGAGGAAATGATTGGTGTATAAAGAAAATGATTGATTTCTTTGAGAAAATCTTTAAGAGATTGGAACACATTGTCTTAATATCGTGGCCAATATAATGAAATATGATAAAAATAGATGTGGTGTTCAGTGTAAAGGGCAGTAGTATATGTTTCACGATATGGGCGATGAAGGATGAAGAAATGATAAGTAGATTGTCGTCTAGCAGAAGCTTTCCATAGACGATGTTGTGAAATAACACTAGAACATTGTTGCTTCCATTGATCTAGTGGTTAAAACCACTCAAGAAATGTCTATAACAAAGACCTTTCATTGTTTATGTCACAGTGATGTTGGTACAACTGAACAGGGGATAAGGTGACGGCAAAAGCATAGAGGGCAGAAAGTGCCCTAAGATAACATAATGTGTTTTCAGAAAGGGGGTCATGAAGAAAAGTCACATTAAGGTGAGGTACTTTGAGGTTGAACATTGTGACACTACCAAGAGAGCTTCACTAAGAACATGATGCAGATAATAAAATAAACTCGTACGAGCAAGCGAGGCAACTTCTGAAAAATTAGTAGGTGTGTTAGCAATGGGAGGAAAGTATTTCTTTGTGATGGTAGAAAGGGTATAATGAGCCATAAGAACTTGAGAAATAAATACTTTAAAAGATAAAAGGGTTGAGAAGAAGATACCTCATTAAAGAGGAAGAAGATATTTATAATAAGAAAAAGGAAGAAAAATATATGGAGGCCAGGTTGGATTATGTGTTAATAAGTTGGATAAGCATAAAGTGTAAGCTACCACATGTGGTGTGGACTTACTGATGTAATTAACAATCCTGATAAATTGTTATATTTGTTTCACAGTGAGATTTTCATCAGGAAAATATAATAGTTCTTGTGTAATATGTGAATCGTGCTTGTTAGGCAAGATGACTAAATTACCTTTTAAAGGAAAGGGTGAACAAATGAATGGGTTATTAGACTTAATACATTCATAATCAAATGACCACAGGCTACCATTCTTGTGTAGCTTAATCATGTGTTTCTCACTTATATGGCTAAGTCAACAATGCCATAGGTAAGATGATTTTAGGTTATCCTGTTTTTGTCTTTTATTGTCATTGATATTTAAAATTGGATTAGACATATCTCATACGTAAATTCCATTGCATAATGTACCAGTACCACACAATATTTCATTCAACTTAATTGAACAACCATTGCTTGAAAAAGTTAAATGAAATCCCACTTTATTAAGACATGAAACAGATACAATATTTTTAGTCACAACTGGTACATAATAGTAATTTTCCAAAACTAACTCTAGCTTACTAGGAAGATACAAAATATATGTCCCCACAGCTAATGCAACAACTCTTGTTCCATTTCCCACATGCAAGTTCATCTCTTCTTCTTGAGCGGTGTTGGCCTCGGGGCTTCGTTCCTAAGGATGTCAATGGGTCAGGCCAGCTGCCAGCCCAACCCATTGAAAAAAATATTCAGGCGGGCCGAGAATGGTCCGCTTTATGGCCCAATCCATGCGGGCCAAATATGGCCTGTGGACCGTGGAAGGCCGAGACTAGTCTGCCTATGGCCCGACTTGCTTAGCTCGCCCGAGCCACGAGTCGACTGTCGGGCCTGAGTTAGCCCAAGCATTTAATACATTTTAAAATTTTTAAGACAATTTTAAAAAACTGTAGTTGTATTTTTAAAAATTCATAAATTATAAATTATAAAATAATTATTTATAGTAAAATGTAAGATGAAATTACCCATAAATTATACAAAAATATTTATATAAAAAAATAAAATACAAACCGATTTATATTTATTTAAAATATATAGCAATGATAATGTTGTCGTAATTATTCTCTTTCTCTGTAAACAAGTCAATTTAAACTTTTTATTTGATTGTTCATATTTACATAATATATAAATTATGCATATATGTATTTATATTAATCTAAAAATGAATTAATCACTTTATTAATCCTAATGTATCAATGATTCAATTCCAAAATAATATATAAGTAATTTTGTTATAAAGATAAATAAGTACAGTATATTAAATTGAAAATAACTATTATTACGTTCACAAATCATTTTTTTTCTTCTATCTAATTTATAATGTTAGAAAATTCATTTCTACCTAAGTCAAATTAAAAGTTTGTTAAGTAGATCCTTAATAGAAACGTAGATATAAGATATAAGTATTACTTTAAATACTTCTCGTCCTCCTTAGAGTGTTATAAGCATATCACATATTCATATTTCATAACATTAGTAAATTTTTCGCCTTTTTTCTTTTTAATATATATATTATGTGACAACTTTAAATTATAAGAACATATAATTAATTAAGTGTGATATAATAAAGTTATTGAGATGTATATAATGGTATGATTAATTAGGACATTTAATTCAATTAATTAGAAATTTAT
>JAOSBN010000005.1:41244948-41262488 GCA_027563595.1 Erythroxylum suave | reverse complement strand
ATGATTAATTAGGACATTTAATTCAATTAATTAGAAATTTATAAAGTTAATAAGTAAATAGTTATAGTTAAAATTATAAATTAAATTAATTACAAATTTTTAATTTACTTAAGTTAGCTATTAATTATTAAGTTAATACACGTGGCCAAGAAGCACAGGCAATGGCCTGGCCCGTCGTTCAATGGGCCATACCCATTCGACCCATGGGCCGGTTTGAACAGACCAAACCTTTTGACCACGGACCGAGCCGGGCCAAAATTGACATCCCTATCTGTTCCTATTGCCTAGAATCACTTGGACAGGAAAATAAATTAAAATAAGTCATGAATGAATATAAACAAATAATAATAAAATGAATAAATAATTTACTAAACAATTATATAATTAAATAAAATTCATAGAAGTAGTAAGAACAATTGCCAACCAATTTAAATAAATTAACATAAAATAAAATGAACACGAAAATAAATTGAATTGGGCATTAAAACAATTAATCTACAAATGAATGAGGAGAGTCAAGGGCGTGACTCTTAATTCTCACGCCTGTGAGAAATGCACGCAAAAAGTCAGAGGGGTGAGAAATATTTCTCACGGCTGTGACAAGGGTTGGGTTCTTATAAAAATACAAAAATGCGACGAATGGTGAATAGTGGCGAAAATTTTTGAGGTTCATTGCCATCGTGCTCAAGCACAATCGTGACTTTCCTAAAAATTTGGAATTGTCGCGAGACATACCTGTCGCACACACCCAATTAAAAACTTCATAACTTTCAATCCAGAAGTTAAAAAAATTTAAACTTTATATCATTGGAAAGTTAAGAGAAAGATCTACAATTGTCGTGAAGACAATTTCATCAAAATTTTCTTAGATCAATACAGTTTATTCCTTGCAGTTTCAGATCATATTTTATCCCTATTTTCCTCTCTTCTTCCCAGTATCAATATATTTAACTATTAACTACAACCAAGAGACCCGAATCCAACATTTAAATTCATACATGTCAAACTCCCCTTTAAACAATTTACTTAAAGAAAACCCTTCAAAAGATCATCACACAGCCAATAAACTCATTCCCAGCCATAATGACAACTTAGCAGAAAAGAAAAATTTTGTACATATATATCATAGAATTTCTGCAACTTTCACTGTCAACTTTAAACAAAATAGAGTTAGTACATATCTTTAAACTTCATACCAGAAGCAGTACACATCTTTAAACTTCATACTAGAAGCCACATCAGTAGGTTAATACAACAATTACAATCTTATATGCTCATGCATGATATGCTCCTAAATACCAAAAGATTTTAAACTAACTGGTTACAAAAGTCTAAAATTCTTGGAGTTTGCCAAACTTTGCAAGGGCTCAATATTGATCTGCTTTCTCTTCACCTGAGGAGTGGAAAAAAATTTGTGGGGTGAGCTGGGAAGCTCAGTGGCTAATATGTTTATAGCTAGTGATAGCAAACCACACCCATATCAAGTACACACAAGCTTAAAAAATATACATACATATATATATATATATATATATATATGTATATATATATATAATCATATCATATCAAGTACACACAAAGTCACACACACAGAACACACACACACATGCACACACACACACACATACACACACACATACACACACATATATATGTAGTGTTATTTTAATATCAACAGATCACAACATTTACATTCAAAATTTTGAGAACTCTACATAACATACATACTTCATCCCACAATCAGATCATAAAAGCAAGTCATAATCAAATCATAAAACTCAGTTATGCTTTATACTCAACAATTGAAGATGCAATGCACAAACATAATGGCTCGAGAGAATCCCATAAAATGAAATGGCGAAACCAAAATTTACACCATGAATGAAATGAGTCCATCTTTCGAAGCTCATATGCCACAAGTAGGCAGTTGAGAGAAGGCTTTAAGTTGACGTGCACGTGACGAACGAAATGGTGTCTCTCTTGTCCACATAAGCATATTTTTTTATGCATACATATTTCATAGCATATTCATGTTTTCATACTTATTAAATTTTTTTTAGTTTCTTTTATCAATACTACAACAGAGATTTTTACAAAACAATAAAATATAAATTCACAGACCATTTTCCCCACATTCACAATGAGTAAAAGTAAGCATTTAAATACACTTACAATAAATAATTTCAGCTCATCATCACAAAACTATAAACATATTACCTACCTATTTACTTAATATTTCTAAGATCAAGTTTGTCTCTCCTCTTGTTCTTGCCTTCAATAATCTTGGTTCCCTAAGAACAAATATATTTTCACTTAATCATCATACATGAATAAAGATTCAATAAGCTTAAATGTCCATGAATGTACTTAAACTTAATCTATTCTTGATTTATCTAACTAAAAGAACTAGGATCTAGTTAAGGTTTCTAAAAATCTAAGGAGAAGAATTTCGATTCTTTGCTTTTCTCTTCATTTTTAGCACATAACCTATCTTCTCTACTTCCTTCTTCTACTAAAACAGGAGAAAAAGATAGGAAATACCTAAACTGTTTTCAACTTAACCCTTTTCTTTCTTATTCTTTCTCCTTGCTCTTTCCTTGTTCTTTCTCCTTGCTTCGGTTTTCACCTTCTCTGCTTCTAGTTTCTTCTATAACTTTCTCTCTTTTTCTTTCTTAACACTCATGACTCTCTTCTATTATTGTCTTATCAGTTTAAGACAAAATTTTTAACCTTCCTATCTTACCCTTCCTTATTCAATCTAATTCCTCTTAACTCCTTATCTTAATTCTAACTCTTCCTTTTGATCTATACTACGACAAAAAAATGATAAAAGGCCAAATTAAACTCAATAAATTTTCCAATTCATGAATTTCGCTTATATTCATGCTTGCTAATTTAGTAAAAATAAATTCTAAGAAAATTCAGGGTCCAACAAGCGGTCTACTATCCCTGAAACCCTGCATATTAACATATATGTGTGAGCCACATTCGATATCTAATACCCAAATTTTATGATCATAAATAGTATTTACCTTAATGAAAAACAACATACCTAAAGTGGATGGTAGGGCATCTAATGACTTCTTCTGCTTCAGTGACTCTAGGTAAGCTTTACAGTTCCTTTTCCAATGCCTTCCTTGTTGTAATGGAAGCATATTCCCTTTGGTGTTGTCTCCTTCACCTTCTTTTTAGCTAGACCTCTCACTGGCCTCTTGGACTTATTTTTCTTCATTTGGTTCTTCTTTCGAGAACCAGAAGTAGAATGCACCAGCATCATAACCTTATTGTCTTTCCTGATAGTTTGCTTAGCTATTTTAAGCAGATTATCAGCTTAGGTATCGTTGTGGATATTTGGTTCATATGATAGTTAAGCATAAACTGTGAATAATTATTGGTCAAACTCGTCAAAATGAAGTCTACACTTAATTCATAATCCATAATGAAGCCCAAACTGCCTAATCTCTCAATATATCCATTCATCTTTAGTGCATATTGCACTAGAGATGATCCCTCATCCATCTTAGAACAGAAAAGCAACCTCAAGGTTTGGAACCTTTCAGACGGAGCTTGCTCATCAAACAGTTCCCTCAGATGGTAGAATATGGTATCAACATCTATAGCCTCATGTTGCTTTTGCAGTTCTCGTAAAATAGAGGCCAACATTATACAACTAGCTAACTCATTATCATCTAGTGGCTTCTTGTAAACTCTCTGATCTTTATCAGATGCATCGACAACAGGGGGGATCGGGAAGACGTTCATCTAAGACATACCCTAGTTTCTCGGATTTGAGAACAATTCTCAAATTCCATAGCCAATCCAAGAAGTTTGGTCTCGTGAGTTTGTTGGAATCTAGTAAGGAGCGTAGGTTCAATCTAGATGACATTATGGTGATTCAA
Organism: Erythroxylum suave; assembly: GCA_027563595.1. Lineage (NCBI taxonomy): Eukaryota > Viridiplantae > Streptophyta > Magnoliopsida > Malpighiales > Erythroxylaceae > Erythroxylum > Erythroxylum suave. Next base: position 41,258,589 of record JAOSBN010000005.1, on the reverse strand, counting down.
TAACTTAAAATAATGAGAGAAAAGTTAGAATGTACACTTATGTGTATCTATAAGGACTTTAATAACATGCATTATCCCACTATTCTTATTCAAATCCATAGCTCTCACTACGAATTCGAGAAAACTTATAGTTTTCATAATGGTCGATATCTGATATCACCAAGAATGACCTTGGGTTTACCCAATAAGCCACCTTTAGACAATCAGTGGATATCATTCTTACCAATTGCAAACAATTATACAACTATCGACTTATGCCGTCAACTGTTGATTTAGCACACTCATTGAGTTATCAACTCTTGATTTATATACATCCCATGTATAACCCAACTTCATGTTAACCTTAGGTTTGCCCAACAAATCAACGCTTCCAGTTAGGACCAACCCATTAATCCGTAAATCTAATTTCCATAGTCTGAACATATTCATGTAGAGCAGGCTTGGGTTTGCCCAACAATCCAACTCTAAAAGAACTCTGGTTCTTGCCATGTTAATGGAAGGTGTAAGTCCTAATATTCAATTGAGGGATTTGTCCTTTGGTCTCATCAATACTTTGAGCCTATGTCTATAATCACCCTTGAAATGCATCTAACGCATGTATCACACAAAGGAGGTTTAATTTAGCTTGTGACTTGACTATGCATCTAAATTTGTGATTCGATTCAACTCTTGAACCTAATCGGGCACTAGTGTTAGTCTTGGCTAATCCGAATTATAAATGTGATTCGATTAGAAACCCTAAATTTTAATTATTTTGATGTCTAGATTAAACACTTTAATCCTAGTTTATATGCCTTTATCTAGTCACACTAGAAATGTTATGCTCTACTTGGATTGATTCTAAATTAATCCCTAGGGTTTCCAAGATTCTCATACACCAATTAGTCCTCTATAATATCCCTAGGACATCTCAAATTTACCTAAACAATTTTGGCATATGACAAAATTATCTTGACGGCCAAAATCGTCAAGATAAATAAGTTATCCTACTAGAAGCTAAGGAGATCGATTTGATGTTTGGAAAATTTCCAAAACCCTAATTTTGAGCACATGCATTAAGCATGTTATTTCCATCAAAATAATATATATCTTATCACATAAGAACCTTATTTTTGTGTCATAACCAAAATACATATATTATAAGTCATTAAGTAAGCCAACTCCATCAACTTTCAAAAAGTTGACAAATGTTGACTTTGACTTTATTTATTAATTGAATCAATTAATTTTGGAAAAATTCCAGAGTCTTATCCACATTCTAAATGTGTCTAATAAAAATTTTCAGAACCTAATTCTTAGGAATTATTTATTAATAAATAGGAAAAAGCCAGTACATCACATGTGTGTGACACTTGTCACATTACTTTTAACACTAGTCAACCATTACATAATGCATAAAATTTATTTAAAAATTTTTTATAAAAATTGAAATGGAATTTTCTTGCATGCATGTTCATCATATTTCTAGAATTTCTAGAACTTCACACATGCATAAGGCTTAAACTAAATTCGTAATAAAATAGCAAATGGCATTCAATTGAATTGTACTTTTATAGAAACATAATATAAAATCTTATAAACATTTAGGTGAAATAAAAACAGAAAAAATTTAGAATTAATGAGAATTTTTCAAAGTTAGTGTATGCATTCAATTTTCCAGAAATTCCTAGAAATCACCATATAAACAGTCTAGATATTAATTCAAAATAAAATAGAAAATGGCATTCAATTGTAATTTCCTTCAGTGGAAACATAAAATAACATCTTGTAAACACTTCTACGAAAGAAAATCAGAAAAAACTTTCTATATTTTACAAAAAATTTTCAAATCAACATGCAAGTCAGTCACAACTTAGCAAGCACTTTATACATATTCAATACATCATCTATAACATGCATATAAACTTATTATGATACCATTATAGAGTTAGCCATGGTTGGATGCATCACATATATGTGGATTTAACGAAAGTGTTGGAATCAAGATTTCGACACCATGACAACCACAAGATCATAACATGCATGCATAAATATGCATAAGAGAACATGAAATATAAAGTTTTTACCTTGTATATTCCTCCTTTTTTATTTCTTCTCCTTGTTTGGGTTGTTACAAACACCAAACCCTTCCTTGATCTCCAAGAACATGCAAAGAGGGAAGAAGAAACAATGTTTAAGGGTTTTAGAACACCAAACTTAACGAATTCAAGTAGATGTTCAAGGTGATGGAAGATAGGTCAAGGATTTTGTTGCATGCGCCTTGATTCATACAATAATTGCATGAATTGCAAGAGCAAGACTAAAGACACCTCACTCTCACTCTAGAACTCTTCTAGAACCCTTTCTCTATCAACTGAGTGTGTAAGAAGTGAAGGAAGCTCGTGTACATAACTGAAGAACTCACTTATATAACATTTCGTGCTCTCTGCCACGATCGTGGCCTTTTAAAATTTGGGCTAACCTTTAACCACGATCATGGTCTTGTGAATCACAATCATGGCTTGCTTAAAAAAAGGCCATACACACTTATTTTTCATCCGATCTTTTATGCGTGTGACCTTTAGGTTCCTGGTTATTTAAGGCACTTGAATTAACTCTTGATTCAATCAAATCATCAAGGGTTTTATGATGCCAATTTACTAGAATATAAGTGGATCAACACATGAACTCTTCAACAATTAATTATCCAACTTATGAACCTTTCCCTAGATAATTACCGTGCAATTCGTCTTTTCACCATACTATACCTCACTTGGTTTAGAGTATAAGCTATGTGTCAACTCCCAGTAGTCTGATTACTTTACATCCAATCTAAGTGATGTTAGTTTTTGTCTTGAGATCTCATTACTCTATATGTCATTAAAGATTCTCTTCCCGGCATATAACTGCTCTGGCTAGATACTTTCCATAGATAAATACCTTGCAATTCATCATTTCACCATACTATACGTCACTTGATTTGGAGTATAGGCTATGAGTCAACTCCCACTAATCTGATTACATTACATCTAATTCAAGTGATGTTAGTTCTTTTCCTAAAATCTCATTACTCTATGTGTCATTGAAGACTCTCTTCCCAACATTAACTGCTTTGGCTAGAGAGTCCTGAGCAATGACCCCGACAAGAGGTCGTGGGTATCACGACCTTCTGAAGGGAGTAGTAAATCCTTTATTGGCTACCCAATTATCTTAAAATACTAATAGTTGTATCCAATCATCACCTTAAGAGCGACCTTGTCTTTAGGTAAAAAGGAATGATGTCAAAGGAATGATATCATCCGATGTATTTACTACCCTTAGTAAGCATCCACATGTTAATTTTAAACATCTCATGTTCACAATTTATGAGATCCACTGCTTGATCAACTTAAGAAGTATAACATGTGCTAGTCTTTCTGGATTAATAATGTTCAGTCTTATTAATCATATGATTAGTGATTATTTAGATACTAACATAATTGCACATGAAAGGAATCTCATCATGATTTCTTTTATTATATGTTTTTATATCATGGACTTCATTAATTCAATTTAAGATCAATATTAATTCATATAAAAGAAGAATATCAAATCTTTTCACTTTGTTAATCAAAATAAAGTTTGTACAAAAGCTCTAAAGGTGATTGCCTTTAGAGTACTACTCTAACATTAATTACCTAGATTTTCAATACAATTAGACAAAACACACTTAACACTAAAAGGTAGACTAAATATAGACAAAGTTGAGGTCAGATGAACATGATCATTTAGTAGTAATTCCATAACTATTGGGGTCTTTCCTTACTCGGTCTTCTCAAAGAGAAAATGTTACCACAGTAAGAAGCAGTTATTTACTATAACATTTAAAAGATTTTGAACTAAATAGTTTACATCCTTTTCCAATAGACCATGTTACCGTAAAGAGCCAACGAAGTCGAGCCGCTAAACCATACAGAGCCTCAAAGTTTCCGATATAAGGAAATATCGGAAGTGAAGCCCTCAGGTGTCAGGTTTTAGGTCTCCGGTTCTTATTTGGAGCCACAAAATAGTTGCGTAAAGCAAATTATAAGTGACTGCAAACTTTCTTTTCCCTTTCTCTCTCTCTCACACGTGAATGGCGGCGTTTAGAAGAATAGCAGGCAAGAGCTGTAGTATCATACCAAGAAGCTCTGTCCTTCATCCTCCAGCCCGAACCATCGCCACTAAGCTCTTCGTTGGAGGTATCTCTTCCTCTTACTTTCCACCTTCATTCTTCGCTTTCTTTTTTCTTTTACTATTCAATTCGCATTTATTATTACTTCCTTTTGTTATCAGTTTGTTCTGTCCAATTCCTGCTGACGCTGTAGAGAAGCTAAGAAATGTTCACCAAGAGCAATAGCTTAATGCCCATCTTGGTGTTTAACCGACTTGTCTGTCCCTTGATCATTTGTTTACAAGCTCTGGGAAGTGTTTGTTGAAATGTCTAATCCAAAGCTCCCTTATTAACTTCTTTACCTCTCGCTGTATACTTGATTGTTTGACACTGTGCTTGCCGGTGGGTAATTGGTACTCCCCAACTTCTTGCCCTTTCATTCTGTTCACAAGTTTGCTCCAGATATGTCGTTTTTCAAATAAAATGATAAGATTTAGTCTTAAGGTTACATTTTGCAGTTATTGGTCCATTTTGAGCATAGTTTTCTGATCTTGAAAATGAGAAGCATTTTTAGAACTATGACATTATGTACCAACATATCAACTTTCCACCATATTTTGGCTTTCCTCTTTATTCAAGTGGCTAAAATTTCTATCTGTTGCATAATCAAGACTGTTGGAGTAGTTTAATGGAAATTTGATGATCGGAAGTTCCTAATTGCAGAAAAGTGTTTTCTTACATTATAGCGTAAACTGCAGAGATAGTCCAAGTATAATCAGATACCCAACTAAACCTAGCAATCTTCAAGAGTACAGTTTGTATCCACTGTGCTTGTGCATTGGTTGATCATGCATTTGTTAGAATGGAAAGCAACTTAATACTCTTTTTACTGTTTCTGGATAGATTCTAGTATGATTGTTGTGAAAAAGAAGGGCTGATGCTTACTTTTACAAATGTGACGTTCTCTTTTCAAAAAGTTGAATTACGTAGCAGATGTTAACCGCTATGAGGCAGTCTCTTGATGGTTATCTTATGGTGATTGCTTCTGAAATTTCTGCGCCAAAACGTTTGATGTTACCATTCTGCTATCAACTTCTTTATGTAACTCAGTTGGCTTAGATATATGGCCCAATACCTAAAATACTATCCATTTGCTGTCTTTGCAGGGTTGTCATTTTACACCTCAGAGAATGGACTTAAAGAAGCATTTTCTCGGTACGGTCAAGTTGTTGAAGGTACTTTCACTTTCATATCCGCATCAAGCTTCATAAGCCTTCTTCTCCAGATTTCCATATTTTATCAACTGTATGGTTTTATTTTCTCTTCATTTTCAGCTAAAATTGTTGCGGATAGAGTTTCTGACAGATCAAAAGGTTTTGGTTTCATAACTTTTGCATCTGAAGATGAAGCTGACAGAGCACTATCTGAAATGAATGGCAAGGTAATTCTCTTGCCCTTTCTATTTTTCTCCTTTTATTTATTTGACTCAATAACTCAAGAATGAAAGAGCTGTCTTGCAGGAGCTGAATGGACGAGTTATCTTTGTAGATTATGCAAAGCCTAAAATGAGTTTTGGTAGTGGAATACCAATTGCTAGAGGACCTCCTGAACCCGCATCCAGGACTGAATAATGAAGGTACAAGATACTAACCAGAAGAACTATATGTAGGCGTTTGTATACTTAATACTTTACTTTTTGCAAAGATTAAAAGTGATTTATGTAAAGCATAAGACTGACTACAGATATCTGCTTGGTTGGCAAACCTAGAAATCTTACTGGGTATTGGCTTTAAGGAAGTTTGATCGCTGGCAAGATTCTGAATATTCTTATCGTTGATTTAGCGAAGTCATGACACTGGAAAATTCGTGATTGTGTCTATATCACTACTCACTAGGCTTAGGTTTTGTAGAGGCCTGGAGGTGTAACATTCCTTAATCTGCAAGTGCATTCCATTGCGGCTAACCACTAATTTCGAATGTATTACTTCTTGTTTGAATAATGATGAAAATCTGAAATGTTCGTAATTGGTCAGAAGTTAAGCATTTGAGCTAGATTTATTAGGAACGGGCTAGCCTGAAGGGTAATCTTTTGCACAGTGGAATTGTAAAATATGTGTTGTTTCTCCTAAAGAAAATCAGGAGCCAAAGCCCAACCGTAGACCTTCCTGTGTACTTTTAAGCACAGGGTATTCAACCATTGGTCATTCTTTATGTTAGCCCCACCAAATTGGAAAAGAACATAGGTGATGTAACTAAGAAAGTCGCACTACACATGCCGACGCCTCCACTCCACACTATAATGCCCTTTATTCCAGATTTTTAGCGAGGACACCAAAGGACACTCTACAAACAATTAGGTTTAATGTCTTGGATGTTGAGAAATTGTCAGTAATTGGCATATGTTAATAGCCCATAAAGGTTCTTTGTTGTTCTCACTCACTTAAGCTTCTTTTAATCTTTTTTGTTTGCAATTGCCTATTTTACTATTTGCATTAGATCTTCAGGTCACATATGAAGCTTTGGCATAATCGTTGATCCTCTCTCCAGAAACGGCCAGCTTTCTACGTGCATTAGCTAGAAAATTATGCGTACCAGAACCAGAACCGCCCATCAACATTGTAATGCTCTTAATTGTCCCTACTCTCTAGCCAATAACCAACATTCCCACAATGGGAAAGCCCCTTCCTGAAAACAAGCCTAATTAAGCTGTACCCATTAATTAGACATCCCTATGGCGAACAACCAACATATTTGTTCATTGGTCTCTGCTTTCCTCTCCTTACACTGATACATTAATAACTGGAATTTAATGTCACCACCGACAATTTTTTTTCTCGCACGTCAAGAGTGCAAGAAGTTGCAAATGAAGAGTCCAAGAGAAGCAAAGAGCAAGACCCCAAAGGCAACACACATCGTATCTAACCTCCCTTCGCTCCTCATCTGTCTCTCTTTCCTCTCTCTTTTCAGCTCCACAAACTTCTCGTACCTTCGCCTTGCTTCCTCTTGTCTAATTCCTCTTCTTCCCTTTTTACCATCCAACGCCCTCTGCAAAATCTCCAAGCTGTGCCTCCCGTTCAGAAACATCCTCTCCGTTTCCACCTGCAAGCTCACTTCCCTCATGTGCATTCCCTCTCCCGCCCACGTGACCACTATCCCACAGTTCGCAAACTCCGATGTCGATCCTCTCTCCCCTCCCACAATCGCCGAGAATCGCGCGTGCACGTCACCGCTCAGCCAGTGCCTTTGTACCATCACGGGCTTGTGACTCGACAGGTTCACCGCTCGCTTTCCGGCGGGGTCGACCAAAATCCAGCTCAACGTCAGCTCCTCCGCCAGCTCCTGGCAGCACTTCTCTGTCTTCGGCTGAGGCACCGGCGTCGGACACGTGTCCTTTGGCTCAAGCATGTCAATTCTAAACGGCGCACATCGGAACCATTCTGACACCGTCTCGGTCTCCACAACCTTCGTGAAAATGAGCTTGTTGCGGTAGTGAATATCGACCGCGGAGATTATCACTGACGGAGGGTCATGATCAGAGGACAGTGCAGATGTTGTACTGGAGGTGTCGACCATAGAGAAGGAGTGGGCGAAGAAAGAGCGAGGCCCGTCGGGGAAAGTGGAGATGACATGACACAGACGCGGATCATCGGTGGAGGGCCACGTAGAGCGACAGAGGGTAGCCCACAGTTCTTGGTCGGAGGCCATTGAGTTGAGTTCCGTCGAAGCGCACGCGATGGAGGCAAGGGTAGGGCCGTCGAGGCGGGTTAGTATGTGTGTTCGGAGAATGTCCGGGTGAACGGCTGGGGAGAGTGGTAGTTGTGGTGGCGGAGGATGGTCGTGGGTAGCCATAAATTAGTATGTTTCACGTTTGTACGAGTGATAAATGATAATGGAGTCCGAATTGTTAGTTGACACTTGCAAGAGAGGTGAAATTTATATCGGGAGTCTTTTGACTGGATTCTTCCTAAATCGCCCATCGTATTAATTGTTAATGCGACTACTACCGTTTTACTTATATTATTACTATTAATTATTGCTTATGTTGGAAAACCGTATCCAAATCCAAAGAGCCAGGCCTTGGAACGAAAGAGGTGAATCCGTGCATCTGGACCAGTCCTTCGGTTTGACTATATTGTTGTAATTACTTCTTAATAAATAAATTTATATATTTATCTTGTAATATAATAAAAATATTATACACAAACCTTCCTTCGGATTTTACTTATTTTAGAAATATTTTTATCATTTTATTATGTTAAAAGATTTATAAAGATAAATGTTCCAGAATATGTAAGATTTATGAATTATATCTAATAAGAAAATTCAAAAATTAAAATTAAATAAAATTTAAAACTTCAAAAATCATAGAAAAGATTTGTATCTTCTTAGAGAGAGAGCGAGAAGGAGGAAGAATAAATCGTGTATATCAGAAATTTGCTTTTTTTTTCTTTAATTGTAAAGAGGAATTTTTATACATCTTATTTATCATAAGTGAAAAATAACCCTTGTAAACGTCTTGTTTTGTTACAGGTTAAGAATAATTGTTTACGGATATCAGTCAAGGTGAAGAAGATTTCTAAAAAAGTACTTTTAAGCAATTTCTCTCAATTGCAACAATTATACTCCGTACATCTCAAAAAATCAAGTATATATATACATGATTTGAATTGATTTATGTGAAAAAGATCTATAAAACGTGGCATATAAGGTAATTGGGACATACATTTTGGTTATGTAGGAGGTATGAAGCTCTTCTTGTGTGACAGTAAGGTCTAACAAATGAATTATCTCATAATATGTTAATCTGATGAAAATTTATTCTACATTGATTATGAAAATGTGCCTTTTATTTGTATAATAGGCTATAATGATTGTGAACATAATCCAAGTTTTTATATAATGGCATATAATGACTTATTTCATGCCATTTTAATGATAAAGATACATAATTGAAACAAAAAGATAATTGCTTGCTCTTTTGGTGTAGTTCCTCAAATTTGATTCTCTACTTTTTGGAATGTCTTGTATCATCTTATATAATCTTTAGTGATCTCTTCTTCCCTTGATTGTTCTTCTTGTTCTTACTATATTCTTGATAACCATCTAGATTCCCATATCATAAGTAATATTAATATCATTATGATCATTATTAACATATGCAAGATTAAGAATATGCTAAATATCATGCGTATTTTGACACATTGAAATTTTCGATATCACCTTATAGAAAATAAAATGTGCATTATCTACTCTTTAATAAAATAAGCCTATTGTCATTCTCATTCCATTTATTATCTCCTATAATCTCCCATAATTCAAAATCTCTAGCCATAATAAAGAGTTTCATCCTAATTCTCTAAAACAAGTAATCATTTTCATTAAAAAAGAAGCAATATTAATATATTAGCCCTTTTGGCTAAAAAAGGTTAAATTTATGCTATAATAATCTTTGTTCAAATTTTACAAAAATCTATATGTAAAGAATGAAACTCACTACAATATTAATTGTTGGTTCCTATGTGGCATAAGAAAGGGGAGTGAATTATGTTTGTTCATTCTTTGTCCTATCTTTAAACTAATGAAAGGTTATGACAAATTCACATGGAATAATTAAAAAAAAACATAATAATAGTAAAAGAGAGCAAGAAAAAAGAGAAAATAATTTATAGTAGTTTCACTAAACATCTCTTGACCTATATCCACTCCTCAAGCTTTACCTAAAAATTATCAATCGTCTTTTTTGAATGGATGTATTTGTCCTATCTCTAAACTAATAAAACATAATGAAAAATTCACATGGAATAATTTAAAAAATAGTAGAGTAGGAAAAGAGAGATAAAAAATTAATTTATAGTAGTTTCACTAAACAACTTTTGACCTATATATATCCACTCCTTAAGCTTTACCTGAAAATTCACAATCTTCTTTTTTCAATGGATAAAGTGAACCTTCCGCACATCTTCTTTATCACGAGTGAAGGGGAATCTTTATAAACATCTTATTTTGTCATAGGTGAAGAATAACCCTTTATAAATTATGTTCAAGTTTAAGAGAAATCCTCACACAAGGTATATTTCAAGTCATTTCCCTAATCACAATAATTGCATAACCATACTAATGAAACGACGTTTTAATATGATTTATGCAACACATAGATTTTTCTATGCTTTATATTACTAATTAGTAATAATATAACAATTCTTATTGTGTCGCATAAACTCTTTAACCTTTCAAGGCTCTTAAAAACTCTTTAATATAGTGTCAAAGATTCTTTATTCAACTTATTTATGGTCTATTTATACCAAAAACTAACTTAAATGACTCCTAGACACCCAAATTAGTAGTTATAACAACTAATTTTTAGATATGTTCAACTTGTTGATGGTACCCTTTGAATTAACCTTTTAAATATACAAATTGGTTAGTCGATCATAACCCTCCAGCTAGCCATTGCAAATTGCTCCAATTGTGAATAGTGCAATCGTTGAGTAGTATTTGAATAGTTAATGATCTATCTTATATACAGTACTAAATAGTAGTTACACTTACTAAATCATTCAAACTTAATTTTTTGATCCTTCAAGTTCTTTTAAAGATTAAAATACAATATTTTGATAAAAAATTGACTCAAAATTGTTATAAAATTTCACATAAGTATGCTTGAAAATTAATAGATCTTTTAAAATAAAAAAGATATGCTTGAAAATTAATAGATCTTTTAAAACAAAAAAGAGTTTTGTTTTGATCATAAAATAGTTTATGCATTAAGTCTTACATATAAATGATCATGCAATGAATAAACCTCTAATTTATTGAAATGACTAAAATAAGGTTACAAGAAAATATTATGATTTATAAAATTTTAGTGTGCTTGATTCCTCCTTATTCGTGGTTCTTCACTTAGTTTCCTTGAAGTTGTCTTAAAGTTGAATATGTGCTCCACTTTGATTATTTCTTTCATCCTTTCACTGCTCATTTCTCATTCAATTGGTTTCTTTACTAACTTTGCTCTTTTATGAACTTCATCTTTAACACATTACTTAATTTCATTATGATAAATCTAATAATATTATCAAAAATTAATTTGTTAATGGTAATATATTTTATTATCGTAAAAATTATAAGTTAAGAAATTACTTAGTCCAACATAATTTATTTCTTCCATCTCTTTTAACCAAAACTTGCACTAATTTAACGGTATTCCAATTTCATCATTGATGATTTACATTATATAGAATTCATTTGAAGAAGATATAAAAAATAGGATATTGCCACTTCTCATTTATGATTATCAATAATCTTAAATTATTTTGAAGATAAATTTTAAGTGTTTGATAAAATGTATTCATTTTTATCCTATTATGAACTTTAAGCATGAACCTTCTATGCATGAGCAACTAGTTTATGTGATTATATAATTAATATGATACGTTGTAATAATCCTGAGTGTTGATTATCATGAATGAAAATTTTAGCGAACTTATTAGCAATTTAAATACTACATGAGTATATTTAGTTTCTCAAAGCAATATGATTCTCTGAATAAATTACATTTTAAAACTGGTTTACTATGTAGATTGATTTATTTTTTTAACTTCTAAAAGGGAGCAGTTAAAAGAGATATTTAAAAAAAGGCCTCATAAAGATAAACGATCACTTAGCAAGAAACTAACCATGCATTGCATTACTTAAATTCCTTGAAATTGGATTGAAAAGTTAATGATTATGACTTCAATTTAAGGAAATCCATATCGCCTTCTATTTGGCTTTTGTTTTATTATATTGTGTTGAACACTAGATAAAAGCTGATGATTAATGAAGAAAAAGTAGGGGAAAATGAAAATGGGACCCATTTATTTTTAATTAAGTAATATAGGCCTTGTTTAACAATCAACGAATTGCATTAACTGTTAGCTGATTCATCAATGGTAGCTGACAGCGGATTAATATAGCTGATTTGACCAGTGGATACACATAAGTTGTTTATTTAAAGATGTTTGGTAAAATTAACTATTTAGCATTAGATGTTTTTCTATAAAATGACTTATGAGAATATGACTTAAAAAAAGATTTATAAAGATATGAGTATCATATCTTAGTATTTCTTTGAATATTTTCATAAGAATTTAGATAGGGCAAAAGAAGTCAACACCATCATTTAAAGCATAGGTTTATAATCATTTAAGAACAACGTCTAATTGTTATTAAACTAGAAGCAATATTATCACGAATAGTTGTTATCTTCCGAGTTCTAAGTTTTCAACGTCTTCTTGTGCAGAGTTAACTTCAACATCTTCAAATACATTTAGAGGTATAAATCAAGATCTTGATCGATGATGTTAAAAGCTGGTTAATTAATTGTGCTTATTCTAATATAGTTATGCAACAAAAAATATGCACAAATTATTCTATTTCCATTGTAACCTTTGACAAATAACTTCACCACGTTTTCCCCCACTCTTTTGAATATATTGGTTACAAATATCACGAAAGATAAGAAGTGTTTTATTTTGGCCATCGAACCCGCCCTCTATCATTTCCCCCATTGATTTTCTCATTTGTTTCCTTTTTGAGATGGTATCATCTAGTCATACGAAAACCTAACATTTATAATAAAACAAATAAAAATAATATAAAGTGGAAATAAATGACCCTATTTCTACCAGAAAACTAATTTGCAATGCATACTCATTTGTACACTTAAGTAATTGTCAAAAATAAAAATAAGTCTCATGCCTCTACCTCGCTTATAACTATTTGAATCACAAACTGTAAAAGAGTATAGAACCATTTATGTGTAAAAAGGTAATGACATTAAAACTAACTAGCTAATTTGGTTATTGTTTTTGCAAACATGACCTGATACAAATCAAATCTATAGTACTAGGTAGAATCATCATAATAGCACAAACTCATACAAATTAAATCAAATTATTATCCATAAAAAAGGAAAAACAAAAATGAAAATCAGTACAAGAAAATAGTCATTTAGCGACAGAAAATACCGACGGAATAACCAAATACCGACGGATTATACCGACAGGGGGAAAACTTCGTTGATTCGGCCGTAGCTAACTTTACCGTCAGATATTTAATTTCCGTTGCTAAACTTAGCGTCGGAAAGTTGGTTACCGTCGGAAAATAGAACAAAAGTTTACCTACCGTCACATTTTTTTCGTCCGTAAATTAGCGTCGGAACTTTTCTTTCCGTCTGCAAATTTACCGATGGTAATGCGTTTACCGCTGATAAATGGGCTTAAATGTTACTGACAGCCTGTTATGTCTGTCGGTATTAACAAAACCAAGTTATGCCCAAGTTACCGACGGAATTCGTTATGCCCGTCGGTAACGTTTTTTATTATTTTTTTTACGTTTTTATTTTCATTATATTTGATGATGAAACATTACATTTAATTTGTTAATGATTAAATATACAAATTATATTTATAATAGAAATTAATTTATAATATATATTTAATTTGGTTAAATTGAAAATTTGAATAATAATTAAAAATAAAAATATCTTAATT
>JAOSBN010000005.1:41227511-41244848 GCA_027563595.1 Erythroxylum suave | reverse complement strand
AATCATAAACACTAACAAAAATCAAACAAGATTTCATCACCAAACATTCACGTTTAATAGTAAAAGCATGCTTTTTTTTGTTGAAATAATACAACAATAAGAGAGTTTATCTCAAACAACGCACGATATGTAAGACAACAATCGAAAAGGGGCCGGAAACTGCAAGAGAACGAGTGGGAAAGCGTGGAGAAGAGAAGAGAAATGAGAGGGAGGGTCGGCGCCCGATATAAAGGCGCCGATTTACCGATGAAATGGAGTATTCCGTCAGTAAAGTAGGGTTCCCGCATTAGCACGAACGACGGTGCTGCCGACAGTCGGTAAACGAGCGACATCATTAGGCTGGAATGACTCAAATACCGACGGATAACGAATTCTGTAGGTAAAGTAGGATAATCTGGAAGAATCCAAGGCCGCTGAGCCGACGTGTCCCAACGGAATTAGGCTTTCGTCGGTGATTCAGGTATCGTTTGCCAATTCATTGACGGAATTAGTAACTCCGTCGGTAATACAGGTTATTTTGGTTCACATTTATCGACGGTACGTTTCTGTCCGTCGGTAACTTAAAGATTCATTCACGGATGGAAGACGATTTCCGTCAGTAAATAGTTTTTTTGGTTCACATTTATCGACGGTACGTTTCTGTCCGTCGGTAACTTAAAGATTCATTCACAAACGGAAGACGATTTCCGTCGGTAAATAGTTTTTCTCCACAGGTCAACGACGGAAAATCCCTTTCGTCGGTAACGTCTGTCTTTCTTGGTTGTATTTACCGACGGTATACATAATTCAGTCGGTATATATACGGACCGTAAACGTTTCGCGCATTTTTTCCGACGATGATAGCGTTGTCGTTGCTATATTCCGTCGGATATATTGCATGAAATTTTTCGCTCCATGTGTACCGACGAAAACTATAGTGCGGTCGCTAAACCTACTTATTTACTGACATAATATAACTTTCCGTCGGTAAATAGCGTCAGAATCTTTTCCGTCGGAAATATTCCGCCGCTATTATGTAATTTTCTTGTAGTGAATTTTCCTTATGAATCAAAACAGCAAAAAATCCAAATAAACACTACCAAATATGTCCAAAAAATTCAAAAAATAATCGTGAAGGAAAATCAATGATAGATGACAACTTGAATAATTTGTAATAACTTTTGGGCACAATCATTTTTTTCTCCCTTAATTTCTTAGCCAATGGAGCAAAATGCTCCTTATAGGAGCATTGTTAAAAACAATATATTGAGTTCAACCTGTCAACCCGATCAGCTAATTACCAAAATATTTACCATCTGTTTGACATCGTCAACAACCAAATATCTCTCAATCCACCAAAAAATAGATGATCATCCATTTGCCAAACAAGGCCATAATATCATTGATTAACTTTAACTTTCATACCAAAGTCACTTTCATTTAGAAAATAATTGTATATCAGAACCAAATACGTTTAGTAAGTCATACAGAATGAAGAAACGGTGGTGCATCTAGTCCAGTTAATTAGGAACACGTCTCTTCTTTCCCTTTTATTTAATAGATCTTTGTAGTTGTTGATGAATATAAACTTACAGTCTTAACTCCTAAGTTGAATAATATCTTTTTTTAAAGATCTAATTAGAATTTCTAATGATTAATCCGCATGAATAAGTATACACATTGTATACATCACTATCATCAATTGGTCATGGTTTGGCTGGTCATTATCAGGTGCCCATTCAAACGCAAATTATTCATCTTTTTATATAGCAGATTCTTTATAGATTAAAATTAAAAGAAGATAAGAAAGGATTTTCAAGGAATCACGATTCATGTTCTTACCTATATATATATATATATATATAGATGGTTAGTCTAAATGCAGTGGATGAAATATTATTAGCTTCAAATTTATACTGATATGAATTTGAATGCTATGGCATTACAAAAATATAATTACATAAACACGGCACAAAGACGACCTTCTCACAAAGTCATAAAATGCTGACTTAACAACGAATAAGTCCATTATGCTTTTCCATTAAAAAGTATATTTTATATATTCAACTTAGTGACAAAATATAATTTGAACGAGTTAAAATTATATTTTTATGAAAATATATGTAATTGAGTGGCAAAATTTGAAATTGATAATAATATTTGTGAAATAAAAGTATCCAATTGAACAAAATGAAAATTAATTTCCCTTTTTCGATTGTGACAAATCAGAACATGCATAAAATAAATTTAAAAAAATCAGAATGAAAAAGTTGTAATTGATATGTTAGCTATTGTTTGATATATATATAATAGACAGGAACCTGAACATAAGTGTCTAGATAAGCGGCAACTTACAGTTAGATTAATAAAGTTAAACACTGAATTGGAATAATCATACGTCACGCACATAAATTGGTCATATGATTTATGTTGAGTAAAAATTAGGATGGAAATTAATAACCCGTACGGCACGCAGTTCATGAGAAAGAAAGTATAAATAAATAAAAAAGATATTAGGCAATGCATTTCTTTGTATTAGTTATGCTAATACACTCGTCGGTTATCATCATAACATTTTAATTATACTTTATAATATGGCACATAAGGGTATCTTCAGACAAGTTTGTGTCAATTAAGAATAAACTTCCTAACCTTATATCTAAATAAAGAGATACATATAGAATATAATGTACTTTTAAGAGTTACCTTTCCCTTATTCTCTTTTAATAATAAAATATAAATTCGTGAAAATGATATGAAGATGGTAGTCTCTTAAGCAGCAACGCAAACTGCACTATTAGGTTGTAGAATAATTAGCAATTAGATGTTAGAAAGTTATAACAGGGACCCCAAGGATTGGCTGCAAGGCAATTATCACTAGAATGTGGAACATCCTTTGCATGGAGATTTGACTGATTAGTAGTCAGATATATAACATGATCTTCCTTTTCAGTCAGAACAGGACTCAGGCCGCTCTTAGGAGTCCATCTTTTGCATGGAACATCGTGTTTGAAAGTTCGTCTTTACTTGACGATTTACGTGATTCAAAACTTGTGGTGGAAGATAATTGTTGACCAACAAATTGGAATGTCTTGTCAAGATTCCAACAGCTACTACTGATTTTTGATTGGTCTGTGGACAAAATCTGCGATTAAATTCTGTACATGGTATGTTTATGTGGCCATTTGAACATGACAGGTAACTCAAAATGAGCTGATTATTCCGCCCTTTGTCCGCACACAATTCAATATAATTGTACCAAAAGTTCACACCTGGTGATGATCCTACCAGAAATTATATGGTCAAGAATTAGAAGAAAATCAGAAGGTCTGCAAGAGACTTACTGTCCACAGACGTGTATAAATCAACAATGGAGCAATTCTAGATTTCCTCTTGATTCAGACTGACGCGTATTCAATTCATGAATTGCCTTTTCAACCAATTCAAGCATAGTCTGACACCAAAAGAGACAAGATAGTAAATTTTTTCTCTTGCACGATCAGAAAAGTTTAACCTTAATATTTAGGAGAAAATACTTTAAACTCTAATATTTAGAAAAGGTTAAAATAACTGAATGATTGTCAGCATGATGACGCCGTTCAGTATGGCCTAAGTTTTTTTTTTTTTAAATTTCATTTGCGGGATCGCACGTTGCCATTTCAACTTTTTTAAAAACATTAAAATCTTATTTATTTTATATTTGTGGGACCCACTTTAATCGTTAAAATTTTCTTAACTTGAAGAAATATATTAACACAAAACGGTGAGGAATAGATCGTTTTTGTTAAGTAAGATGGTGAAGATTAAATGTTCATTAATATTTTCTCTGAGTAGTTAACTTAATAAAAATGATCTCTCGTCGTCTCGAGTTTGTTTGTAGAAAGCTAGCTTGAAGCCCTGAAGTTGTCAGAATCCGTCACCGTCTCATATCTCTCAGTCACTCTCATTAGTCCCTATCATTATAGAGTCCAAGTCTCTAGATTCAAAGAGTATCTGTTGCAAGCATTATCGTCTAACAGTCACCCTCATACGTTAGCTTTTTTCTGCAGGTATGATTTAATTGCTACATTATATATTTTTTTGAAGATTTTTCACTATCAAGAATTTTCACTTTCAATTTTCGAAAAGATTCAAATCTTGTAAAAGTTGTTTTGAAGAATTAATTTCCGAAATTCTAGTATATTCCAATTATACTTTAACATTAATTTCTAAATTTGAGTATATTCCAATTATACTAATATACTTCAAGATTAATATGGGCATGTAAGTTGTCTTGTTGGCTTTGATATATGAGAACCCTCTTCAATGACAGCTTTATGTTCCATTCCTTATCACATCCCTTACCTTAGCTTTAGATGCCAAGATGAGGTTTGAAAGTCATAGAAGATTGTACAATGGCGTAAAGTTGTGTTAGTTATTATATTATAATGAAGTGGATTTGCTAAATTCGTGAAGGCAAAATTGAGATAAGTCTCCTTATCTGCAATGTCAATTTGCCCAACTCATTTAGGTTTACCTTGGCATATTTTCCAACTATACAATTGGGAATGGACAGAGAAACAGATGTCTATTATAGTATTTACTTACCTTTTTCCACAAGGTTTTAGCAACAAATGTTATATGTTGATGGTATATGGTTGTGTCATTTTTAAGCTCCAGATAATTAGTTATTTCAAAGCTTTCACTTAGTTACTATTGTTGGGCTTTCAAGTTGGGATGGAGAGTGTGAGCTCTTTCACCTATTGTCTTTTCTTAATGTTTAAGTCATGTTTAACACATGGCTGAAATAAAGTGCAAGGCACAAGTTCTTCGCTATAAACACATGTTTCATGTACTAATTTATAGTGCTCCTTAGCTTTTGTTAGTATCTTCTTCTAACATATAAATGCAGCTTTTGTCATAATTAATATTCAAACCAGAGTTATTATTCAATTAAGCTTTCAGCATGATCATATTGAATTGTATCCTATACTAAAGTTAATATTGGTGTTAGTGTTTCACAAGTGCTAACGCCTGATATTTAGTGACATTTAATTAGTAGGGTAGGAAGAACTCGATATAGAGATGTAATTTATAATATCATCTGAAGGTCTCTAAAATATGAAACTATGGAAATGTTAAATTCATTCATTTAACATGCACCATGGGCATCATGTTTAATAACTATAAGGGCCATTTGTTACTTCCGTTATTTAGGGTGAGGTAGGTCAAAAGCATGCAACTAAATTATAGATGATAGATGAATTTGCCATTCTCCTTAATGTTTTTATCCAAGAGTCTTGAAAGGACCTTAATGAAATAATGAAAAATTTAAGCTACTTCTTAATTGATTAAAACACTAAAGTTGCAGAGTGTTTAATATGGATAGGGGTAACCATATTAATTGAAGTTTTATTTTGTACTGGAGAAAAACATATCCATCTGATACTGTATCTTACACTACTAGTATATTACATGAGATAGTAGAAGTATTTCAAGTAACTTGCAAGATGACATAAGGATAAAGTTAAGTAATCAAAGCAAGAAAATATTTATGTTACAACAAATAAGACTTGGATATCATACATAAAAGTTTAAGTTGTTTGAAGACAATTAACTGATATTGATGTGACTTGCCTGATGATATATTGGAAAAGTTTGGGCAGTTAGGATTTTTATATTCACCATCTAGCAAATTTTATCTTATCTTTGGCATTGATGTTATCTTTGTAGGAAAATTTACATTGTGATTTTCTTAAGAATGCAGATGGAATCATCATTATCATCGGCTAATACAACAATGAGTTCAAATTCAGGTAATGTTGTTTATTATTATGGCCTAAAAGCTCATTAAGGACTCCATAGAGTGATCATAATCCTGGCTAGCGATTTTATTGATGCCCAAATTATCCAGTGAGAAGTTATTGTTATTTGACTAATGAAAATGAACGTTAAACTTATGTTTAAGGTTTTTTTAAATGAAATTCAATGTTTTAGGTTGGGAGATGTAACTTTTTCAAAAGGTACGATGAAGAATTTATTGAGACTATTATTCAAGTGATTCAAAAATTAAATAGCAAATTATCAATGTTAAAGGAGGTTGAAAGAAGCGTTTAAAGAACAGAAGATTCGTTCAAGTGATTCAAAAATTAAGGAGCGAATTATCAACGTTAAAGAAGGATGTTGAAAGAAGTTTTTGAAGAACAGACGAAGCTTTTGAAGGAGGACATAAATTTATTAAGAAAAGAGAAAAAGAAATTAAGTGTATGTTAATGAACATTGTAATAGGATTTGTTATAGTTCTAGTACTTTTTATTTGTAATTATGTTATGGGGATATTGTATTGAATTTCAACGATGTAATGGTTAATATTAATTTCAACTATATTATGAAAAAATTGATTTTGAAATTGTATATGAAATATGTAATGAAGGAAAAAGAATACTACTATATATAACCAATAGATAATGAATAATTAACTAGTTGCATATCTTTTCAAATATGCACAAAAAGCAATATATATATATATATATATATATATATATAGAGAGAGAGAGAGAGAGAGAGAGAGGTTGAAGTGAGTGTGTAACAACTCGTATTGATTTAGATTAAATAATTCAATATTTACATTATATTTATACAAAACAAACATTTGTCACCATTATCAATAGAATATACATATAAAAACTAACGGGACAAATATATATCAAATTATCAAAAATTTATATTACATTGAGCTATAACATTTGTCACCATTATCAGTAGCACACATACGTCAAAGTCAATGGGATAGATATCCAAATATAAAAAAGTTCTAAGTTATAACTAATTAATGTTTGCTTCATTTGTACTTGACTACAAAAGTTCAGGTTATGATGATTGTGTCAATGACTTTCTCCTTTTGATTGCTTCAGCTTGTAATTGTTTTGACTTAATACTAGAACGTCCTCTGAATCGTAAACCCCTTGGCTGAAGTGATAATTGAATGTGTGTGGGTCAACATCTCCAAACTTTTTTATTGGCATCTCCAGACACTACAAGAAATTATATTTTTAGTGAAAACAAAAGTTGTTACTAAAGCAATAATATTAGTTGATGACTTTAAAAACTGGACACTAATAATAATAATAATAAATATTAGTTACTAATATTAATTATTATTATTAATAGTGTCCAATTTTAAAATCATCACCTATTGTCATAAATACCTACATCACTAATGAAATAATGACTAATTTAAAAAAAATGGTCACAATTATGCAAATTATTGACACTAAAAACTATGAAATGTGTGACAAATTATATGGTCACAGTAACTTTACATATTTGTGATAATTTTGTCGTCACAAAAAGCATAAAGTAGTGACGAATTAAGTTGTAACAGTACTTTATTTTATTGAGACAACATCATCGCCAGAAATAATTGAAAATAGTGACAAAATATTTGTCACTTATGATTTTTTATCAGTGTCCATTACTTCTTGGTCACTAATATTTTAAGGAAAAAGTGTCAACATCATTTTATCACAAAAATAAAAATTTGTTCTTACATAAAATATTGTCACTAATTTGTTTATTATTGTCACAAATAAAACTATCAATTCAACAATAAAATTACATTAGTGATAAAAAATTTACATTGTCACTAATTTGTTTATTATTGTCACAAATAAAACTATTAATTCAACAATAAAATTGCATTAGTGATAAAAAATTTACATCAGGGACCATATTATCTAACAAATTTCATCCACATAAAATTATATGTTACAATAATGTTGCCACTAAATAAAGATTATATGTTGCAATAAATTCATCACTAATATGTTCGTATTTGTCACAAATAATATTATTAAATTTAACAATTTAATTCCTTATTCGATAAATTTTTTTGCATTGGTAGCCATACAGTAGAAGTTGTCCCAAATGATACGATCTTTAGTGCCAAGATATTCTTACACAAGAAAATAAAATTTATTCATGTATATAAAAATATATAAAAATCACTAAAATGTACAAAGTTCTAATTTCCAATAAATAAAATTGAAAAATTTAATATCAAAAGACAATTATATTTATTACAATTATTCTGAACTACTATGTACTAATTTAAGCTAAAACTCTCTAAGATAAACTTTTCTGGTTATTCTTCCAGTTGAAGTTCATTTTTGATTTATTTCCTAAAAAATAAATAAAAATATAAACAATTAATTAGTTTATAAAATATTAAACCATAAATTTATTAAAACATTTTATAATAATATAATGATAATAATAAGAAGTGATTGAACTATTCTAGATTTTAGAAATTTATCAACTCACATGACTAGTTGGAATATTTGATGTTTTGGCACCAGATAGGTCTCGAATTAAGATAGAAGCATTAAATAACAAACTTGGAGTGCCAAAAGTGCAAAAACAACTAAAATCTCTTTCTAACTAGAAATACAAAGTGGTACAAGTGGTCGAATAGCAACTTCCAACTTGAAAAGGTTGGCATTCTTATCGCATAACTTATAGTATAGAAGAGGAAATTAAATATCAATTTATTTTCCTTTAGCTTTCTTTTTAGCAAGTTTAGCATTGATTGTTGGTCCTTGTCTACATTTTTTAGAATTTACATTTCTTATTTCAAAAATAACAATTAATAAACATATATAATATTATATTAAAAATTTAAATGTACAATCATATAATTTTGAAGATCACCTTACCGATGCTAACTTGTCCTTCTGGCCAAGCTTGTCAATGCCTCCAATCTTCTAGATCAAGTGTCCGGTGATGGTTGAATTGCTAGAGTCAACTTAACCAATGACCATAGTGTTAATATGAACCTTCTCCTTACCTATTGTAAAACTTGGCCTAAAAGTTGAATTTACAAAACAAACGCACTTAATCAACATAAAGGATTATCAACAACTTGCAAAACCTTCAGAGAAAAGATCATTGTGAGCTTACTTTTCACACTTTGAAAGTGAACAAAAAGCAAAAATAAACCATCCACCATCAACAATCAATAATTTTGTCTACTCTTATAAATTTTGAATAGTTTAGTTAATGTTTGTAGATGTGGCTGCTGGGTTTCAAGCCCAGTTCCCCACAACAATACGTGTGGGATTTACCATTAAACTACAGCCTCTAAGATGCAAACTAATAGTGAAAAAAAATAGATTTTCACTGATAAATGAGAATGTAAATAAAATCATACCTCAAGTTAAATTTCCTTCTGCTGAGTTTCAATAAACATAAGAAAGATCTATCTGCATAAGCCATAGTTAGATTAAATTGAATTATATCAAAATCCCAAATGGGGGCTCACTAACAAGAACTAAGATTTTCATGACAATGATTCAACACCCACAATAAATTACAAAATCATTGAGTTCAGGCCTTCATGGAAATAGATCTCAAAAAGGTATTATAAGAACGTAGCTCAAAATTATTATTCAATAAATATCACGTACCATACAACACATATCTATCATTTATCTAAAGAAATTATTCACCTCATCCAGAAGTTTGAATGAAATGACAAATTCATTTTCAGATCTAATGAAAAAACCAAGCAATTACTTCATATCACAAACTACACATCTTCAAAACCACACAGCCGATAGAAGATAAATGAGATAATTTAATTTAACTAAAACGTATAATAAGGCTAAAAAATGAATTAAGTAAAAGGTCAAATCAAATAACACTAAAAACCACGAAGAAAACTAGTGAAGAAGACTAAAAGAAGAGAAAAATATCAAACCTTGAAATGAATAACTTTACTAACTAAAGCTCTCTTACAGTGATAATTGAGAAGACTAACTACAGAGAGCAAGCAAAAGAGGCAGACAAATGATGTAATAGCTGGTTTCTAAAACATTACTAAGGGTTAGAATCTTAGACTATTGCACAAAATTTTTATCATTGAGAATTTATGAAATGCATTTCATTCATATGCATACAAACTTGAATTTTGATTTTACACATTGCAAAGATAGTACATGCACTCAATTGACATATTCAGGAGTATGAAAGATTTAAAATGATTATTGTGTATTGTCTAGGTCTTGAAATTTATTTTTGTTGATTACAGGTACTAAATTGAAATTAATTGATACAATTAGGAGATTGATGAATTAATATGTACATTTGGACTAGGAAAAATGTCAAATGGCAAGACAAGTTGACACATAGTAGTAAAAATAAGTGACATGTGGCATTAGGATTTAATGACAAATGACTTAGATAATTGGTGACAAATGGCTTAGAGATTGAATGACAAATGGCTTAGAGATTGAGTGAAAAATGGACTAAGTATTTAAGTGACATTTGGTAGCATAAGTAGAAGACATGTAGCGAGTGTCTTTACATGACAAGTGTCATGACACTTACCACACACCTATTCCACAACACACATACATGGAAGACCATCTTCTCTTTCATTTTTGCTACATGCTATCATTTTCTTCCTTCTTTCATTTTTGACACTCACATCCAACCCTCATAACTTTGAGTTTGCCAAACACTTTTCCACTCCACTATTTTGTTGTCTTCATCTTATTGCTAAAACCCAACCTATTCCACCTTGAATTTGTGATGATCTTGCAAGCTTGGAGGGCTATGTTAACTTGATGAATTGAGGATGCTTTTGAGTAAACAAGTAAGTAAAGTATTGTTCTTTATGGAATACTTTAACAGAAAGATTATGATGATTGATTGTATATGATGTTGTTGAAGAAGTGTGCTAGAGTTTGATGAATAAATGGATACAATCATATTCTGTTTTTGAGTACATGATAAATAATATTTTATAAGTTGTTGTATGGATGATTTTGAGTCTGGGTTGAAGTGAAATTGACAAGGAATTGAAGTATACTTAATGAAATATTAAGAATATGATTTGAATTTTGTATGAATGTGTTAAAAATCTGGAGAAATTGAAGGAGAATGTAGAGTGAACATTCGGTTCACTCATCCCATCATTGTAGGAAGGACCTCCACGATAGTGGGCAATGCTTTGGAAATTAATTTTTCTATTTTGTGTGATTATTGAACCAACTAAAAATAAGTTATTTTAATGAGACTTAAAATGAACCTAGTTTGATGTTGGATTAGTTGGTTAAGTGTTTTATATGTTTAGGTTTTTAATTGATGTTATAACTTAAGGAAAGGCTTATTTGATATTAATGTATCTAAATTTGGAAATTAATGATTGTTAAAGGAATAAAGGTGTTCTTAGGAATGCAATTATGATGAAAATGATATGAATAAAATGTATTAGGTATGAATGAATGAGAACTGGGAAAATTGTGTGATTATATAATGCTAGATAAGGATTAGGGAATGTATGATTGATGAATTTAGAATAATCAAGTTTCTTTGAGGTATAAACCTAATTGCAAACTAGTTATATCCAAGTTATGATGGATGAATGGTTAAAAATGTGATTTAAGGATACAAAACCGAGAAAGTCAATTCAGCATGCATTGAACATGACACATATACATGTGCATAATTAAATATTTATATGATTGATTAACTTAGTAATGCGTGAACAATATGTGTGTACTGCATGACTAAAGAAGCACAAATTGATCGTTAGGGTCTAGGCATTGCCAAATCGTCAAGGTAATAGCTTATCTGGAGCATACTATGAGTTAACCTAGATGTTTTCTCACTACGATTGATTTGTTTTTGCTTAAATTTCAGTTATTAAACTGGTATTGATATGATTGTGATAATCCTGGACATTGATGGTTCAAAGAGTTTGATATTCAGGATTATATTGGGAGTGCCTTTCTAATTATATGTGAACATAGAAAATGTATTGTTAACTAAATGTTGAATGCTGAAATCAGATCTGATGAATGTGTTAAATGATTTTGCATATTAAATGAAAGTTATTGATATCATATTTTGTGATTTGATGCATTCCATCGCATTGTTATGCGTGATTAAATAAAGGAGTTGTGACCGGAGTGACCAATATGAAAAAGACCTTAAAGCTCAAAAATATGCACAAAGAGCCACAGACTCAGTTATTAATGAGCTTGATATCCATAATGGGTACAAGACCGTAGATGAAATGAGCTCAGTATCCATAATGGATACGGGACAGTAAATAGGCGCTCAGTCATAACAAAGTAAAAATGAATAGAGTCACATGTGCTTTTTCATATACAAGTTGTTATGTTTTATATAGATGATTGAATTGAATTATTGGATTGTTCTGAAATAGCAAAGAGAAATATTGCATACAAGTTGTACTTGTTAAAGCATGATAAAATGTGACGTAATATTCAATATTGGATGATATGATTTACTTGTGAATTGAATCATTAATTGTCCTCGTGTTTTAATATGAGTGAGCACATCGATGATGATTCACTTACTGAGTATAGTAATTGAACATCGATGATGATTCACTCATTGAGATGTATGTTGATTTTCAAGTCCAAAGGAGACCTAGCTTTTAAGGTGATAGAGTATAAGTATAGTACTTGCATTTTGGAAACAAGAATGACTCAAAGGTCTGGTCAACTGATATTAAGAAGTTTAGATAGAATACTTTTGTATAGTTTCTCTTTCATGTTGAACTTTTTATATAGAGCTATAAGCTCCCAAGTGTTATGTTATATATAAATGTGGATTATAAGATGTATGAGAATGTAAGTAAGTTCCATTTTTTGAATAGAAATGAGGAGTTTGATCTTTGGAAATACTTATGCTCTGTATAAGGCCATAAAAAGTCGATGTGATTCCTCTAACATGCCATTTTCATAGGGTATGCTCTTGAATGTCCTGTGAATGTTCGGGCACATGCTCTATGGTAGTGGTGGGTTACAATTTTTAGTATCAGAGCATGGTTTGGCATCCTTATGGACATATAGGAACATTTAGATATGATATATAGTAAGAGACTCCTAAAGTGATCACAATTATCGTTTGTTATAGGTCATCCGCTATAGGAGATCGAGTCGCAAAGTCAGCTGACCTGAGTCCATAGAAGCCAATAGAGAGTCCCCAGCACCTTAGTATGATCAAATGCTTCAAAGGGGTCCTAAGAGGAAAGAAAGGAGGTATGATAGACTTAGGAAGTAGGGGGCTGTAGACTTTTATGAAAGTACTACTGAGGTAGAAGGTTGGTTTGAAAGAATAGAAAAGGTATGATCATATGGACTGCGAGTCTGACGAGAGGTTTGACTATGCAGTCTCGCTATTACTAGGTCCAAACTATTAAGGGTGGAAGACTATTCCTAGTCGTTTCGCCTGACCTTGTAGATTATTATGGGAAGATTTTCTGAAGGTTTTTAAGGAGAACTATATGCCAAATATCTATCTGGATAGGAAGATGAAGGAATTCCTAGATCTGGAACAAGGAAGTCTCATTAGAGCCGAGTATGAGGTGCGGTTTAATGAATTACTGGGATATGCTACTACTTAGATTCTAACAGAGGAGGATAAATGTAGGCAGTTTGAGGATGGACTGACTATAGAGATTAAAATAAGGTTAGCTATTAGTAATTTGAGTTGATTTACTGAGTTGAGAGTTGTTTCAATTCGAATTGAACAATTACTGAATGATGGACAAGGAGAGTATAGTCAGGAGTTCCAAATGAAGAGACATGGTGAGTCTCAAGTTGATTCTAGTAGGAGATTCATTAAATACCATAATAGATCATTTCGATCACAAACTAGATCGAGACAGTCAGGGTTTAGACTGAGAAGTGGTTTTGTTTATGCTGGTACTGGTGGAGGTCAAGTATTAGGAGGGAAAACACAACAGCAGTTGTGAGTATTATGGAAAGAAACATGGAGAATGTTGGAAGATATCAGGAGCTTGCCTTCATTGTGGCTCTTGCAAGCATCAGATTAAAGACTGTCCTGTGATTTATGGAGCATAGTTTGGAGTAAGAGGGAGATCAGTGACTGAGACAACTGTCCAATAATGTAAGGCTAGTGGAGTAGGATAGAGAGGTAGAGGAAGAGGTAGAACAAGTTCAGCAGGTCCTAGTGTTAAGATTGATGTGCGAAGTAACCAACCATAGTCCTAGGTCAGGAGCTATGCTATTACAAAATAGGAGGCTTAGAACCCCCCAGATGTTATTGCAGTTATGTTACATGTCTTTCAATTTGTAGCATTTGCATTGCTAGATCCAGGATCTGTGCATTCATTTATCAAACCACATTTAGCATCTAAATTGCATTGTGATAAAGAGATATTGAAATGTGGCTAAGAAGTGAGTAAACCATAGGTAGTACTACAGTGATTGGAGAACTGTGTAAAATGTGCATGGTTTGGGGATCAAGCGGAATTAAAAGTCATTATGATAGTATTGTAGTTAAAAGAGATAGGCCTTATTTTATATATGGATTAGTTTACTGCACATAGGGTTGTGAAGAACTGCTACACTAAGGAAGTGATTATTGAATCTCCCACTTAGGTTAATTTCCTCAATGAGTGCTCTCAGTGTAACATCCCATTACCTATGAGAAGGTTAGAATAGTAAATAGGAGTATTCAGGAGAGGCAAGAGATGCATTTTTATGTTCATGCATAATATGACATGCTTATACAAATGAATAGTAAATTTTTCTACACATGAAATTAAGTGTACATGCATTCATGAATAATTCTGGGTATAATTGGATTGAATTGTGATTTTTGGAAATTTGAGGAATTTGGAATTTATTTATATTGAAAATTTTATTGACTAGTGAAATTATTATATTTGTGAAATTTGGTGAACTCAGGATTTAATTTGTAATTTATAGAGTATTACGGAAAATAGGAAAAAGAAGAGAAGAAATCAAATAAAGATTTAGAGATACTTGGATTGTAAAGATGAGAGTTAAAGGGAGTTAGTCTCAAAAGAAACTAAGTTAGAACTTAGACCTTAGGAAAGTGACAAGTGTAAAGTTGTTTTTATTATGTGCCAGAAGTAAGATTGAGTAATTCGAGAATTTAAAAGGGGTTTGTTCTTTCCTTGTTATCATCTTCTCCAAATTTCTTCCCATACACAGAGTTTTCCATCAAACTCCTTTTGAGAGTTAACTTTGATTTTTCATATCCCTCACCACTTCCTCTACTGCTAAGTGTTTCTTCTGCCTTAAGAAAAACCAGAAGTTGATTAGTCTTCACAGAGGAGTACGTAATTTAGTATGGAGTCAGGGCTTGAAGATAGTTGAAGCTTTTGGAGTCTTCAACTTGTAAGTAGTGAATAAAATTGTTAGAGTTGTGGATTTTTGAAATAAAGTTGACGAATTTAATTTCAGTGCATGATCATAACATTTATGTATAATTATATTCTTGAACACTGTGTCAAAGGGATGAAAATTGGGGATATGGTGTTATGTGAGTTTTGATGGATTATTAGTGATCAGGTGTTGTGGAAATGGTTCTTGGAGTTGAAATAGCAATGAAATGATGTATAGGATTAGTGTAGGGAGTTAGATATGGAAAGGTGATATGCTCTGTTTCTTCACTGAGCATGTATGAATACATAGGTGCTTATACAAGAGTTGATGAAGACTTAGAGATGTTCAAGAAAAAGATTTTTTAGTTGAGGAGTATAGACTTATCGCCTGTGTTTCATATCGTCTGTGGTTGACTTTTCTATCATCTGTGTTGACCACCTATTGTTTGTGTTTTATCGTCTATGGATGACTTTTCTATCATCTTTGTTGACCACTTATTGTCTGTGTTTCATATCGTCTATGGTTGACTTTTCTATCGTCTGTGTTGACCACCTATCGTCTGTGTTTTATCGTCTATGGTTGACTTTTCTATCGTCTATGATGACCACCTATCGTCTGTGTTTTATTGTCTATGGTTGACTTTTCTATTGTTTGTGTTGACCACTTATCGTCTGTGTTTCATCGTCTGTGTTGACTACTTATCGTCTATGTTTCATTCCATCTGCCTTTAGACACTTCCTCTGTCTTCTGTTGTATCGTCTATGTTTCATTCCGTCTGCCTTTAGACACTTCGTCTGTCTTCTGGCGTATCGTCTATATTTCATTTTGTCTGCCTTTAGATACTTCGTCTGTCTTTTGGCGTATCGTCTGTGTTTGTCATTTCGTTTTCCTTCAGCCATTGTCTGTGTTTTGAATATTTGTCTGCTTCTGCATTGTCTACTTTCTGCTTATACAATCAAATTATATCAATTGCACTCTTTGATTTAACATGAATAGTAGAATCGAAAGTCAGAGTTTGGAGAAAAATCTGAAATGACTCATTAGGTTATGAAATTGGATTCAAATGGTTTATTGAGGTATAAACCCTACGAACAATGCTAGTTAAGTGAGTTCCGATATTTGATTGTATTTGTGATAACCTTGATGAAAAGATACCCGGGATGGTTATGAACAGGCATTGTACATAATTCACTTCATACATGTACATTGTCAAAAGATTATATTTATGCATATTGTGATATTTGTGTATATTATTTGTTATAGAGGAACAATTGGAACGTCAACTTCCAGGCATTAGCTTCGGGAGCAGCTTGTGAGTAACCTAGATGATTTCTCTCAATTATTGTTTGCTTAAGCTACGTTGTGAATGATAAATGAATGTGTTTGATTGTGGATTCCAGACAGAAGGTCCAATGAATGTGAATGGGGATTGAGATATTGAAGTGCTATTTGTATGTGAATGTGAAGACCTATATGTTATATAAGGTGATTGATTGTGTTTCATGCATTCCATTCACGAATTCATGATCAGATAATGGAAGTTATGACTAGAGTAGCCAATGATTAGAGCTTAAAGCTCAATGAGTGAAAATGAGCCTCGAGCTCACAAGTGTTTCAGAGCCTTAGGCTCAACGTATAATGAGCCCTGTATCCTCTACGGATAAGGGACAACTTTCAATGAGCCCAGTATCCAAATGCATACAGGACGGTTAGGCACTCGTTCATAACAATGAAATAATTGGAAAAGAGTCTCACGAACATTACATATGCATTTATATAAGTATGTGGATTGATTGAAATGAAAAATTTGTTTAAGCTTAAGTGTGATTGTGATATGCAATAAATTATTTGAAAATGTGAATATGTTATGTGTATTGATGTGATGCATGAATTGAGTGAACCATCATTGATGGTTGCCTCATTGAGTTCGCAAAACTCACCAAAATTGCAACGTTGTCTTTTCAGGATCGAGAGACGACTCTAGCTATTGAGAGGTTCTACCAGCCGTGTAGATTGTGTTTTGGCAAGAGAAGTCATGGCTCACAGGTCGATCAGCTAGGACTTTTGAGCAGATTAGATGTAACACCCCACTCCCACAAGACCCGAACCCGACATCGATGGTGATGCCCAAATCCGTGCCCTGCGAGGGTGGCGTGTTAATTTCACTAACACAATCCGATCCCATTTC
>JAOSBN010000005.1:41197432-41220058 GCA_027563595.1 Erythroxylum suave | reverse complement strand
TGCTAGATAAGGATAACGTTTAAATAAGTCTTATCTCATTGGATAGAGATATGATTTTAACAAAACGTTATTTTATCTTATAAAAATAATATTTGGATAAAATCCTATCCTTATCTCCTCATTATCTTGGATTTCAAGACTTCCACTCCACCTCAACTTTTACAGCTCCCTTCTTTGCTGGACACCAGAACCCGATGGCCTAGAATCAATAGACTCCTTTTGGACTTAGAACCATGGGCTTTCTTTGGGCTTTAGATTTTCAGCCCAAAACAGTAAAAATGGGCCGAACCCATTTTTAGGTGTAAACAATTTCATTTTATTTTATTCCCTATTCTTGACTAGGAATTATATAAATGCAAGGACACTTCACATTTTACCCAAAAAAGCTTTAATAAAATAAAACATAATTAGAGTTTTGACTACATTTGGAAAACATATTTGATCTCTTGTAGTATTCTGTCGAGATTAAGCTTTAAAGAGCTTCTCTTTATAGTATATACAAATATAGATATCAAAGACACGAGGAATAGACTAGATTTGAGTTTTCTCATGCTAATGAAGCCTTAATTTTAGCCTTTGATATCTGTTATATTATATGCATGCAATCCTATGTGCCGCATCTTTCTTCGTAAATTATGCTATGTACTTTTATCTTTCTTTGTAATTAATGTATTCCTCGGGCAGCACAAGGATTTATAGTCCATGTATGGTGATTGTAGCATAGTCCATTATAAGTACGTTGTGGAACATATCTCATTGGACGCTACCCAATAACGGAATATGAGTCAAATAGACTGAAAATTTCCAATATTTTAAATTTTTATGTTAGTTTAAATATTTTAAAACTATCACTTGTCCCTATAATTTTGCTCACTTATCACATAAATCTTAGTGTTATATTCTGTTAGTTTCTAATCTATTTTTATTCAAAATATGTAATATTAAATATTTTATATTTTAAAACGATGTTATTTAAAAATTATAAAAGACTAAAAAGTAGAATATGATAAAAGAAATATATAATAACTAAATAATATTATAAAAAGCTAAATAAAAGAAAAAGGAAAAAAATTTATGATGTAGTCGTCAACGTAACTATCAAAGCAACTTTTTCGAAGATGGCGAAAGTGCATAAAATTGTCAACATCCTCGTATAATAGTCAAGTTTAAATCTAACAAAGCTTAACTTAGCTTTTTTTTTTTGTGATTGTCGATTAACAAATTTATCTATTTATGAATGTCTTACAACACTTGTGTTTATATTTTTCACTCGCACTCCTAGTGCATAAGCGTTTTGTCACAAATCAATCCAATGAAATGAAATAAAGTGAATCTTTTATTGATCCATTCACAATGAAACAATACAAAAAAATTCAAGTTACTTTTAACTTAAAGCACTTTGTGATAAACCACTCGAGATCTTCTCGCCCAAAAGTCTCAACAAGAGCTTTCTTTTAAAACTTTCAGTTATTTCTTATAGATGTTGAATGTATGATATGATACCAAAATAAACTATAAAAG
Source organism: Erythroxylum suave (assembly GCA_027563595.1). Taxonomy (NCBI): domain Eukaryota; kingdom Viridiplantae; phylum Streptophyta; class Magnoliopsida; order Malpighiales; family Erythroxylaceae; genus Erythroxylum; species Erythroxylum suave. The sequence continues at coordinate 41,218,537 of JAOSBN010000005.1, read as the reverse complement.
GTGCCTTTATATAGGGTTATAAGAAATTATGGACCAAATAAATTGAACCATCTACTTTCTCCATTGACTCACCAAGTCATTGGGGAGTCACTTCTTTTACTAATTCCACCGCGTTAGTGAGGAGTTTTCCTCTTTAGATCACTAACTCTACTTTAGCACATAAGAAATATGTTTGGAAGATGCATACTTTGTCGCCAGGTCTATCCACCTCTTTCCCATTACTTGAAGAAATGTTCTCACTCTGTAACGTAGTGCTTTTACTTTCTTAACCCAATATTTCCATATTTTTGCATATACGATCACATCATCGACTTTTGAAAGTAAATTACTTAGATAAATTACTTGATGATCTTTTGGTATAGCCACCCTAAACTATCTTTGTGCATGATCCATCCAAACATGTTAATGGTACACTCACATTATTTCATGACCTAAGTTAGCAACAATCATGATCTATTGATATAACTCTTGACCTCCTAATCAAAGTTAAGTGCTTTTGCGAATCCTTGAATTTAGCACGACTTAGTTGTACCATTATGTTTAGTCTATCATTTCCAATCTAACAAACTTACCCTAAATTTACTCTACATTATTTAGTGTGATTTGTGGGAACCTAAATGAATTATTTTGATATTTCCTTGCGAAAAAACTTCAAAAGTTAAGGTATGACCACTTTAGGAAAGAATAATAAACACCAGTAGAAGCAACCTTTCTACCAAAGTTACTTGAAGAATTAACATCCCTAAGAACCCTTGTACTAGTAAGCATCTGGAGCACCATGTAATAAAAATTCTGATATTATAGGACAAGTGAGACAAACTATTATACACAAAAAAGACCAATCTTTTAACCACCATTATGGGAGCCCCATCCTTATCCCACGACCCAATAGTCCAAGTCAATGCCCTACAACCAATAACAATAGGAATGCTATCCACACTCGATAAACATTCCCATCTTATAACCATGCATGACTCTTGGGGAAACCTTGATAACTAACAACCCTAAGTACGTTTTGACATCGTAGTTGAGTCACTACCAATTAAATTCAAGATGCCAAATCTAAAAACCTATGACGGAATGTATAACCTGTGACCATGTGAATTGTTGTAAGGAACTTATGGACTTATATGATTTAACTAATGCTACAAAATGTAAAGTTTTCACTTCCATCCTAATGGGTGTAAAACGATCATACCATATTCTCGATGCAAGACTGATAACAACAACCTTTGCAAATGGACTCAGACCTTGCTAACTCTTACAGAACTTGAAGCAAAAAGAAAAAGCAACATCGAAGTATTAAGGAGGTATAAATTAGGGCTAAAAATAGAAAACAGTGAGCTGTGTCTTTAATTAACAAAATAGATAAGAATAAGTCAAATACAAAGTGATCAAAACGGAAAATTAAAGGGATGAGCAATGAGGAGCTTTTTAGATTTAATACAAATGTCAACATAGTTGTTAACTGCATCTTTAAAAATGAACTAGATGAAAACCAAAAAGATAGGTCATTAACCCTAATAAAAGAGACAAAAGATTATTCACTAGACCTAATAACACACACAACTCTTTGGATTAAAAAAGAAGAAGAAGATAAAACCTATAAATCTTAGACCTAAAATAAGTCAATTAAGCTCCTTGCCAAAAAACAAATTTGTAGGATTATAAGGCTTAGCTCCATGAGAAGTCAACTTAACCTCTTGCTTATAAAAGAATATACCTATAAGCTTACAAACCTTAGTTTTGGAATAAGGCATCTTAGCTCCCTGAATTAAAAATAAAATCTTATAGGCTTACAAGCTTCACGAGCAAGAGAAGTCAACTTAGCTCCCTGACTAATAAAACAAGAACTTATAGGACTAAAAGCCCAAGTCCAAGAGAAGCCAACTCAACTCTCTAGCTAAAAAAAAAACTTGCAGAATTATAAGGCTTTTGCTCCCTGACTCAAAAACAAAAAACTTCAAGTTAAAAAACCTTAAGTCTAAAAAGAAGTCTTTCAACTCCTAACCAAAGAAATAACCAATAATTTAAGAGGACTCATATCTAGGAGTAACCATAAACAAATGAAGATTCTTACATTTACATCCCTTTATACAGGAGAAAAATAACAAAAGTCTCAAAATTAATATAAGTAAGCCATAGGAAGAAGTTGTGTTGGCATAATTAAGGTTGTCTAATCCTCTATTAGTAAGGCTAGTAATCCCAACTTCTCCATCAGCATTATAAACCTCTTTAAGCTCCTCTCTTTGAGTGGACTCAAGCTCACTGAAAACATTAGAATGTCCAAGCCTAGAAACTTCTTTTTCACCAACTTCCTATTCACTAGCTTTTGAAGATGGATTTAGCACTTTTGCGTCCTTCTCAAGTTCATTGAGACACTTGAACAACTATTTCCCAGCAACCTCTTTGTCCTTTTTAAATGTCTCAACGTCTTCACAAGCCTTCATAGCTGCCCTCTCAACCTCTTTTTTCTCCTTTGAAACCATGTCAAGTTCACCTACATATCTTTTATAGCCCATAAATACAAATGCACAGCATGGAAAATAGAACACCAAGTTAGATTTGTCAAAAAGAATACAAATAAAAAATGATAAGTAAATGTTATTTTAGCAAGATGGCTTTTACAAACACACGAATGTTGTCAATAAGCATGTCCTCTATACTTTGCCTGTTTGTGGGGAGGACCATCAAAAAAGCCAATACATATCTACTTCTTACTTTATCGAAGTTTGTATCAGTATTCTTCAAATTGAAGTTAAGGAAGAAGCACTCTTATTCCCTTTCAAGCCTACTTGGAATATAGAGGGCGACCTCCATTTGGTGAGAGAAATTTGGAGGAGAAAGCTGAGACAACAAAGAGATATGGGTCAATGCAGTAAAGATGGTTAGCTCAAGGATGGTGACCTCATTATTGTGCATCATACTTTGCTTCTTCCTCTCCCTAGAAAATGATGTTAGAAGATCTCTCTCCTTTGTTACTTAGACTTAGCTAATGGTGACCTTGTTCTCCACTTGGTGAAAGAAATGTGGAGGAGAATGTTGTGAAGGAAAAGAGATAGGGATGCATGCAGTAAAGATGGTTAGCTTGGGGATGGTGACCTCATTGTTGTGCATCATCCTTTAATTCTTCCTCTCCCTTGAAAATGATGTTAGAAGACCTATTTCCTTTGTTGCTTAGCTTACCTAATAGTGGCCATGTTCTCCATTTGGTGAGAGAAATGTGGAGGAGAAGGATGAGATGGCAAAGAGATAGGAGTGGATGCACTAAACATGGTTAGTTTGAGGATAGTGACCTTTTTATTGTGCATCATCCTTTGCTTCTTCCTCTACCTAGAAAATGATGTTAGACGACCTCTCTCCTTTGTTACTTAGCTTTAGCTAATGGGGACCTTATTCTCCATTTGGTGAGAGAAATGTGGAGGAGAAGGTTGAGATACCAAAGTGACAGGGGTTTATAAAGTAAAGACGATTAGCTTAAGGATGGTGACCTCATTGTGTGCATCATCCTTTGCTTCTTCCTCTCCCATAAAAATGATGTTAGAAGAACTCTCTACTTTGCTGTCTAGCCTTAGCTAACAGTAAACTTGTTTTCCATTTAGTGAGAGAAATATGGAGGAGAAGGCTGAGATGGAAAAGAGATAGGAGTGGATGCAGTAAAGATGGGTAGCTCAAGGATGGTGACCTCATTGTTGTGCATCATCCTTTGCTTCTTCCTCTCCATAAAAAATGATGTTAGAAGATTTCTCTCCTTTATTTCTTAGTCTTAGCTAACGACGACCTTGTTCTTGATTTGGTGAGAGAGATGTCAATAAGAAGGTTGAGATGGCAAAGAGATAGGGGTTGATGCAATAAAGATGGTTAGCTCGAGGATGGTGGCCTTATTGTGTGAATCATCCTTCACTTCTCCCTCGAAAATGAAGTTAGAAGCACTCTCTCCTTTATGACTTAGCCTTAGCTAATGACTACATTTTTCTCCATTTAATGAGACAAATGTGGAGGAGAAGGTTGAGGTGGCATAGCGATGGGGGTGGATGCAGTAAAGAGGGTTAGCTCGAGGATGGTGACCTAATTGTGATCTCCACTTGGTGAGAGAAATGTGGATGAGAAGGTTAAGATGACAAAGAGATTGGGGTTGATGCAGTAAAGATGGTTAGCTCGAGGATGGTGACCTTATTGTGTGCATTATCCTTTGCTTCTTCTCTCCCTAGAAAATGATGTTAGAAGACCTCCCTCCTTTGTTGCTTAGCCGTAGCTATCGATGACCTTGTTCTCTATTTAGTGAGAGAAATGTGCAGGAGAAGGTTGATATGGTAAAGAGATAGGGATGGATGTAATAAAGATGGTTAGTTCGAGGATGGTTACCTTATTGTTGTGCATGACCCTTGCTTCTTCCTCTTTTTAGAAAATGATGTTAGAATAGCTCTCTCCTTTTTTGCTTAGCCTTAGCTACCATCTTATATAATTCATGCCTAAAACGTATACCACAAGGATGTAAGATATCTAAAAATATTAAGAGAAAAATAAAGAAAAGTATCTTAAAATCATGTTTCTCTCTATAGTACACTCTCGACTTATTTAGGCTTTATTCACTCAATACTTCGTATAGAGGTGGAAGAGAAAGGTCTATTGATTACCTTAGCATTTTAATTATTTTAATAAGAAGATGAATTGGGCTTGAATTATCCCAATAGGCCTACCAATCATATATAAGCCTATGTACCTTGGGTCAATATCAGGGGTTCAATTAATTAAGAAGGGTAAGTCCAGTTAAAGTAGGAGTTAAACAAGTTAAGAGCTAGATTCCTAATCTTTTACCAACTAAGTTCCCCAATAAATAATTTCTAATCGAGTAAAAGATTGACAAAATTATATACTTGTGAAAAGAGAGTGAAATATTATAAGTAGTAATAGGCAAAATCTTAATTAGCAAATATGATCAATAATGGTGAGAAGAAAATTGATATTTTGGATTAAAATATGTGCCTGTAAATAGCAAGTAAAGAATTACTAAGACTTATCAAACAAAAAATAATATGTTGCATAAAAGTTTAAATATATGCTTGCATAATAAAATTAAAGTATTATAATTACTTAATCATATGAATAGCGAGTAAAAACTATATTAAGTTATTGAGTGGAAGTTCTATTGCAATATATGCACGAACTTAAGATTTTATAACAATTATAAAAAATATTATTTTGAATATATTATCACCAATTAGAAGAAGGAATTTGATAATATATTCAAATATATGCTTGAAAATAACAACTAAAGAATTGTACGGATTTATCAAGAAAACATGATATGAATGGCAAGAAAAACTTTGATTTGTTGAGTAAAATTTTGGCTTAAAAGATACTAAAGTATTATAAATATTGTAAAGCAAAAAGATTGGTTAGAATATTTAATTTCCAATTGTGAGAAAAAAAATTGATATAGTGGAATGAAATATTTTCACACAAATAGAAATAATTATCAAAATTTATCTAGCCAAAAATGTTATGAGTGGTGCATGAAAATATAATGACTTGTCAAGAAAATTTCTAATGGAATATATACTAGTAAAAGGACATTAAAGTAATGAAAATATTTTTCAAGCAAAAAGCTTGAATTGAATAAATGGTCATTAGTAGTAAAAAAAAAAAAACTAGATTGAAATATGTGCTTAAAAATAATGAGTAACAAATTTTTAAGACTCATCAAGCAAAATTGATATAAATAGCAAGGAAAAATGTAATGATATATTGAGAATTTGATTGATATATATGCTCACAATAAGCGAGTAAATTATTATAAATAACTATATAGGAATATATGATCACCTAAAAAAAAGACTAGATAGAAATATGTGCTTATAAATAGTTCTTTAACAATTGTCAAGACTTATTAAACAAAATGATATAAATAGCAAGAAAAAATAATAACGCAATTGAGTATTTGACTAAACTATGTACTCATAAAAGAGAGTAAAGTATTATAAATAAATATGTGAATAAAGAGTGAAAAGTATATTTATATGTTAAGGGGAAGTTCAATTGAAATATATGCAAACAAAAGGAGCCTAAAGTTTATATCTATCAAATAAAAAGCTTGGTTTAAATATCTAATAACAAATAACAAGAGAAAATTTGAAAAATTGAATTGAAATATATTTATGCAAATAGCAAGGAAGAAATTATTAGAATTATCAAGGAAAAATGATATAAATAGTGGGAAAAAATTATATAATGACAAGTCAAGTAAAAGATTGATTAAAATATATAATCGACAAACGAAGGTAAAGTATTATAAATTACTTACCAAGCAAAAAACTAATTATAGTATATGTCACCAATGGTGAGAAAAAATTGATTTAGTGGATTAAAGTATGCGCTTCCAAATAACAACTAAAAAATTATTAAGATTTATCGAGAAAAAATATTATATGAATAGCAAGCCGAAAATAAAATGACTGGTTGAGTAAATATCCAATTGAAATATGTTCTCACAAAATTAAATTAAAGTATTATAAATACATATTGACTTGAATAGCAAGAAAAAAAAATTTTCTAGCAAAATTTCAAAAGATATATATGTTTAAAAGGAGACTAAAGTATTATACATATTTATTAAGAAAAAAACTTGATTAGCATATAAGATTGCCGATAGGAAGGACAAAATTTGATAAGAGTGGATTGAAATATATGCTCATCAATTGTGAATAAAGAATTATCAAATATGAGATTGCCAACAGTAAGGACAAATTTTGATAAGAGTGGATTGAAATATATGCTCATTAATAGTGAATAAAGAATTATCAAAACATACTGAGCAAAAATTGGTATGAATAGCAAGTAAAAAGTGTAAAGCCTTGTCAAATAAAAGTTTGAATAACATATGCTGGCAAAAGCACGGTAAAGTATTATAAATATTTATTATGCAAAAAGTTTTGATAGGATATATGATCACCAACACTGAGAAAAGAACTTAATGGAATGGATTGAAATATTTTACCAAAAATTGTGAGTAAAAAATATTAAGATATCAAGAAAAAAATTGTTATGTATAACAAGTACATAATATAATGACTTGTTGAGTAAAAATTAGACAAAAATATAAGCTCACAAAGAGAAAGTAAATTGTTATAAATAATTGTCAAGGAAAAAAGCATAATTAGAATATTTGATCACCAATAGTAGGAAAATTTTGATAGATTGGATTGAAATATAAACTCACAAATGGTAAGTGAAGAATATTAAGACTTATTGAGCAAAATGACATGAATAGCGAGTACAAAAACTAATGGTTTCTAGAGAAAAGTTCGACTAAAATATATACTCACAAACAAATACTTATATAAAAAAAGCTTGATTGAAAATTTTAAGTTCCATTATTATAAAAATTGATAGACTAGATTGAAATATAATGTCCCAAATAGCAAGTAAGGGATTATCAAAACCAATCAACCAAAAAATTTTATGAACAACATTTAAAAATTATAATGACATATTAAGCGAGAATTCCATAAAAAGTATATGCTTGCAAAAAAGTTGATTGGAATATGTGATTGCCAATACCAATAAAAAGAATTTGATAGAGTAGATTAAATTACACGTTTGCAAATAGCTAGTAAAGAATTATAAAGATTTATTAACTAAAAAAGTTATAAAAAATAATGACTTGGGGCGTAAAAGCTCAAAAAACATAAGCTTACAAAAGGAGAGTAAAATACATAATGACTCATCGAGGAAACGATCGATTGAAATATATACTTGCAAAGGAATAAATTATTATAAACATTACCAGGCAAAAAACATGATTGGAATATTTAATCACGGATAAAGAGAAAACAATTTTTATACACGATCAAAATATATGATTGCAAGGAATCAGTGAAATATATCAAAAATAGTCAAGAAAAAAATGATATGAATAACAAGTAAAAATATTATGAATTGTTAGCCAAATAATCATCAAAAATATAATTTTGCAAAAAGAGAGTAAAATATTATTAATACTTATCAAGCAAAAAGTTTGATTGGAATATGTGTTTACCAATACCAATACAAAGAATTTGGCATATACCAATACAAAGAATTTGAAAGATTAGATTGAAGTATGTGCTAGAAAAAGGAGATTAAACTATTATCAAAAAAGTTTTATTGGAAATTTGATCCCCAATGACAAGAAAAAATATTGATCGACTGGATCAAAATACATGTTTGCAAATAGGAGTAAAGAATTATCGAGGCTTATTGACAAAAAACTATAAGAATAGCAAGCCAAAAATATAATGACTTATCAAGATAAAGTTCGATATATACATATGCTTGCAAAAGAATAGTAAATATTATATATTCTTATAAGGCAAAAAGCTTGGTTAGAATGTATGATTTTCAAAACAAATAAAAATTATTTGATAGACTGGACTAAAATAATTTCTAACAAAAGTCAATTAAAGAGTTATCTTAAACACAAATTGATTTGACTAGTAAGTGAAAAATATTATGACTTGTAGAATAAATAAAATTTAATATAATGGATTTAAATATGTGCTTACAAATAGTGATGAAAAATTATCAAGACTTAATAGGAAAAATTGATATGAATAATGAGAAATAAATATATTGACTTGATGAGTAAAAGTTTGACAAAAATATATTCTCGCAAAAGGAGAGTAAAGTTTATAAATAATTGTCAAAGCCTATTGGAATATGTGTTCACCAATACCACTAAGAAGAATATGATACAATAGATTGAAATATGTGCTTGCAGATAACGAGTAAGCAATTAACAAAACTAGTCAAGTAAAAAAATTATGAATAATGAATAGAAATTATATGGGCTTATCTAACAAAATTTTGACTAAAGTATATTCTCGCAAAAGGTTAGTAAAGTATTATAAATACTTACCAAGAAAAAAGCTTGATTATAATGTGATATTCCGAATACAATAAAAATGTGATCTCAAAATAATAAGTGAAAAATTATTAAGGCTTATGAAACAAAAAAATCTTATAAATAGTGAGTAAAAAATAAAATAATTGTCAAGTATAATTTTGCTAGAAATATACAAAAGGAGAGTAAAGGATTATGAATATTTATAAAGACAAAAGTTAGATTGAAATATTTGATCACCAATTGCAAGAAAAAGTTTTATAAACCAAGTGGAAATATATACTCGCAAATAGCGAGTAAAGAATTATCAATGCTTATATAGCAAACATTATATGAATTGCGAATAAAACATATGAGTTGTCGAGTCAAATGTTTGATAGAAATAAATTCAAAAAAATGAGAGTAAAAATTATAAAAATTGATTGGAATATATATGTGATTGGCAACACTAATTAAATGAAATTGATATAATGGAATAAATTTTTTGTTGGAAAATAACGAGAGAAAAATTATCAAGACTTATTAAGCAAAAAAATATTAATAGTGAGAAAAATAATGACTTTCGATTAAATTTTAACAGATATATATTCTAAAAAAGGAGATTAAAGATTATAGATACTTATCAAAGCTTAATTGGAATATGTGATTGCCAATACTAATAAAAAGAATTTGGTATAATGAATTGAAACATGTTTTTATAAATAGCGGATAAAGAATTATCAAAACTTGTCAAGCAAAAAAAATATTATGAATAGTGAGTAAAAATTTAATGGCTTGTCAAGCAAAAATTTAAATGAAACATATACTCTCAAAAGGAGAGAAAATATCATAAATACTCGTCAAGCCAAAAACTTAATTAGAATGTGTGATTACCAATACCAATAAAAGGAATATTATAGACTAAATTGAAATATATGACCTCAAAATAACGAGTAAAAAAGTGTTAAGACTTATAAAGCAAATTATACTATAAATAACTAGTAAAAAATAAAATGACTTGTCAAATAAAAGTTTCCTAGAAATGTCAGCTCACAAAAGGAGAGTAAAGTATTATAAATACTTATCAAGACAAAAGTTTGATTGGAATATTTGATCACGACTTGCAAGAACTTTTTTTTAACTAGGAGGAAATATATACTCAGAAATAACAAGTGAAGACTTATAAATACTTAAGATTATATGGATAGCGACTGAAAAATATGACTTGTCAAGTAAGCCTTTTGATAGAAATATACACAAACAAAAGGAGAGGAAAGATTACAAATACTTATCAAGCAAAAAGCTTGATTGAAATATATGATTGGCAATACCAACAAAAAGAAATTAATATAATGGAATGAAATATGTTCTCACAAATAGTGAGTGAAAAATCATCAAAACTTATTAAGCAAAAATGTTATGAATAGTGAGAAAAAAGTAATGAATTGTTAAGTAAAAGTTTGACAGAAATATATGCCAGTAAGAGGAGAGTAAATATTATAAATAATTATCAAAACTTGATTGGAATACATGTTTGCTAGTACCAATAAAAAGAATTTGATATAGTGAATTGATATATGTGCTCGCAAATAGTGAGCAAAGATTTATAAAAATTAGTCAAGTAAAAAATATTATGAAGAATGAGTAAAAAATATAGTGGCTTGTCAAACAAAAATTTGATTGAAATATATTCTTACAAAAGGAAAGTAAAGTATTATAAATAATTATCAAGCAAAATTGCATGATTAGAATGTGTGATTGCCAATAATAATAAAAAGAATTTGATAGACTAAATTGAAATATGTGATCTCAAATAACTAGTAAAAAATTATTGAAGCTATAAAGTAAAAAATGTTATAAAGAGTGAGTAAAAAATAAAATAACCTGTGAAGCAAAAGTTTATTAGAAATATAAACTCAAAAAAAGAGCGTAAAGTATTGTGAATATTTGTTAAGGAAAAATTTTTATTAAAATATTTGGCTGCCAACTTAAACAAATTTTTTTTGATAAACTAAGTGGAATTATAGGCTTGCAAATAGCGAGTGAAGAATTATCAAGGCTTATCAAGAAAAAAAACTATTAAATAGTGATGACAAGCATATATTTCTACCTATTTTATCAAAAATTTTTTCTTTTAATTGACGAACAAATTAGTATTCCAATCAACTTTTATCATTATAAATATTCATAATAAGTTACTCTACTTTTATGAGCTTACCTTTCTAACAAAGTTTTGCTTGATGTGCCATTTCATTTTTGACTTGCTCCTTGTAACATTTTTTGCTTCATAAGTGATTGGTTATTTTTATACTAATAATTAAATTACTATAAGTGTGTAGCTATAGCTAACACAAGAAAGTATAGGTTGATCCCTCGAAGACTGTAATTATTGGTAGTTACCTTTTTTTATAGTATCTAGCCTAAGAATTAGATTTTGGATTTTAATTAAAAATAAAAAACTAAACTAAGATTAAAAAATTATCACCTTAAGGCAAGTAAAATAATAAGAAAATCAATATCAAATAATAGTGTTTTGGTTATGAATCCACCTAAGAATCTTTAGATATTATTAACCTTTTACTATGCAATCATATTATTCATTATTAGAACGTGAAAATTCTTCTCTTATGTTAATAAATCTTCGAGACTATTAGCAGCTAATACATTAGTTGATTAACAAAAATTTGTCTAGTTAAAACCTATAGGATTGCATTATCAGTTTATAAATTTCGCTATTAGGTTTGAACCCAATCTAGAGGATTTATGCTGGCCTATCTCTAGGTTTGCATGTAACTCCTGTGAATTATGGTAGATTTATTCATTAAAAAAAATTTCAATCTCAATTATATGAAATCAAATCATGTCTTAATCTCTGGATATATTAGTACAAAAGTAAAACACATAATTGAATCACAATAATCAATGAATATAATTGCATTGAGTAAAAGATTAAAACATATTATTATCCCAAACTAGGATTCATCACACCTAGACACCAAAAGCGTTTATTTATTAATCACAGAGAATGAAATTAGAGATAAACAAAAAGAAAAGCTAACTTAAAATAAAGGAATCATAATTCTAAATCTCCCTTTTTCTTTTATTGAATCTTCTTGCAAGTTAAGGTTTGATATTATGATCTACTAGATCTCTTAATGTATTCTTCTTGTTTTCCACATCCCTCGATCAAAATTGTCACATCTCTAGGTATTTTAAGTCTTAAATCTTCTACAAAAGTGAACTTTCCTCATCTTTCCTCTACTTATGTCTTTTTATAGTAAATTTTAGGATTTCTAGAGTATATAAAGTCATATACATTAGGTGTGTAAGAGACTATATATATTGAAAAAGAGACTATATATATTGAAAAACCCTTGAATTTTTATAATTTTACATGGGCAACATACAAACCTAGGTATCTCATTATACACGGGCGTGTAACTCCACACGACCAAAACTTAAAATCTTCAATCTTCACATGTTTTCAACAACTTACATCATCTATATACATAGGCGTGTAGGTCCTTAGCTGCTTCAAATCATCGTCTTATACCATGTTTTCATCCCAATTGTTCTCCTTTATGTCTAAGAAGGCAATTATGACCAATAAATACACTTGGAGTAAATTAAGTATCAAGTATACAACAAAACTCTGAAATATTAAGCAAAATATATCAAATTTGGGTGTATAATTATAGTTAAATATGCATCTATCAAACATCCTCACACTTAAGCTTTTGTTTTTCCTCAAGGAAATCATAATCTAAATTATCAACTATACAACATCCATCCTTTATTAGTCTCAACCTATCCATCTATACTTTAAATCAGTATATCATACTAATCAAATTAATCATGCAAATAGAATCTTGTTATCCTAAAACTAACTTCATAAGTCAATATTAATAATAATCACGTCAATAGTCTTATTGAAATTAAAATCATGAGTCTTTACACCCTTCCCAAGGTTTCATTCAATGCACTTAAGTGTTTAGGGTGAAAAGTGTCAAACTCTCAAATCAGTGCATAACAGAATTCTTATTATAGGTTTGCGATATTATCACATCTTCATCACTTGTATGTAAACTAGAAATAAAAATCAATAGGTCTTTATAATGTTATAATGGGGCTTAGCTAAGGTATGATTTAGATAACAAAAATGTGATACATTTGAAGGAATTTTACAAAGGAAAACATTAAAAGAAACTTGTTTACAATACAGAGTTCCTTCACTTATAAATCCATTGTTACTATATATACATACATATGTATGTATATATGTATTTTTTAAATCAAAATGTTCTCGAGCATTCATCATGTACCACAGTTAAAGAAATATTTAACCTTTCAAAATTTAAAGTTTAAAAAAAATCAAATAATGTAAATAACTTTTAGGGTTCAAAACAATAAAAAGGATTTAAAGAAAATAAAATAAAGGTTAATATTATGGGTGTAATCAATGGAAAAGTCTAAAACTCAACTTTAGTAAAAAGTTTTGTAGTATCCCTTCTAACTAAAGAAATATAAGCAAAGAATAGTTGTAGATATTTTAGTATAGGTTTCTTAAGATGTGAAGCTTTGAAAGCACTATGGTTCTAGAGCAGAATCAATAGACTAGTCATGCCATAAATTAGTAGGTTAAAAATTGGAAGTGTAATCATATTTCGAGCTCACAAATGTTTCCGTTTTAACGACATGTTTCTTTATAAATCCATAACAATATTAAAGATAGTAATTTAAAAAGAAAATCCCCTCCATATCACTTTGAATTTAACTCAGTTTAGTGAACAAATTAAGCTCAATATCATCATTGAACTGAAAAGTCATGTAAAATTCCCTAGTTAGTTCAATAAAAGCAGGCCATCTTACATTCACATAATTTTTCCAACTCAACCAATATAACAAATTCCTAACGAATATTCAAATCCTTTAGAGTTTGAGTATGAATATACTTGTAAGGATAAATGCATTTCGAACAATTCTTCATAATTGTTCCTATCTTGCTCATTAATAAAAGTTTTAAATGCTTCAATCTTAAGCTTTAATTTGGTAGCTAATTCCACCATCTACCCATTTTGGTTTTAGGAGCATAAGAAGGCCCTTTTCATTATTATTATGGTGTTGGGAAACAAGTTAGAGTATGAGAAATTAGAGAACAAGTTACGATGGACACTAAAAGGTAGTGGTTAGTAGCTTGCTCCAATTGTTAATGTGCTTATAAGGGTGCCAATGGTAGGTCTTCGTAGTTCAATGGAATCACTCTCCTAGCCTATGATTTGGGTCTTCCAAAAGCTAGGTGAAAGATGGACCTTCATAATGATGAGGATGTGTGGAGTAATGCTGGGGGTCTGGCATCACCAGCAAGATTTAATAGAGATTGTCAACTGGTGGGAGATGATTAAAGATGATATTTGGTACGAGTATTTTTTTGTAGTAAAAATGGGAATTTAGGGTTTGGATGTGATAAAAGAAATAGAGATTACAAAGGAAGAAGAAGCTAAACAGAAGAGAGAAGAGAGAAGAGAGAAGAGAGAAGAGTTCTTTAGTGAGAGAAAAATATGTTACAAGTATTCATTACCCTCATCCCCTTTCTCAACTGCTATAATGACAAATATTACAACCGTTAAGAAACAACTAATCACATAGATAAAATTATCCATCCCTTACATGACTTCGTTTCATTATTAACTCCCATATACAATACTACGTCGCATTATTCTTCTTCATTTATTCCTCAATTACATTACGACAACGTTCCACTTATTAATCTTCTTGGATGCTACACGTATAGTTCTTCTTCCTCGCTCACCACTTCTAGTCTTCTATTAGGATCAATTCCCTTCCCCTCGATAACCTTGTCCACAAGGTTGAAGTCAGGAAAACGCTGTTGAATATGATAAATGAGCTCCCAATAAACATTGTTGCCCTTAGTCGAAGACCATTGAATCAATATCTATATAGCCTGTCTGTTATGGCAATTTATCAATCATCTATATCTGGAATAGCAACTGGAATACGCAGCATAGAATATAGTGACGAAGGTAATACTGGTGATAAGGTGTCAAATCCGATACTCTACGCTTCAGTTGAGACATATGACAGGTAGGATGAATCCTATTGCCAGGTGGTGCTTTGAGTGTATAAGCTACTGAACCTACTCTCCTTAAGATTCTAAGCGGTCCAGAGGATAGAGCTCACAATTTCTAGGAATGATGTTGCTTTACACTTTGTTGACGATCCACTAACTGTTTCATTCTATGATGTGTATGATGGAAGTGAAATCATAGGATATTCACCATGGCTTCGTTGTCCATCAGAACTTAATCAACAAATAAAACAGAAGAATCACCTGCAAGTTACGGAGCGTAAATGGGAGGGGAAAATCCATATACTGCCTGAAAAAGAGTAACATGTAGTGATGAGTAAAAGGTGGTATTATACCACCACTCTGTAAGCGACAGCCGCGGATTCCAGTTGGCAGGACAATTCGACGTCATACACTGTAAATACATTTCTATAGTTCGATTCAAATTAAACTTCAATCTGTCCATTAGATTATGGGTAACAGGCCGTTGAAAGTTGTAGTTTAACACCTTGTAGCTTAAACAAGTCCTTCCAAAAAAAGACATAAAAATTGCAACTCTATCACTTACGATCATCTATGGCATACCTTATAACTTGAAAACATTTTCCACAAAAGCTTTGGCAAATTTTTTAGTTGTAAAAGGGTGGTATAAAGGCATGAAATGAGCATACTTGCTTATTCTATCCATAACTACAAATATCGCAATAAATCCCTCTGAAAAGGATAAACCCTCCATAAAATCCATACTAATATCATTCCACACTATTGAGGAACAGGCAGAGGTTGTACTAAACCTGGAGAAGTTACAGTTTTGTATTTATGTTTTTTTCCCAAACTTCACATTTTCTTACAAACTTCCTTACATACCTTTGTAACCTTCTCCAAAAAATGAAAACACTGATCCTCTCATACTTCCCTAACCACCATAACTGACCTTCATGTGTAGTGGGAATGAGAAAATTCAATAAGTTTTTGTCGCAGTGGAATTGAATTTCTTACCACTAGACACCCTTTCCACCGTAAGATATAGTCTGTGCAAGAATATATTGTACCTTTATATTCTTCTTGTTGCAGATGTTGTATTAATCTCTGAATGGATGGGTTATGACGCCAACTCTCCTAAATTTTTGACAGTAGTTCTGTTTGTATATTTGAAATGGACGTGGTGAAAAGCTTTGAGCTACTAACTCTCAATAAAGAGTTAGCTACCAAATTATCCACTCCTTTCTTATACTCGATAAAAAATCAAATTCCATTGGTTTAGGTAACCAGCTCTGTTGTAAAGGAGTGGTGATCCTCTAATCCATAAGATACTTAAGACTATGGTGATCCGTCAGAATCAATAAGTGTCGTTCAGTGAGGTAATGTGACCATTGGTTCCTAACCATCACGATCGCTAAAAATTCTTTTTCACAAACTGGAAGATATTTGTATTTGTTGAAGAGGATTTTACTTGTAAAGGCAATCGGGTCATTATTCTGTATAAGCACAACTCCAATTCCTTCCCCGCTAATAATCGCCTTAACGACAAATTCTTTTTGGAAATCCGGAAGAGTCAACGTCGGAGCATTTATCAAAGCACTTTTCATACCAATGAAAACTATGGTTGCTTCTTCATTCCACATAAATGAGATTTTCTTCAATAGGTTAGTAAGGGGTTTACTCAGTTGTCCATACCCCTTGATCAGTCGTCTATAATATCCACACAGCCCCAGAAATCTTCAAAGCTGACGGATGATCTTTGGTTGTGGCCAATTCGCCACCGCACTCACCTTTTAAGGGTCCGTCGAAACTCCTTGGCTACAAATAATATGCCCCAAGTACTATAGTTGATCCACCCAAATGAACATTTTGAGAGCTTCATATACAGTTATTGTGCTGTTAAAATCTCCATCACCAACTTTTAAGTGTTCTAGATGCAACTTAAAGGAATTGTTATACATTAAAATATCATGAAAACACTAAAACAAACCTTCTTAAGTATTTCATAAAAATTTGATGCATTAGGCTTTAAAAGGTGCAAGTGCATTCGTTAGGCTAAAAGGTATTACAAAAAATTTGTAACGCCCTTCATGCGTCCTAAATGCTATTTTATAGACATCTTCCTAGTGCACACGAATTTGGTGGTACCTCGCTTGCAGACCCATGTTTGACAAGTATCACACCCCTTGTAGTTCATCGAATAACTTTTCTACCAAAGAAATGGGGAACTTGTCCTTGATAGTGTATTGATTAAGAGATCTATAATCAACGCAGAACCTCCAAGATCCAGCTTTTTTTAATCAATATCACACGAGCGTAGAATAGGCTAACATTTTGCCTCATTATCCCTTATTGGAACATGTCATTCATCAGATCTTCAACAACATTTTTCTGAACTCCTGCATATTTGTAAGGTTGAAGATTCATAGGCTTTGTCCCCTTCTTCAGTGGTATTTTGTGATCATGAAACTGCAAGTGAGGTAGCCCCTTTGGTTCCTCAAACACCAATTTGAACTATTTTAATAACTCCTGTAATCGTTCCTTAAAAGCTACCAAAACATCAACATCTGATGCTACTACCTATGAAGTTCTCAGGTCCACCTGCTGATTCTTCCTGATACTCATTTCTTCCTCTTTAGACCACCATAAAGCAACAAATTATGTCTTTATTGCTCCATATTTTTGCTAGATTTTTCTCTGGAATTTACACTAAATTTCTGCACCCCACTCTTGATAACTCCATTTCCTCCCCACACCAACAGAATTTCATAGTCCCCTTTTAGTAGTTGAATAAAATGTCATCCAACCTTGAAAACCATTGCATTCCCACTGTCATATCTAATCCCCCAATGTCTATCACTAAAGCATCTGCACAAAACTCTTTTCCTCCTATTTGCCATTGTAAATTTCGACATACATTCTCGCAACTCAATTTCATTCCACCCCCTACAAGATTGTTAACTTCACCTCTTCCAACTCCTTTCCCAGTCTGTTCATTAAGTGTTTATCCATAAAATTGTTTGTACTCCCTCTATCTACCAATATATGTATTACCAATCCATTCAACATACCCTTTACCTTGATTTGCTAGTATTTTGCCATAGATGCCCCAAACATGGTTTGCAAGGATATGTTAGGCAATTCTTCTTCATTTTCTGATTAATTCTCCACGACATACAAGCTATATACAATAAGATGTCACATTCTTCTTCTTCATTTATTCCTTAGTTACGTTACGACAATGGTACAGTTATTAATCTTATTCAACGATATGTTGAATAGTTCTTCTTCCTCACTCACCACTTCCACTTGTTTCAATATTGAGTTTTCTTTGGTAGTTTGTGTAGCGGAATAGCATAGTTGTTTATGGTGGCTAGGCTTTGTGGGTCACTAAAGAGGGTTGTGTTTGATGGGTATGTGGTGGTTGATGGCCTAAATTAGGCTTTGTCGCTGTAATTGACAATGGTGACAAAGGTACGAGCAGTGACAAGGTGCTAGTGGTAGGGAAATCAAGGATTAATAGTGGTGTTGTGTTGTTGCTAGGAAAGTGGAAGTGTTGGTGGTGAGTAGTGAGAATCGCATGGTGAAGGGTGGCATAAACTGGAGCAGATGGCGATTAGTAGTTATGGGTAGACGACTTGGATTGGCTAGGAAAGCTGGAAGGAGCAATGACATAAGGCTAGAGGATTAACCTACAAACAAAATAGGAAACAGTAAAAGTAAAATTATATTATTATTATTATTATTATTATTAGATTTTATTTAGCGCTTAAAGTGACATGAACATAATCTAAAAATATATGAATGCTAACTAACCATCAAAGACCCTAAAATAATATAAAAATAGAAATTAAAAATATTTAAAGTAAATATAATAAAATAAAAACTTGGATTGCCTCCCAAGTGACACCTTAAATTATTATCATTAGCTGAACTTATGGACTTTGTCTATTAATCATAAGATATATCAATTCCACTTCTACATTTTCAATTAGTAAACCTACACAAAAGCTATGACTATTAACTTTGAATAGTTTTGAAGTTGCTAAACTTTGAATTTTAATAACACCATACATAAACACATTATAAACAATACAAGTTCTGATTTAAAGAGATCATAACTTACCTAGAAATAACCAAAGTTTTAAATGATAAAAGAAAAATTTTCTTCAGATAGAGAATTCTTTCCTAAAAGTTATCTTACCATAGAAAGTATTTATTCGCTCCTTATAAATTCTAGAGCTTTTATAGGCATCATTGTGAACCTGTAACTATAATTTCCTTTCTACACCACTTTCAACTAAATTCATATTTCATAGTTTGACAACATAAAATGCCTCATGTTCTAAATTTACTATAAAATGGCATGGCTTACAAAATACTAAACTATATGGAGATATAACGATTGTTGTTTTATAGACTTTTCTGTACATCTATAGTGCATTATCTAACTATAGACTTTAGTCCTTTTTTTTTGGTTGAACTTACCTTTTCTCTATAATAAACTTAATTCTTAGTTTAAAACCTCAACTTTTCCACTAGTTTACAGATGATATGGCATAACAGCTCTGTGCATAACCCCGTAATTTTTTACCAATACTTTAACAATCTGATCACTAAAATGTGTCCCTTGATTGTTAGCTAAGACTCTTAAAATTCTAAATATGCTAAATATGTTAAAATTTAGGAAACTTCCAACAAATTTAGAATTGTCAATTCGAATAGCCTTTACTTCCACCCACTTTGAAATATAGTCAACATCTAATAAAATGTAAACATATATAAAAGAAATAAGAAATGGTCCTAAAATCAATACCCTATAAATAAAACAATTTTACAAACTAAAATTAGAGTTTAAACCATCTCATTTAGTTATGAAATATTACCTTTGTTATTAATGTCACGAGACTTCGAAAAGAATATGCATCTTAAAATAAAGGCCAAAAGAAATTGCAATCTAAGACCATCCTATACATTCTCTTGGCTCTAAAATGTCCTCCCTATGTGTATAAATGGAAGAAAGTCAGAAAGAAGAAATTTATGTTTGAAATGCATACTTTCTCATTACCTAAACATGCATACCTTCTTATTACCTAATCAACACAATGCTTCTTAAGATACAGATCATCCCATACATTACACTATAAGAAAATTACAGAATAGTAGCAGAATATTTTCGATGGAAAAGATTCCAACGCTATTTACCGACGGACGTTACCGATGGAATAGATTTTTCGTCGTTGACATGTGAAGAAAAACTGTTTATCGACGACAATCATCTTCCGCTGGTGAATGAATCTTTAAGCTACCGACGGACAGCAACATACCGTCGGTAAATGTGAACCAAAATGACCAGTATTACCAACGGAGTTGCTAATTCCGTTGGTGAATTGGTTAACGATACTTAAATCACCGACAGAAGCTAATTCCGTCGGGACCCGTCGGCTCAATAGCCTTGAATTCTTCTAGATACTCCTAATTTACCGACGGAATTCGCTATCTGTCAGTATTTGAGTTATTCCAGCCTAATTATGCCGCCCATTTACCGACAGAATGGAGTATTCCATCGGAAATTGTCGGCAGTACCGTCGTTCGTGCTACTGCGAGAACCCTATTTTACCGATGGAACACTCCATTCCGTCGGTAAATCGGCGCCTTTATATCGGGCGCTGACCACCCCTTCTCATTTCTCTTCTCTTCTCCTCGCGGACGTCTTCTGCTTTCCCACTCGTTCTCTTGCAGTTTTCGGCCCCTTTTCGGTTGTTGGCTTACATATCATGCGTTGTTTGAGGTAAACTCTCTTATTGTTGTGTTATTTTTACTAAAAAAAGCATGCTTTTAGTGTTAAACGTGAATGTTTGGTGATGAAATCTTGTTTGATTGTTGTTAGTGTTTATGATTTTTTTGTGTAATTATTGATTTATTTGATGTTTGTATGTGTTATTATTAGTAAATAAGAGAAAAATGCAGTTGATTTGTGTATAAAATGAGATTATACATATTGCTTATGAGGTGTTCGATAAAATACTTTTTATAATTTTTGAAATATTTTTTGTAATTATTATGTTAATTTGAGAATTTGAATATTTAATTTTGATAAGATGTTTAGTTTGAAGTTTTAATTTTTCGAATTTAACATTTAATTGTGAATTTGTTGTATATTTGAATATTGTCATTA
>JAOSBN010000005.1:41164698-41183614 GCA_027563595.1 Erythroxylum suave | reverse complement strand
ACACACTAAAAAATCAAATTAACCACTAAACATATATCATATTACCTATAAAAATACAATTCAATCTACACCTGTCAGATATCTCCTAAAATAAAAATCTAAAATCAATTGGATGAAAGAAGGTGATAAATTTTTTTTTCACAATGCAATTGTTTGTATGAAAAATACTAATAAATATGCTACTTGAAGAATAACTCTTATGTAGTTTTATAGGAACAACTTAAGATTGTAGTGTGGGATTTTAAATATTTTAAAAACCCTTTTTTGTAGCATCTCATCTATGAAATTGTTGAAAGATTTAAAATGTTAGACTAATTAGTCATATGAGTTGTATCATATAGAACGAAATTGGTACATCTATGACCTCATTTCATAACTATGTTCAAATGTATAATATTAGCATACACACATGATTGTGAGCTAGAAAAATTGCACTTAATTGATAGATTTTGGGATATGAAACTAATATGAATGTGATAAATTGCTGAGCATAATGAATGAGATATGAATGTGTATTTCCATTGTCTTGTACTTTGGTTTGCCAATGACAAGAATTGATGGATTATAATTAGTAAATTCAGAATTATTGGTTACAATTGGGATATTTATTAAATTATGTGTATTTTAAATGCCAAGTGGCAAGACAAATTGATAAATGGTAGTAGAAATAAGTGACATAATAATTGACAAGTGGCATACAAAATTGACAAATGGACTAAAGATTTAATGGTATTGGGTACCATAATTAGAACATATTTAGTTGGTTATTTATTTGGTAACTGTCATGACCAGTATCATAACACTTACCAGGCATTAAACCCACGATATTATCTATTGAAAGGACCATCTTCATTGTCTTTCACTTTGTTACTTTCTCTCATCTTCTTCATTTCTTTATTCTCGCCATCTCACGACACTCACTCCTCACACTTATGATGTTGAGTTTTTGCTAAAAGCCAACACCTTGCTACTTTAACAAATGTTGTTATCTCTTCTTGACAATGAAAACTCAGCATATTCTACCTTAAATGTTGATGATCATGTAATGCTTGGAGAGCTAGGTTAACACACATTTTAAAGAGGCTTTGAGTTAAACAAGTAAGATATGGTTCTTCATGGTTTATTTTAAACTGAATCATTTATGATGATAGTTTTAAGATGGATTGATAGTGTTAATGGAGTTGTATGTTGATGAAGAAATGAATATTTTTGATGTTCTATTTTTGGTATAAATGATCAATAATAGTTTATGAGTTGTAGTATGGATTTTTTTTGATTTAAAATGGAGGTAAAAATTATTTGGAAATGATGAACTATGCATAAGATGTGTTGGATATAGTACATAGAGGTTTAAATCTGGAAAATTGGAAGGAGAAAATGGTCAGAACTGCCAGATAACCCACTGATATTTGTTTAATTGATTGTTTAATTATTCCACAACAGTTAGCGATTATTGACATTAATTGCTTAAGATACTCACTTTGACTCATATGTGATTTTAGGCACAATTTAGAAGCAAAGAAATTAAAGTAAGTCGAAAGCACTGCATTTGAGCTATTTTTCTAAAAATTAAATTCATTTGTCTTCCTAGATTAAGAAGGAGTTAATTAAAAGACAAGAAGAGAAAAATCAATAGCAGTTAAAGGACAAAATGATAGTGCAAAATGAATAGAAATCAGTGCAGAGGAGAAAGCAGAAGGAAGCTAGTGCCTGCTAGTTTTAACGCATGCATAACACGCCAACGTTTCAGTTAGCGCTTAACTCAACTACAAAGGGAGGCAGAAAAGAGGGGTTTCAGTGAACAAGAAGAGGTGGACCAAAAACCCCAACTTTATTTGTCTTATCGAGCTACAGTAGAGATAAGAAGGTTAGCGTGAAGTAATTAGGGACTTACGGCTTGGAGGCTTGCGAAGAAACAAAAGGAATAATGAGTAGCGTAAAGTGGAGGTGAATAGTGGAGATGGACATTAATCTTTAAATGTCCCATTGATGAATAGTAGAGATAGGAGAAGCTTGCGGCCGTATTGTGAAAGGATGATTTTAATATGATCATTGAATCATTTGATTGCATACCTATTACTAGAATTTTGATATAATCAGTAATTGTTATGTTGGAATTCATGTGTAGTGACTAATGATTCGTAATCACTAGGGATGACATGACCTAGGTTAAATGATGCATCATATATGGTTGTTGCCTTAATTAATC
Source organism: Erythroxylum suave (assembly GCA_027563595.1). Lineage (NCBI taxonomy): Eukaryota > Viridiplantae > Streptophyta > Magnoliopsida > Malpighiales > Erythroxylaceae > Erythroxylum > Erythroxylum suave. The sequence continues at coordinate 41,181,405 of JAOSBN010000005.1, read as the reverse complement.
GATTTTCCTAATTCATAATGCTACTACCCAATTAAATCTAGATATTGTATCCTAGGTTATTTGGGGGTTTGGTTTAATTAATGAACGTGTCTTGATTAAACAAAACCTAAGGGAAAACTCAGGTTAATTATTAACGTACAAATAATAGTTGCTAGGAGAGTTTTGAGAATAACTAATCATTTAAATATGCTTAATTAGGGTGTAGGCTGAGATTGAAGCAAAGAATCGCATCCTTACCGAGTTCCCCAATGTTATCATTTTCACAAGTTTTCTTTAATTTTTTTTTTAGTCTAGTTTCATTTTATTTTCTTATTTCAAAATCCAAACCCCCTATTAAACCTAAACACTAGTTAATTTCATTTCTTCAACTTTACGCACACTCTCTGTGGGATCGACCTAGACTCACACTACTACAATAGTAGTCTAGTTATTTTATTTTGACTAGTGTTACAAAACACCGATCAATTTTGGCGCAGTTGCCGAAGAGTGCGGTGTTTTAGTTTTTGTTTGTGATTTAAGTGGTGTTTTGTATATATTTGTTCGTAATTGATTTCTTTTCAGTTATTTCGTGATCCTTTATTTATTCTGTTTTGTGTTTGTGATTAAAAAAATCATGGATGGAAGTAATTTTTTCTTTAACTCTTCCTCCTAGTCCTATAACCAATGTTGGACTCATCAACCTAAATTTAGCTACAGATAGGATAATCAACAAAGTTACTTCTATGATAGTTTACAAGATGCATAACAATTTTTATATAGATTAGAAGCTTCTTATCATGACTCCAGTCCATCTCTGGAGGATTTTATTAATATTGTGAACGCTAATACTTTACAATTGTAGCAAAATACTCTACAATTTTAGCAGGATGGAGGAAATTTCCAAAAACTACATGGTCTAGTGCCCAAGACTTAGAGAGCTAACACAATTTAAGTACATCTTTAAAAGAAATGCTTAATATTATGGCTGATATCAAACTCCAAATTCAACAGGATATTTATGCAAAAATTCCAACATAATATACAACAGCTGTTTAGCAAGTTGTATAGAAAATTGACAGGATGCTCTGTAATTGTAGTAAGATGCATTGCCCCAATGGGGAGATATCAATCATCGCAAACCACAAAGTAAAGAGTAGCAGTCGTATCAACCTGAGGTGTACCTAATGGACGTTTGTGTGGAAACTTTACAAAGTTAAGAGGAGTTTGAGAATTTTGAGGTCAACCCACAACGAATTGCTTGTGTAGAAGAAGCAGAGGAGGAGTTCGACGCAAAAAAGGACATATATTTCAGCTCAGAGGTAATTACTAAGTTTATGATTATTTTTTAGAATAACTCTTCACCTTTACTATAACATCCACATATCCCCTAGAAGGATATGTAGATGTTAGCCGCATTGGAATTAAAATAATCCAAATCATACCAAACAGTGTCTTACATGCATTTCCAAAAACTCAAGTAACTACTTTATAATCCATTATAATCCATTAGGATATAATTTATAATCAAGACATAATTTACATCATACAAGTTGAACGTTTCAAAATACATACCATAATTCCAATTCTGATTTATGCTATAATTATTACAATCTATACAAATATAAAATACAAATTCCGATTTGTTCCATTTCATTAAGTACATCACAAAAACAAAACTCAAATATACATCTTGTCGAAACAAAATATATCCTTCTTTGGCATTGTGATTGTCTTTAAACCCTTTTCTATGAACCTATACGGAGGCATAATACCATGCTAAGCATAAAGCATAATTGGGAATAACAAAACAATATATAATTTGGAGACTGTTTCGAGCCGTCTTCTAACATTCATATATATAGAATCAGATCACATTTCAATAAATCTTTAATTGTTCATATAAAAGCACTATCCAAACAATATGTATCTCAGAACATAATATGTCATATCAGATGAGGATATATTTTCTTTAGAATAAATTTTACAAGTATTAGAATAGAATACCAAAATTTCAGAACAAAATACCAAAATTTCATAACAAAATCTGATTATTTGAGAACTGAACATGTATCAAAGTACAAAACAAATTAGCCTACTAATCCTTTTTACAGAAGTGGATAATGGAACCATAATAGAAGATACCGTGTTTGGTATCTAAAACAAAAGAGACTTAAGTCTCTGAAACAAAAGATACATAAGTGTCTAAAATCAGATGACACGAAAGTTTCTGAGGTGTCTAGTTACAGAAGGCACCGTAATATCTAATTACAGAGGCATTCCTAGTTACCAACGACTAGGACTCAGCAGTTTTAAAATAAACCATTTTAGATTTCAGAATTTTATGTAAAAGATATAATGCATATCATATGACTTATTCCATTTCGCTCACACAGGATCTAATCATTCATAATTTATCAACTTAACATGTCTTGTCAACATAAACATTTGTAATCAAACACCGATGAATTCACTAAGTAATTATACATTATATGTAATCATACAAGTTCCCAATTCACAAACATTCATAACACATTACTCTTGTTCTTTAAATCACAGTAACATTCATAAGTATACTTCATTCCTTAATACCTTATAAGTTCAAAAAGTAGATACTTTTTGTATCTAATAACACCTTCCTTAAGTTATTAGTTTAATTACAAATCCAAATCTTATTCAACCTTTATGTTAAAAACCCTTCCCATTATCCTTCTCCTACAATTTTCTTCATATTTTCTTAAGCATATTTCGGATCAGATTTTTATGGCCATTTTGACCTAGAAATTGACTTTTTTAGACAATAAGTTATTCTAATCAAATGGTCCTTTATGTCTTAAGTTTAAAAAAAATCATTCAATTTGGTTCAATATTCCATGAGTCATACCCAAAAGACTACAGATTGTGCACATTCAAAATTTTAGCCAGTGCACGATTGTGCACTCTCGTGATAGATGGGCTGGTGAACAATCACGCACTCCCATGATTGATGGGCTAGTTCATGATCGTGCTTGTGAATGATCGTACACTAGCCTTAGCATGATCGTGCACTCCTGTGATTAAAATGGTTAAAGTATGATCATGCACCCCTGATGTGCACTAAAACTTAGAAAAGTCATATCTTTAAATTATGATGTCCAAAAGTTACAAAATTTATACCAATAGAAAGCTAAGAGGATAAGATACAAATTTTATGAAGACAACTACTCCTAATTTGGCCTATATAAATATAGTTTATTTGATGAAATTAGGACACAATTTTTGTTAGGGATAGGGCTACAACTTATGCTAGAACTCAACTTCAAACTAAATTTCAAAACCCTTAGTGATAGAAATAAAATTCTACTTCTTCACAAAATTTGTATATAAATGTATCTAGTTTAATCTGAATTTAAAATCATCCCATTTTAAGGTCTACAGGTTAAGATATAACTGAAAAATCGATGGCTGTTTAGTGGAGCCACATCTTCTAATGAGTACCCAGCGCATATCAACTTTCTAGCCACAATTCTTCATTAATTCAGTACACATTATATCCACTTCAAACATCAAACAGTACATGTTCTATCATGATACCAAGTTTAGTATTCCCTTACCTCTTTATATTTTAATGAACAACTCCAAATCACTTCAAAGATCCAGCTACACCAACACTTCCTAGCAATCATCTCTTATAAAGCTTCCAAGTGTTGACAATTCAAACTTCTGCAAGATTCGAGAAATTCAGAGGAAGGGAGATTAATTTTGGTGGAGAAATTGCAAGAGTGGGGAGAGTGCTATAGAACCACTGAATGGCTTAGCTGATTCAGCACTTATGAGTGCCAGGGGTCATTACCACCACATAACACTTAACACCATAACATGAAGTTCATTTGCTCTCCATTCAAGCTATCATTTATAATACCTCCATTGAGCCACTTGTCCTCTTATTATAGTTCCATTTGTAACACTCCTATCGAGCCACTTGTCCTTATATTATGCTATCATTTGTCACCTAATGAGTGATGCCAAATGTCAATGCATTAGCTATACCAAATGTCACTCACTCATAGGCTTTATCATTAAAATTTTCATATACCAACTTATCTTGTCTCTCGACCATTTTTCCTAGTCCAAATATATATTTACATACCTAAATTCTCTAATGGCTTCAATTAATTCCAATTCACTAACTGTGGTCCATCAATACCAATATTCAAGTCACATGCCTTTCACTTACAAATCTTAGCACAATTTTAACTCATATTATAAATGTACTTTCATAAATATGTAACATTTCATCGATTCTTTTTTGGGCCTTACATTTACATAGTAGATTGGAGGAATTAAATGAGGAAGAAAAAGGCGAAGAGACATTTGAGATCTTTCCAGAGTGCATGGACTCAATCAAGATTGAAAGTCAGTGGATATGGAAGATGCTGAATATGACAGACCATCATCTGAGACCCTATCCTGAAGAACCTCACATGGAGGAGTCGTATGTGACACCTGAAGATCATAATTTTGTAACGTGAGGAGAAAACAAGGAGTCGAGCTAATGACCCTAAACAAAGGCTTTTCTTAGGAGGCAACCTAAGGGAATTAAATTTCTTTTCTTTACATTTTTGCATTTCTTTTTGTATGCATGTGTGTTTCTTTGTTGGTTTATTTTTGCTTGTTTTTAAGTTTTCAATCAAAATGAGAGAAGTAATAAAACAAAAAAAAGAAACATTTACTAGTTTGTTATTGCTTCAAGGATTATTTAATCATGATTAGAGTGTGAATTGACTAGAGAATTTCATGGAAACTTTGACATGTACTTTTGCTCTTCTGATTGATTGAGGTTCATTTTCTTTAGAACAATAGTGATTAATGGTAGACAAAGCTACTGAGATTTTGAGCCTTATTAGACTAACAAATTCATATCAGTCTCATTGTATTTTGATAACGTGTGACCTTCATGGTATGTGCATCCTGATTTTACGTTGAATTTATGTTTGAGACCACATTTTTATCACATGCATTAACATGGATATGATTAGGCATACATTGTCCAAATAGGCTACACATTATATGATTTTCCTTTTTGATAAGCCCCTTTGAGCTTTATAGCTTTCTTTATGTATCAACCATATTACATGCTTTATACTTAACCAAATGTCCTACCTAAGCCATAAAGCTAATGGAACATTTTTTATTGGTGTGTTTGTGGATGTACAAAAATGTAAGTGTGGGGGTGTCCATATGTATGCGTTTGTTACGATGTTGGAATGTTTTTTATGTATTATCATTGAAATCCCCATGATGATGTAGTTTATTTTAAATTTTAGAAGGAAAAGAAAGAAAGAAAAGAGAAAAACAAAAAAATAAAATAAAATAAAAAAGAAAGAAAAAGAAAAAGAATGAAAAAATTCTAAATAAATTTATTAAGGAGGAAGTGCATATGAGTTTGCAAAGTTATTCATGATTAATACATCTTTCTAGAGTTGTAATGAACGTGATATTTGAGTATGCTGAATATGAGGTAGATGTTGACTTGGAAAGTTCACTCTTGTGGTTTCAATGTATTGTTGGATATAAATTGTCTGAGTGATTCTTTCATATTGGCATATACTTCATATGGTTTGTGTGAGATAGCTAAATGAGGTTTTGAAATATAAATGTTGCATTCGTCTAGCTGATGGTACCTATTTTTTATGAGTGTCGATTTGTTTCACTAGCTTAATGGCTTTTTATGCTACTTAACCTAAATACCTCTCACCTTACCTTTGCCCACATTACAACCTTGAAAAATCCTTTGATCCATGATTTTGCATGTGAATATTAGTGGTGGAGAAATAAAATGATATGCAAGGCTATGGATTGTCAAGATCATGAATGATGTTAGGTGTACCTATAGATATAGTTTACTTAAACACATTTTTCGAGTTTACCGTTAGAATGCTTGGTTTTTGAAGATGATGTTTTCTAATTGATCTTGAGTAGAAGCATTGAACGTTGAATTCTTACAATGATTTTTGAAAATCATTCATTTTTTATTATGATTATATAGTCTTGGGAAATATGGGAATTGAGTAAATGTTTCAGGTCTGTGAGCTTAATTTTAATGTTTTGCTCGGGGACGGTCAAAATCTAAATGTGGGGGAAATTGATATGTGCTTAATTGATTGTTTAATTATTCCATAACACTTAGCAATTATTCATAGTAAATTGTTTAAGATACTCACTTTGACTCATATGTGATTTTAGGCACAATTTGGAAGCAAAGAAATTAAAGTGAGTCAAAAGGACTACTTTTGGGCCATTTTTTTTGAAAATTAATTTTCACTTGTCTTTATGGAGCAAGAAGGAGTTAATTAAAAGATAAAAAGATAAAAATTAATAGTAGGTAAAGGATAAAAAAACAGTGCAAAATGAATAAAATGCAGTGCATAGGATAAAGCAGATGAAAGCTAGCGCCTTCTAGCACTAACACATGCATAAAACACTAACGTTGCAGCTAGTGTTTAACACTAAACACTAATAGGAAAGAAGGTTTTTGGTGAACAGGAAGAGCTGGACCAAAAATGCTATAGTGGAGATAGGTGGCGTGAAGTAGATAAGGAGCTGCGGCTCAGAGGCTTGCGAAGAATCAAAAGGAAGAGTGAGCAGCAAGAAGTGGAGGTGAATGGAGATGGACATTAATCTTTAATTGTCCCATTAAAAAATAGTAGAGATAAGAGAGGCTTGCAGCAATTTTATAGAGAACCATAGGGGTCGGTTAGGGTAATTCACATAGGGTTGAAGCATTTTGTTAGGAGACCTATGGAAGACTATACATCTCGACACCGACGACTCGGATTTAGTGTATTTTTCATTTTTTTTGTTTCTTTTTCTCATTAGAAATTGATTGTGTTATTCTATGTTAATTGATTTGGGTTTTGTTTATAGATAATTAGATTTTCATTGTTGTTTAGTTATTTGTGTAAGAACCTATAGGGTATTATGAAAGGGTGATTTTAACGTGTTCATTGAATCGTTTGATTGCATTCCTATTGCTAAAATTTTGATAAAATCTGTAATTTTATGTTGAAATTCATGTGTAGTAACTAATGATTCGTAATCATTAGGGATAACATGACCTAGGTTAAATGACTCATCGTATCTGGTTGTTGCCTTGATTAATCAGTTTTCATAATTTGTAATGCTAGTGTCTAATTAAATCTAGGCATTGTATCCTAGGTTATTCAGTGGTTAGGTTTAATTAATAATCGTGTCTTGGTTAAACAAAACCTAAGGGAAAACTTGGGTTAATTATTAACTCATAATTAATAGTTGTTAGGAGAGGTTTGAGAACAACAAATCGTTGAAATATACTTAATTAGGGTGTAGGACGAGATTGAACTAAATAACTAGATCCTTACCGAATTCCCCAATTTTATCATTTTTCTCGTGTTTTCATTAATTTGTTTTTATTAGTTTAGTTTCATTTTATTTTCTTATTTCAAAATCCAAAATCCCCCCCCCCCCCCGTTAAACCTAAACACTAATTGATTTCATTTCATTAACTTTACACACACTGTCTATGTATTTTATTTTGACTAGTATTATGATGCGCTGGTTACTTACGATCTTGGGAATTCCTCCAGAATCATGAGAATTGTAAGGATTTTCGGATGACAGATCCCACAATCATAGGATGGCCTCCATGATCGTGGGAATGGCCTTTGACATGAATATCTATCTTTTAGGTGATGTTTGAAACAACTAATGATAAGGTAATTTCCTATGGTACATTTAAACTTGAATGAAGCCTGAAATGAACCTAGTTTGAGGTTGAACATGTTGATAAAGTGTTTGATAAGTTTAGATTGATAATTGAGGATGTAACTAAGGAATGAATGGTTAATAATAATGTATATAAATTTGGAATATTATGAATGATTCTTAAGGATAAAATTATGATCGAAGGAAATGAGTAAAGTGTATTAAGTAATAATGTATGAGAATTTGGATATTATGTGATCATGTAATGTTAGAATAATATTGTTGAATGAATGATTGATGATACTAGAATGAGCAAGTTTCTTGAGATATAAGCATAAGTGCAAACTAAACATATACAAGCTCTAATAGTTTGAATGATCATGACTTGTGTTTAAGGATACATACCGAGGAAAGTCAATTGAGCATGCATTGTACATAACACACATATATATACGTATGATTAAATACTTATGTGAATAAGCAACTTAATGATCTCTAAAATACGTGTATATTACATGAAGACAGATACGCAAGTTAATCGTCAACATCTAGACATTATTGGATTATGAAGGCAATAACTAATTTAAAGCTTACTGTGAGTCAAGTCATATGTTCTAACTAGGATTGATTTATATCTATTGAATTTTCAATTATTGAGATGTTATTGATGTAAATGTGATGATTCCGGACCTTGATAGTCTAAGGAGTTTGAAAATTGAGATTGTATTAGAATTGTTCATAATTGAATGTGAATATGAAAGAAATAATGTGCTTAACACAATGTTGAATGCCGGACAAAGATCTAAAGAAAATATGAAAGTGACTGTATATGATGAATGAAAGTGAATGATTGCATATGATGTGAATCGATTCATCTCATTACATTGAAATGCATGATTAGATAAAGGAGGTTATGAACGGAGTGGCCAGTGAAAAAGAGCTTAAAGCTTAGAAAATGTGTATAAAGAGTCATAGGCTTGATATTAAAATGAGCTTGGTATCCACAATGGATATGGGATAGTTATCAATGAGCCTAGTATCGATAATGGATACGAGACAGTTAAAAAGGTGCTCGGACACAACAAAGAACAATGAAAGTGGAGTCACATGTGCATTTGCATGTACATTCTTACATGTGTCTTATGATTGAATAGAAGTGAATAAGTGAACTATTTATTATATAGTGGAAAATAAATGGGTATGTGTTGTGGTATAAAATGTGAATTAAATTATTGTTCTGAAACAACATATGACGTGATATTTCATATGTGTTTAATTGTTGATACATTTAATCATTACACTTAGTGATTAATGACAAGAAAATGCTTAAGACACTAACTTTAATTCATATATGATTTTAGGTACAATTTGGAAGCAAAGACATTAAAGTAAATCGAAAGCACTACATTTAGGCCATTTTTCGAAGGGTAATACTCACTTGTCTTCATGGAGTAAGAAGAAGACATGAAAATGCCAAGAAATGAAATATATGTTAAGAATAGAAAGAAGAGGATGGCATGAGATGGGACAGCCCCATGCACATAAATTTAATGACGACCATTACAACAATAACAAATGTGCAAAATGCTAGCAGCCTAGCCTAGAGGAAATGACATCACATGAAGCAAAACAGTTGCAGCAGGTGGATAGTCAAAAGAGAAAAACACGAAACATAAAGGACAATTACGACAAAACACTAACGTTAAATGCCAATGCTAGCATTGCCTGAGTTTAACACATCATGTTAAATGCTAGTGTTATACATGCGTGAATGCTAGTGTTAAACGTTAGTGTTTATGACTGTTGAAGGGGTTAAGTGAAAACATGATTAGTGGTGTGGTCATCAACTTAATTTGTCCCATCAATAGAATAGTGATAGAGAGAGGGCTGGGTGGCAAAGAAGAAAAGAAGGGAGGCATAAATAGTAGGTGGACCAAAGAGTTTAATTGTCAAATCGGTAAATAGTGAGACAGGAGTAGCTTGCGGCAATGAGAACATAGCCACAGAGAAGGGGGTTTCGATAGGGTATTTTTATGGGGCTTGAAGCGTTTTCTTTGGAGAGATCCATGGAAGGCTAAGTTTTTTATTCCAATTCAGAGGCAACAGTGACGTCAAATCGGGTTAAGCATTTTTATTATTTTTTTATTTTTCTCTCATTAGAAATTGATTATGTTATCTTATATGAATTGATTGGGTATTTGAATGATGATGATTTTAATGCTCTATTGAACATTTTTCATGAAACTCATTGCTAAAATCAAATGCAATACTTAATCGTTGTATTTTTTATTCACATATAGCAACTAATGGTTCCGAATCATAGAGATAACATAACATAGGTTAAATAATCCAAGCATGTGTGATTATTGCTTATATTGGTTTATTTTTCTAATTCATAATGCGATTGTCTAGATAAACTTAGAGAGCTTATTGTAGGTTTCTCGGTAGATAGGGTTAATTAACGAGCACTTCATAATTAACTAGTATCTAAGGAAAAATCAAGATCAATAGAGCTTATTGTTAATCTATGACTAATAATTGCTAAGAGAGATAAAAGAACAACAAATCAATGAATTATACTCAATTAGGGTGTAGGCCGAGATTGCGACAAAGAATCGGATCCCTATCAAATTCTCCAAATTTTATCATTTATCGCATGTTTTCTTTAATTTCTTTTCATTAGGTTCATTTTATTTTATTTTCTTATTAAATCCAAACCCCCTTTAACTAAATATCAATTAATTTCATTTCATAAGCTAACCGAACACTCTCTATAGAATTGACCTAGACTCACCACTACTATAATAATAGTCTAGTTATTTTATTTTGACTAACATTACGATGCGAAGGTCAATTTTGGCATTATTGTTGGGGAGTGTGGTGTTTTTGTTTTTGTTTGTGATTTTAATTGTTGTTTTGTATATATTTGTTTGTAATTGATTTCTGTTCAATTATTTCGTGATCTTTTCATTTTTGTTTCATATTTTTTATTAAAATTTTTTTGATGTGGATAGGGGTAATTTTTTTCTTTAATTCATATTCTCAATCCTATAACAATGTTTGGATTGATCAACCTAACTTTTTTAATGGATGGGATAATCAGTCAAATTACTTCCATGTAGTTTGTATGAAGCACAGCAATTCCCATACACACCAGAAGCTTCTTATCAAGACTCAGGTACATCTTTGGAAGAATTAGTTAATGTGTATATAGCTAACACTTTGCAATTACATCAGGAAACAAGTTATAGAATCTAGATCTTGGTAAGCCAGGTGGATCAATTAATGGAAGCTATCAACCGTCTAGCATTACAAAGCAAAGAGATGCAACCATATCAACTTGAGGAGTACCCAATCGCTACAACAAAAATGACATATAGTAACAGGTGATAAGTGCTATTAAATATGACTGGTAACACTAATGAGTATGCTATGACAGCCCATGTTAATAAAGATATGATGCTTTAGTAATAGTTTTGACATGTTATTGTCGAGTTTAATATGACATTTATTGGTAGCTATAAATGTGTTTATATTACATTTTATAAATGCTATAAATTAGTTATTTGTAACATTTTAAAAATGTTATATATTAACCTTTTTTAATATCGTTAAATTGTTTTAGATATGTATTTTATAACAGTTTTGAAATGTTAAAAGTGATTTTTTTCATAACATTGTTTAAATGTTATTATTGAGTTTATTATAGTATTTATTAATATCTATAAATGATTTTATGTTACATTTTGTAAATATTATTAATTAACTATTTATAACATTTTTCAACCGTTACAGATTAGCTTTTCACAACATTATTAAAGGTTTATAAATATGAATTTTGTAACATTTTAAAAATATTATAGATAAGTTTTCCATGACATTGATAGAACGTTGTTGTTGAGTTTATTATAGCATTTATTGATAACTATAAATGATTTATGTTATTAATTAATTATTTGTAACATTTTTACACTGTTATATATTAACTTTTTGCAACATCATTAACATGTAATAGATATGAATTTTGTAACATTTTAAAATGTTATAGATAAATTTTCCATGACATTGATAAAATGCTGTTGTTGAGTTTATTATAGCACGTATTGATAGCAACAAATAATTTTATATTATATTTTATAAATGTTATTAATTAGCTATTTGTAACATTTTTGAACTGTTACATATTAACTTCTTGAAACATCATTAACATGTAGTAGATATGGATTTTGTAACATTTTTAAAATGTTGTGGATATGAGTTTTGTAACATTTCTAAAATGCTCTAGATTATTGTTTAATAACAATATTAAAAAATATGTTATTACTGAATTTATGATAACATTTGTTGAGCTATTATAAAAGTTAGTTTGGGAAAACTATGACAACTTTGTCAGAAGGCCTAGCAACTGTACTACCTACAGCATCTTCAACATAAATCATTTTTTATGCTAGCCTCCACAAAAATGTAGTAGGTATCTTAGCTATATCTATCCAAACTCTCATAACATCAGGGTCAATAGGAACATGATGAAAAAGTGCATCTGGATCATTTGAAGAAACACGTCCTTCAGCTACTAATTCATTGGACCCTCTCTAATCAAACAACTTGCATTACTTTTGTACATAATTGTTTTTGCAATCTACAGCACCAAATGGATGCGTCAATTTTGAGAAACAAAAGCAATCTACAACACCAAACTATAAACTTTATCATGATCTCCAAGATGAAAGTATATATCCTTCTCAATCTATTCAAGTAGATCGTCCATACGTGCAACCTAAAAATGCAAAGAACAACTGAATTGGTGACTTCCAAATATTTATAATAACAAACAATTGTGGGCTCGCACGTATGTCTTGTCAGTCAGTCTATACAGCCATTGTAAATCAAGAAAGATGAAGGTAAAACAAGAAGTTATAGGAACACAAAGTATTAACCTTTATCATAGTATACAAGTGAGCTTCAGCTTTTTCCTTTCACTTCAGCTCCTTCTCCTCTTATTCTTTCTTCAATCTTATCTGCAGTAAGAAATTTGAAGTGCAGTTCAATTTATGTGAGCATCAAAGAACACAAAAACAACAAGTAGGCAAAGTTCATAGCTAGCATCTCACCCTTAGGTGGTCTGCAACCCCACAAAGTTTACTATTTTGGTATTGCTATAGTTGCAAAATAGTAAGAACTTTCTGAGATTTACATGATTAACAAAAATACAATTTTTCTTTTAACTAAAGACATGAAATGACAATGGAGGCTCACTCCAACAAAAGATGAAATTGCAGATTGAATGAACTGGTTGAAAGCAGGCAATTCAACCAAAACCAACTTACCATCCCTCCAATGTATCATAAGTGCTAATTATTAAATTCAACGACAACAACCTAGTGAAAGTACCACAAATGATAACGTTGTACTTAACATCTGTGAACTGCAGTAAAGATAATTAAACCACTGATAATTAAAATATAAATTAGATTTCACCGCAGCCATAATCATTGAAACAAAGATTAACTTTGAACCTAACTTGCTCAACGCCTGTCGTACCCTTCTTTCCTTAAGCAAAGCATTGCAATAATTCAATTCCTGAGCAGGACTCAAGACATATTTAAGACATGGAGGTGGGGAAAAACAAAGAGGAAAATGGCTCTTATCCTCAAATGCTGCTTCCTAGAAGGTGTTAAAACACTAAGCCCCTATAGTTCAGGAAGCTTTAAGAAATGTACGACATGTAAATGTTTTATTGGAAAGAAGGGAGAGTCTTGTACACAAATTGTCATATAAAATGAAAACTCTGTACACGACTGAACTTGACCGTGCTAGCCATGTTCTAAGGATGTCGGTGATTGCTAGATAATTCTGCATCATTGCCTGTCCAAATAGAATGTCCTATATTAATCCTGAGCACCATTAGGAAAGGCAAGCTTGAACACCGGGTTCATAGTGACTATTGTAAGTGCAAAAAGTTGATAGACATGATAATTGATAACCTGCAAAACAAGGAACGTGTATTAACTTCAAATAAATTGGCGAGGTGGGTTCTGCTTGAAATTTAGTCTTATGCTTTCCAGCTTCAATGTCCTCCTGTGCAACCATCATAGATACAGTTCTTTGTAACTAAGCAACAAAAAATCAACTAGAATAACAAGCTCTTATTTTGTGGTTGCTATAAATCTTGTGGTCACTAGTTATTTAACAGTCCAAGGTATTAGTTAACAGCCCAAGGTGCCATTGGTTGACGTAGCAAATAATAATTCCACATCCTTTTCTATATAAAGAGACCAAAAGGAAAACCCAAAACCACAAGCAGGAAAATAAAGTGATTAATTCTTTTTCAAAGTTTGTGAAATTGACCAAGAAGCTCTAAGCAACGTTAGGCTGGAGCACATAATTATTAATTATGACTTGTTTTGTCTCAGTATCGCTGTCGCGAGATTACCAGAACTTAGAGGAACTGATAAGTCTCTTAACACCAACTCAAAGTCTTGGTATAAGTTATTTTGATTTCTGTTTCATTCTTGTCAGTCATATAAATAAGGAATTTATAAATACTACATATACAACTAAAGATAGGGTTAGAAATTGATATTCACCCTAGGATATAAAACTATTTAGTTAGCATACAATTTATTTGTCTAAATAAATGAAGACAATGATTTGTTTTCATATCCTAGGCTGATTAGTTTTTGCCATTTAGACGAGAAAGGTAAGGGTAGCCCATAGCCACCCAAGTGGCTCACAGCTATGCAAGAAGTGATAAGGCCTCAGGCAACTTTCAGTGTACAAAAAAGTCATGGAATGGCTCTACTTGTTTTTCAAGTTATAATCATGAGAGGTGACTCTCACCTTGCCCACCTTTTTCCATACAACTCTCCAGTCATTTTCTAGTAACTCATTATTCTTTAATTTCCCATTTCTAAAGCCAAACCAAAAGCATTAGCGAAGTTCTGCTGGGAAACCTCCAAATTAAAGGTTGAGGCCATAAGACCTTTTTTTTGGCAATTAAAACCAATTAATTACCTACTAGACTTATTATTACTACTGAAAGTCTTAGCTAAATCTTTCTGTAAATTGTTATGATAATGTAATTTTTTATAGGCAAAAGTGGTGAAGTTTTGCTATAGAAACGAAGAATAGAAATCTAAAAACAAAATCCGTATTCCTAACATTGTTTAAAATAAAATTATGCTTCAACCACAAAAAGATAAGGAAAAAGATGCTCGGGTTGAGCACAAAATTTTGGGTTTTAGAACCCAAAAGAAAAGGTCTGAACCTAATCTGAACCTGGTGTATGAGGCCCAACAACTCAATTTCAACCAAATCGATGCTAGCTGGTGAAGGAGAAAGAGAGGCCTATGCTAGCGCTGGAAGCTCTGCTCAAGGTGGCCCTGCTGCTTAGTTCATCCAAATCAAACTTCATTTGGGCACTTCTTGACTACCTAATGTGTGTGTTTTTGCTACTGCCACCACGCCCTGGTGACATCCCAATCAGAAACCTTTTGCTTGATTTTCTAGAGAGTGTTCCGTTGCTTTCTGACACTACTCTGGCAGCCTCGTTCGACATGGGAGATTTGAGAGCCGCCGCCACCGTCTCCACTAGTTGCTCTGACTTTGTTCTGATTAACCATGACGTGTTGGCTTTCTCCATTTCACAACTCTCACTATTAATTACCACTTAAACATGAATTGCATGACACCATTATAAAAAAGGAAAGAATACGAAGAACACAACCGAAAAGTACCAAAATCAAGCCCTTATGTATGAAGCAAGTAATAGAGCAGGAATACAATCTAGGAGAATAAAAGAGCAAACCTTGTAAATCATTATCAAAAGAAAAAACGTAAAAAGATGCAACCTTTAACATGTAGAAGATGGCTTCCTAGATCTAAGCCAATCCATCTAAGTTTCTCTCAAAAATTATGGATCTACCTTACAACTTTAGAAAAGATTAGATAATACGAAGGGATGGTACCAGAAACAACCGATTTGACGATCTCCTAGTCTTTCTGGGAGGCTAAAGAAGAATTAGGGGAGGAGAACAAGTGACGAGGCGTTGATCTTTTTTGAGGAAATAATTAGGATCTGTGGCTGTATCGTCGTCGACGTCCCAAGCATTGTTGGAGTCTTGTGTAATGAAGGACTGAACAAAATCAATGCCAAAGAATCCAAGCAGATAGACAGACGACGCGATGAGGGAGACTTCACAGAATAATCTAGAAAAGGCCAAAACTTTGAGAGAGGAGGGAGAGAAAGGGCTACGTTTGGTGGAGCAGGGTCTTGACAGCTGTTATATGAAATGGATAGTTAGATTTCAATTCTTCGACGTCACCCGATCACATTTAGTATATAGTAGTTAAAAAATAATACGAAACGCCGTCATGTGCCTTGAGCTTAGATGTAATTTGCAAACGCTGTCATCTTTATTTGTACAGCTCTTTATGTGTTTAAAAATGCTGTCATTTTCTGTACACACTTCTTAATGCAGGAGATTTTTTATGGCTCTCCAAGCCTTTCTTCTTTTATTTTATTATTATTATTATTAATCAATTTAATTTTTAAAAAAAAAGGTAAAACAGAAATTAACAAGAATATGTATAAAGCATACATCTATATCAACTAAAAATCAAGTGCAGAAGATACTTCACAAGTTGTTGATGTTGTTACATATTATGGAGTGATAAAAGAGTATTTTTATTACATTACCATAAATTTCAGCTTTCAATATTCAAGTGTGATCGGGAAAATGTAGGACATGGAGTTAAAGTTGAAGAAGGCTTTACACTTGTTAATTTACACCAAAGTCAGGAGAGCCTTTTATCCTAGCATCGCAAGCAAAGGAAGTGTTTTACTTTAGAGAAACCGATTCATATATTTGTATGTTGTGTTGAAGCCCCTACTATGAGCTGGAAATGTATAATGAGGACAAGGATTTCACGAATGGGTCAGAATATGTTACTGCACGAGATATGAACGTCCATGATGATAGTGAGGAAGTTAATTATGTAAGAGAGGAT